>JAMAHF010000039.1:0-332273 GCA_023627405.1 Penicillium sp. S1316 | reverse complement strand
AGTTCATTGAATTTAAAAGTCGGTGTATCGATATCGGTCGTCAGGTGGAGACGATCGTCAGGTGATCACCCACGGTACTGTACGACGCTGAGCAGCCTACGGTACTTCGTAGCAGCTGCGCTTTGTTTACAAGAGTCTCAACCAAGAATTCTGGCCGCAAGTGCTATTATTGTAAATGTCTGATCGCGACTATAGGTATGGTATCGAGGCTATATACGGTTATATAATTAGGTCTGATCTATCTATCCAAGTCTAAATCCTCCACTCGTGCGTATCTGGAAGAACTTCTCCGGATCGTACGCCTTGCGCGCTTTGAGAGCAAGCTCTCGCGAGGCTGGGCTAATCCGTCCCCAGTAGTCCTGCGGATAGTACGCATCATTCATAAAGAGTGGCCGATACACATCCGGTAGAACGCCCTGCTCGATGTAATCGGAAATCAGATTGTCGAATCCGCGGTAGAGGTCTTTGTTCGCATTGCCGATCTTGTTGTCGCTGGTGGAGAAGGCGTAGGAGAAGTCGAGCTCGATGATGATGTAGTCCTGATCTTCAGGGAAGTCGAGCAGATCCTGTACGAGATTCAGATAGAGTTCATGAATTTGTGGTTCTTGGTAACTCACCCCTCCTCTGGCTTTGGCTTTGCTGGTGATGGCGCGAGGCATTGGCTGCAGGGCTAGCGAGCCGATGACGCTCGGAACCTCGAGCACCGTATTGGTAATGTTGAACCAATGGTCGTAGTAGCTCTGCATGACTTCTGCGCCTACTTCCTTCGAGGGAAGAGGAGTCGTCTCAGTCGCGATTGTATACCGCTGGCCCTGGAGAATGAAAATGTCGTTGTTTTTGAGCTGTATTCATCAGCATACCTCTGTGCTTCTGGTACAGGACGTAGGGGCCTACCAGATCATAATAGGTATCCCATGTCTTTGTTGTCTCGATAGGGTTGAGGGCAGTAAAGTTGTCAAAAACTCCCTCAGGCGGCTCAGGTCCGTCGTAGAACAAAAACATGATCCACGTGTTGAGCACCAATGCATGCTCGGCCGTCACAATAATCGCAGTCTTGTCGTCCGGATAATATTCAGTAAAGTCACGGACGGCTTGCAGGACCTCCGGTGTTTTGTCTGCTGTAAAGACGTAGTTTCCTCCCCAGACCTGAATTGGTTAGAGCTTATCAAGTGCACGTGTGGCGGACAGACCTTTGAGATAGGGTGCGTCTCGAGTTTATAAGAAGTTACAATACCAAGGTTGTTTCCACCACCCTTGAGAGCAGCAAAGAGGTCTGATCATTAGCTCGGAAGCAAGATGGATCGACATAGCGTACCGGGATGTTGCTGAGCGTTAGCGTTAACAACGGTGCCATTTGCCAGAACGACTTCATATTCGACAACATTGTTCGCTGCCCAGCCATACTGGGAACTCAGAAAGCTCAGACCCCCTACCCATGTCAGATGTACTCTTGTTCACCACATATGTACCTACCTCCAAGCATATACCCTCCGACTCCTACACCACCCAAGCGGCCACCCACAAGGGTGCGGCCACTGTTTTCGCTGTCCAGAGCCTTTTGCGCCTCCTCCCAATCCAGCCCAGGACCGACGAACGCTGTCTGATCATCTGGGTTATAGATGACCTGGTCCAGTCTCCTTGTCGAGATAAGGAGTCCATCCTGGATGCTCGCAAAGCCGTTGTTGGGCATGTGGCCGCCGGACTTGACAGCAAAGAGGTCATCGGTGTTGTGGAGCTGCTTGACGATTGCCGACATTTCGAGGCTGCTTGATGGGTACGCGATGCATGTTGGCTTCAGGTCACCACATGCCACCGACCAGTAATTCTTTATCTCGACGGTATAATCAAGCGCGAATGGCCGTTCGATTTCCACACCTTGAGCCTCGAGCGTAGAACAGAGGTCTGCAGCAACCAAGGGAGCGGCTACGAGGGCAACTGCCATGGCAGCTCCGCGCCATCCTGAACGACGATCCATGGTGGCAAGACTGGAGAATGGGACGAATTCAATATGGAAAAGGGCAGCCCTGAGAACTCAGGATTCAGCTTAGGCGACCACTGCGCCATTATATACGTACATGTACCATGGACCAAAGTGCGGAGAACCGTGGGTCGGCACCTGATTTTCAGGGGTTGCTTGTCGTCTACGTCTTAAGATAGGCCCAGTGATCCGGCTGGATGCATCCAGGCGGAGCTCGCTTCGCTTCTTGCTCTGCGCAAAGACAGCCGCGTGGAGAATGATGACAACGATGCCTCTACCATCCACTAGGCAGACTCGACAAGGCGAGTCATCAGAACTGATCGGCGTTCGCTTATAACGTCGAGTGGACTTATCCTTGGAAACAGCAGTGGCGCATCTTGTGGGGTAGTTCTTGCAAGCCAGTCACAAACGAATCCGCTCATTTCGGAATGGTTCCTAGCATACTGGGGTAAAGCCTCGGGATCACAGGGTCTGACAAGATGGGGTAGATGCTTATTTCGGGGTATAACGAGTCCAGAGGCCAGTCAAAAAGAGTGTTTACGGTTGAGCGGGATTCAAATGTCATTCGTCTGCCGTGCATGTTGAAGAAAGCTAATCTAGCTTCGTGATCGACAGGCACTAACTACATGACGCTGAGGGTAGGCTGCAATTGCCTGTCAGGGAGTCTGACAGAATGTTCTTGGTTTAGCCATTATTGGATGAACACGGTAGTTACAACTCTGTGAGAGTCAAAAAAGGGATGTAAACTGAAGTGGGATTTGCGGTGAGTACCATGACCTCCGTCGTTTGACGAGCTGGCAATAATCGGGATTAGTCGTGCACGGGGTTTTGAGAAAAGACGGCCCGTAGCTTGCTCTAAGCGAAGCCGAGAGGACAGTTTCCATTGGCAGTGTGCATAGATCGTCTGTGATCGTCCATGGTCCGTCAATTGAAACGCGGGGGGTGGAAATACGCCAACCGCTGTACGGAACTTGACTAGGAAAGGGAAGATGCTGGCTTCCGAACTCAAGGACTCAGGCCCCGATTCTGACGTACTCAGTACTGACTCGACCATTTGCTTTTGGAAGGGATTGCCCCGTACCAAGCTTGTGGCTTGGTATATTTCTTGGTTCAAAGTCGTTCACCTAGCTGCTGTTATAAGGATTGGTGCCTACCGTTCTCTGCATCTCCTTGACGGAATACGTATAATGGTCGGATGGCCCACAACATGCCTTGTCGGGCACATCCGTCACATGTGGGTACTCGCGGCTCAACCGAGGATGTAGAGGGAAGCCATCTTGAGTCCTTAACTTCGGCGAAATCTGGGCTTCAAATGATTGAAAAAGGCCATGGCTCAACACACGAATCAATATAAGTTGACCAAGCCACTTTCCTGTTCTGAAGGAACCCCTGGGAAATATGTGCAGCCAAGAACTGTAGCCGAGTGTTGCTCAATGCCGATAGATGGAGTGGAGATTCGGGCCGGTCTTTGTATAGAGAAAATTGGGACTTGAGCCACACTGCAACTGCATCGATGAACAATTGGTGACCAGATCCTTGGTCATGCCCCTCAGCATTGCCTTCCAGTCAGCTAGCTATTGGGTTCCGTGGTGGTGGGAGCGCTGGGCTTTGGTTTCGGTTGAGCTTCGATAATTGAGCATGTTGCTAATTTATTGAAACCGAGAGTTGATCTTCGGACGAGCGACCCAATAGCAGCGTGAATCATTGATGTGCCTGAGAGAGTTTGGACTGGGAACGTGATTATTATTGCTGGATTGCTTCCAATCCCAAAAGTTCAGAGCACTCGCCCTCGCCACGCGGAGCATGAAGGAGATAAGACCCACGTGATGTTATCCAGGTACACCGCCAAGGCGGTGTGAATTTTACTGCCAAAGATATCCATCTATTTTCGCAAAACGTCGCATCGATCAATTTTTCTCAGTCGCGTTTCAGTGGCGATAACGATCGCATCTGATGTCTGATTCCTGAGATGGACACTTCAATATGATCTTGAAATTGTCAAGGGCTCAGATTCCTGGCCGGCGAACTGCGCCGAGCGGTTTGCTCCAGGTCGGCCGCGCCGCGTCTCCTGCAACTGTTCGCTCAAGACCAGGCTCATGGCTCAACAGAGCCCTGCTGGGCTCCAGAGTAATCTCTCGGAGTTTGTACATTGACCCAAAAGTGTGTGACCTATTTTGACTCTATCGAGTCTCGCTAAGAGCTTGTCAGAATCTCCCTACAGGAATCGACCTTTCCCCGACGTCGACGAGAATCGAAGATATACGGCTCAGGAACGAGTTTGAGGAAAACAAAGATGTCAGAGAGTATTTGCGGAAATGGCAGGACATCAATCCGAATGTTTTGGATCCAATTCAGGCGCCGGAATCACGAAAGCCAGACCAGATGTGGGTAGGGAATATGCTCAATGATAGCATGGAAGCTTTCGAATCGGCGGGCGACTTTGAGCGAATGAATCGCGAGGAAGCGGCTGACCTTGCGGACTTTGCGGACGAGGAAGAGAGTCTACATAGTTATCTCGAGCCGGGCGATCTGGTGGCCTTGAAATGGTATGTTCGGGCAGCGTAAAATAGTGCGACAAGAGCTAATCTGGGGCAATACAGCGGCGATGAGATTTTGAGATTTGCTATATACGTCCGATCCATTTACCGCCAACAACAATTCTACACAGAGAGGGGAAAGTGGCGTGTTGCACTCCCACAAGACCTTGATTATGTGATCAAGGGATTTGTGCCTCCCCAGGATGTCTCCGTCCTACACCCCTATTTTCCCAACGATTTCGCTACATTGAGTCCTGAAATGCAAAATGCAATTGAGGGTGGCGTGCCGCGGAATGTGGGAGCCGACCTTTTGGTCAAGATAAATGATTTCAACCTGCAGGTGCAAGAGCTCTATCGTTCCAATTCGCTTCGATTTGACAGTATATACGACATAGTTGCCCATGAGGAGGAGCAATTGCAAGTCACTCTGGAAGACTTAGCTTGCAAAGCGCTGGAAATCACACCCGATAAATTGAACGATGTCATCCTCTATGGCGTTCACCGTGCAGTCTGTCAAAATCCGTTCTTAATGGAGCGCGATAGAAGCTCTCTGTGGACCAATCACTACGTTGTGCTCCCCACTCGTACCGCCAGGATACTTGAAAGGGTGCTCATTTGGGTCCGCGAGCACCAGAATTACCTTGTTCGTGCTGAAACGGGGAGGGAAATCTCCGAGTTGAAAACCTCTCCAATCCAGAATTTCGTTCGCAAAGTACAGCGATTGATTCGCCTGAGCCGAAGGATACGCTCACCTACGACCATGTCCAACGTGGGTCCAACCTCGCAACGTTTTGTGGCTGGACAAGACGGCAAGCCCATGGTGTATCGGGAAATGGTGACCGAACCATTCACCCAAGAGGACAAGACTATTCTAGAATTTCTCCGGCTATGGTGCACGCCTCCGAGAAGGATGGCCAAGTACGAGCTCCGAGCGGCTGGCTCACACATTATGCGCTCAACCAAAATGTATAGTGAGATGGAGCTCAATACGGCCTCGGTTCCTTTGCTATTACAGGAACTCGGAGTGTTCACGCCATGGGAAAATCTGCAGCTCTTTGACCGAGATCTCGCTCTACCGGGACATGGTAACCAGAAATCTGATGCGATGCTGTCTACAGTAGAGTCGGCGTGTGAAAAGCTCAACCGCCGTGGGGTTGTGGACCAAATGGCGGAATTGCGAAACGACTGGGGAGACCTCCCTGTCTATTGTATTGACGATATAGATGCCGGGGAGATTGATGACGGCGTCTCACTTGAGCCTGTTCCAGGTTCAGACGACACCTTCTGGGTGCATGTGCATGTTGCCAACCCTACTGCGTTCATCGACCCACAAAGCACAATCGTGAAGTATGCGGGGTCTCGGCTGCAGACACTTTACACACCTGATAGGACTTACCCCATGCTTCCGAAATCTCTGACAGAGAAACACTTCAGTCTTGCTCCAGATCGGCCTACAATGACCTTTAGCGTCAAGATGAAACTTGATGGCGAGGTTTTGGACACAGATGTCTCGAATGGTACCGTGCGGAATGTCATTTACATTACGCATGACAAAGTGCGTAGCCTCCTCGACCCGTCTCATGTTGAAGACATGGCACCCTTGACTGTCGGAGGGGAGTTCACACCCCAACGTTCCCGCACAGGCCTACGCGAGACTCTCACAGCCGGGGACAAGGACACACTACGCACTTTACGACAGCTCATGCTCGGATTCCGTCACTATCGCCTCCAGAACGGAGCCATAGATTGGACCAACAATGCGAGCCCGTCTGTGTCAGTTAGCTTCGGGTCTGCCCCTGCGCCCCCGTCAAAGCCAAATCTCTCCGCAGGCCGGTACGTCCTCGGCGATCCAATAATCCGACTACACCAGAAGAATTTCAATCCCCATGAGGTCCCGGACGCAACCAAGCGCTACCTCGTCTCCACACTCATGAACATGGCCTGCTGGGTCTCTGCTAGATGGTGCGCAGAGCGCAACATCCCAGTAGTGTACGACGGCACCTACTACCACCCCGAATACCCCCACCTAACCAACCAGAACATCTCCGAATGGGGCGGCGATGGCTGGTTCCAACTCGGCCCGCCCAAGGGCGTGTCCGCCTCCCACCCAATCCCACACACCCCGCTCGGCCTCGACGCCTACGTCAAATCAACTAGTCCCCTCCGGCGGTACACCGACGTCCTAGCTCACCACCAGATTGAAGCCGCCCTCCGCTTCGAACACAAGCACGGCCGCCGCTTCGACGGCAACAACCCAGACGACCTCGCCGCGCTCCCATACACGCACGCCGACGTCGACGAGTACATCAACACCACGCGCTGGCTCCGCAACCGCCTGCGAATCTGCGACCAGGGCTCTAAGCAATTCTGGGCGTGCCTGCTGCTCTTCCGCGCATTCTACTTTGGAGAGTGCGACCTGCCGGAGACGTTCGAGTGTATGATTCGTAGCCCATCTATCCAAATGCAGGCCAATGTTCTCGACGAGAGCTACTACGGTACCCTCACTACACTCGGCGTCATGTGCGAAATCAAGACGCCGCCAGATATTGGGCCGATTAGTGCGCTCAGCGTGGTGGAGGCCAAGATAGTCGGCGTTAACCTGGCGCGCTCGAGAGTGTATATGCAGGCGACCAGGCTTGTGAAGCCGTTCAAGCGCGTTGGCGAGTGGGCATAACCCTTGTGAACCTTTGGCTTCATCTTGGATAACGACCAAAGATCTGCTGGTCCACACACAAAACAACACACTTTGTCTCAACATTAGACCTCTAGAACCGCACACAACATCTATGTATATTAGACTAAATCACTCAATATGAACGTGTATATTAGCGCAGCCAAAACATATTCCCGAACAATAACTCTTCCCCGTATCCAAGGAAAACCTACCTTCTTGAGGCAACCCCGTTGTACTAGTAGCCCCATTTGATCATACGCTATTAGCTTCTGTATGAAGCTCCTCGAGACAGGCCAAATGGCGAGTGGACTAGGTTTCTCTCCTCAAAACCGCGAGATTTCCCTATCTACCCGACATAGGTTAATATCTCCGTGTCTCTCGCGCTCTCTCTAGGTCTTTAGTTATTATCTCCATTGGTAGTCGAACACAATGGAATTCATCCCGCTCACTTCTACATCCCGAACGGGGCGGCGGCTTCCTTCCCACATGGTGCCCAGGATCCAGGAACATCTATCGAGAAAATGGATATTTATTGCACAGTATACCAAGATGTACCCCGAACTGCACAGTCAGCTGTTGGAGCCCGATAGCTAGCCCTATAGATAGAGGCTCCCTCCACCAGGTGGATGGATGCCTGCTGAGTGAGATCAGGAGGCCCCGTGCCCATCCATAGGCTGGGTCGTCTAGCTATTATGTGGCAACGATGACGTAGATACGTACCATACCGAAGACCCGTCTAGACTCTTACGGGGGTCTACAGGCAGGTAGGCTGGAGGCTGGACAGCTCTCCTGTTTGCCATTTTACCCTAATGCGGGCTAACGAATTATTCGCGTACAAGCAGTTGGCGACGACTAATTTATATATTATGAAAGTGTTTAAATAGTCATTAAAATCTATAAATGTGACCCACCCCCTCAAATTCCCTGCGAAGATAGCTCCATAGCACATGCATCCGTTCCATCCACGCTACAACCACTCACAAAAATATATCCTTCACATCCTTCACATCCATCCATAAAATTGCCGTGTCAAGCCCCACCAGCCCACCACCTACTCTAATGAGGTAAACGCCCTGATAAACGCCGCAAGCGCGAGGAGAACAAGCGCAAGATCCCCGCCAAAATCCTTCCCATTTGCGACCTGGATCCCCATCCCAAAGGTGAACGTAAAGAACGCACTCCCGATAGAAAAGAGCCTCCATCTCCCGCCGGCAAATGGGAGTGTCAAGCCGACGAAGGCGTCGCAGAATGGAATCACGCGTGAAGAGAATGACGAGTCATCTTGCGGCACATGATATTCTTGGAAGGCGTAGAAGCCGGGTGTGTAAGCGCCGTGGGTGAAGCGCGAGAAGGCGCCCAGGAGAAGGATGAAGGAGAGGGTGTAGACAGGGATGTCTGCTGTGCGGATTGCCATGGTTGTGGGGCCTTGTTGTATTTGATGGGGGGTTGGATGAGGAGAAATTGAGGTAGACTTGATCGAGTGAGGAGGAAGTAAGTGTTCGAAGGAAGTGAATGGGCTGAGTGAGACACGGATGGTTTTATACTGGATGTTGAGGCTTAGAGACCAGACTAAAGCGTGGGGGCCAAGATGAGCAAAGCCGCTGTGCTAAGGCTGGACCGGCTCCGAGTTGCCGAAGTACTCGACATAGGTAGCCCTATAGAGTCGTGCCTGCCTTGCAAGGGCGCAGGGAACCACGTTGATCAGATAGAATCGCTTGAGCTGTCCTCAGGTAGTTGTGCTTGAATCACAGTCATAAACATCATTATAGAAATCAAACAATATTTATCTTTTTATTTGCTCTTTCTAGCCGCTCTTTTGCAATCATGTATAGAAAGTATCCCGCTGACGACTTCGTGCATGGGAGAACCCTCTGGAAGGCAAACCTCTGGCAGGAGCAGTATCCGCCCAAGGCATTTAAAGATGCGTGCAGACAAATCGTCCTGCAGCGTCTTCCAGGCCGCGGCAAGCCAGTGCATATAGGCAACATGCGGAGAGGGAACTTCAATGCCAGCTGGGAGATCATTTACCAAGACGGAGAAAGGGTTATTGTTCGCTTCCCGATGCTTGGGGGCCAGATTCTGCGCCGAGAGAAGACCATATGTGAGGCTACAACTATGACATTCTTAGGCCAGAACTCGACGATCGCCGTGCCGGAGGTCTTCGCAGTTGGAATGACCGCAATGGGGCCCTATATCCTCATGTCACATGTACAGGGACACCCATTATCGCTTGGTCTTAAAAATAGACGCGATGCAAACTATGTTGACCCTCAGCCGAAGCTGCGCCGGATATACTATCAGATGGCCGAGATCACTCTGCGCCTGTCCCTGCTTGAGTTCGGTGCTATCGGATCGCTCGTTGAGATGAACGGAAGAATCATTGTGGGAAAGCGCCCGATCACTTTTGCTATGAATGAGTTGATAGGATCTTGCGGCCTTCCCCCGGGTGTGTTCTTCAAGCGAGCTTACGCATCGTCTGATGAGTACTTTCAACACCTGGCCGACCAGCATCTGAACCAGGTACGATTACAGTACGGTAACATCGTCAAGAACGAGTCTGACGCTCGAAGGAAAATCACTGCCCGGCTCTTGTTTTTCAACCTGGTCAAAACCCAGCTCCAACTTGAGAGCCCCCGGGGTCCCTTTCGCCTATACTGTGAGGGCTTTTGTCCAGACAAAGTGCTAGAGGACCCGATAACCAATAAGGTCAACGGAACCATTGACTGGGAATTTGCATACGCCGCGCCGGCCGAGTTCACATACGTCGCGCCAGTGTGGCTTATGTTAGAGAATGCAGAGAAATGGAGCAGTAGTGACCTCAAAAGCTCCATGAAAAAGTATGAGCCCAAATTAGCGACCTATCTGGAAGTCATGGCAGAATGCGAAGGCAAGCTGATACGTGACGGAGTCATCACTGAAGCGCAACGACTCTCTGGTCGGATGAAGGATTCCATGGAGAATGGACTCTTTTGGGTTTGTTTTGCGGCCCGCTCTCCCTCACTGTTCGATGCCATTTATTGGAGCTACCTTGATGAGCGATTCTACGGCCCATTCACCACGGTCGAAGACCGGATCCAGTTGCTGAGTGAAGAACAGCGGCGTGGGTTGGATGCCCTAATTGAACTCAAGCTAGCGGAGAAGGACGGCGACAACAGGCTTGAAGATCCTCTCCCATACGACGAATTACTCAAGTTATGATTTTAAATTTTGTAGACATTACTTTAGAAAGCCTAGATAGCTACAAATGAAGATCAATCATCGAGTATCTTATAGGTCTTTACAGTGAGTTTTCCCAGTGTGGTATCTTTCTCTAAACTATACGCCTTTGACGGCTATGATGCTTGGAATCAGAGGAAAGAGAAAGTTTAGATTGGAAGTAGGACCACCTGGATAGAACCAAACAAGGGAAATGGTTCATACCAGACCAGACAGCGTCAAGTCTGTTCATCCACCTCGCACCAACTAGCAAGACACGAAACAGAGAACGTATATTTAAAAAAAAAAAAAAAAAAAAAAAAAAAAAAAAGAAAAAAAGAGGAAGAAAATGGTGATGAAGCAACCCCCCCATCAAAGCCAATCGTAGTCCACAGTGCCTGCTTGTCCATCCCCATTCCATAGCGGGGGGTGGTATCTCTCCCACAGCTTCGCAGGAAAGTTCACCTCGCACTGCGCCTCGATCGCCGCCCACTCCCTCACGCTCAACCCGTGAGGATTGAAGTCGGTATCTCTGATACAAGCGAGGGCCAAGTCCCTCGTCGCACGCGTATCCTCCTCGCAACCATGGCCCCATCTCCCCTGCTGAATCCCGCGACCCAGAATCTTCTCCGCAAGCGTCATCAGCCCCCAAGTGCGACAGGGCACCATCAACCCCCCCGCAGCCTGCGCGACAATTTCACGCGTGAGGATCTGCGTATCGACAACACGGCCGTGCACGATCCCCAGCGCCCGGATGTCGTTCTCGAGCGCGTGCCCGACGAGGATCGTCTCGCCGTCCATGAGCGCGTACAGCGCGCGCTGCGCCCCCGGAACCCCCTGCACGAGCCCCCCGCGCTTCTTGTACTCGCGGAAGACGGCGGGGCTAAGACCGCTCTTGTTGCTGCGCCAGTTGCGCACCGTCACGGGGGGCTGCACGCAGATGTCGAGCACCGTCTTGCCGGTGAGCATGTCGACGGCCACGACTTGGCCCAGGTATGAGGTGTTCTTGGGGTCGATACCGACCATTTCGCAGTCGATGGCGAGGGCGGCGTGTTTTTTGGGGCGCCTGGCCTGGTTTTGGGGCTGACTTTGGCCATCAGGGTGAGCTGGTGATGGTGGTGGTGCGGTTGAAGGGCCGATGGGGAAGCGGAACCGGGCCAGTGTTCCTGTTGAGTGGCATTTGGTGGAGAGGGCCTCGAGGATGGTGGCGTGGTCTTCTTGACGGATAGGGGTGGGCTTGATAGATGGCATTTGGAGGAAGGCGCCACCCAGGGAAGAGCGTAAAGATGGTAGAAGAGAATATGAGATATATAAAAAGGAATCCCGAAAGAAAAGCTGTTAAAATTCTTCGAAGCTGTATACAGATCGATTTCTCGACAGATGGAGACCTGTATAGCTAGATAGGACAGTAGCCAGACAGTATAGCGATATCTCGAGAGAGATGAGAAAAAAAAACCGAGGAGGGGAAGAGAGGCAAAAGAGCAGACATAATATAGGAGAGAATGAGTCAATAATAGCTTTTAATAGACTCAGGAAGATAGGTTTCCATCTTTTGGGAAGTTAGATTGATTTCCGGCGTGAGACGCTGCTTAGGGTTTCGAGCAAACTTTGCCAGTTGCTTCGGCAGCTCATGACCTATGCTCCTAGTGTACGAACGTACTGAGCTCTCCAGGTTGAGAGACTAGAGCCTGTGCTGTACATCACCTCACAAGGTCCTGGAACATTCTAGGTAAAACTTCCCCGGTCGTTGGTCGCCGTTCGTTAGGGCATTTCGCGGGCGATACACGGGGCTAAGCGGCACTCAAGCAACAATCATAGACACGACCAGACCTTTTCACCGTAAATTCCATATCCTACTGGTATATCACCGTACGGCAGACATGCAACCCATATGCCCAGAAGTCGATCATGACGGCAAAGTGATCGAAGGATTTGCATTGACTGACTTTCTCCAGGCCTCGACGCTGGGTAGGAGAGCTTCGCCACTCATTAAAGTCTAGAAGAAAAGGCGATCCTCGAGTTCTAGTCTGACCTGCGAGTCTGATCTGCTCAAGGTTCTCCGGGCTTGGAGCTGGGCGCCCGCGTCATGTGGACGAGGCTCGGGGAGTTGAGAAATGGAGAGAGTTTCGGAGAGGCAACGGAGATCTATGTATACTCCCAGTGGGAGTCTCTATTCACTTATTTCTTCCATTTCGTCACTTAAAAAAGGTTGCCCTAAGTATAGATTCACCTGCTGGAACAATCTAGATGTAGATGGGTTGTGCAGTTATTTATGCACGTATGCATCGCTTAGTCACTCACTTGTACATGACAATATCAATCCACCTCGACTGCGATCTTCACCACAACAAATCTGGTTCCACTAACAACAGCACCATCAAGCCCGGTTCTCCCAACCATCAATTTATGCTGGGAAGATGGGCTCTGCGGCGCCTATGGCGCAGTCCGCCTCAAGCAGTTGCTAAAGGAGAGTCGATAAGGTCTTTGTATCAGGTCCGCGGTTCCCGTCATTGCATCCAGATCACGCGCCATCCTCTCACGCCAGGACGAAGTCTCCCCGGTGTTCGGCCCTTGTTCACCGAGGCGATTCCATCAGTTCTGGTTCCACCCGTTATCTTCGTCGGATTGCTCCTGACGCTCTGGACATGGAAATGTTTCTGGATCGTCGTTCTGCAGGACAAGCTGCTGTACCTTTCTTGGCTGCCGCCTCTCTCGCGCTCTGAAAACATAGCGGACTATGCGGGTGAGTTTCGTGGTGTGCAATGGACCGAAAGGAGTATTCGCAGTTTAGATGGGACGAAGTTAGCGCTGTGCGAAGGGCGGCTGCCGCCTAAGAATGCTGGATCTCCCGGTCCGAGAAAGTCAGTTGTCATTTGCTACCTCCAGGGCAATGGGGGTTCGACTCCCATGCGTTTACCGTTGCTTTCGCAAGTTATGCAGACAATAAAAGAAACAGCAACTCCGCATGATAATGTCGAGTATATTGTGGTTGCTCTATCATATCGTGGATATTGGAAGTCCTCCGGGCGTGCGACGCAGCGTGGTATCGAGCTTGATGCTCAAGCATTCCTAAAATGGGTATCTGAGACATACGGAAACCAAAACAACGATCTACAAATTGTCCTTTGGGGACATAGCTTGGGCGCTGCTGTTGCTAGCACGGCTATGGCCACGCAGCTGTCTCGCACGCAAATGGCATCTTCCTCGGAAGAAACAAGTCAAAAGAGTTCCTGTCCGATCGCCGGCTTGATCCTTGAGGCACCAATCTCCAGCATCAAGGACATGCTAATTAGCCTCTATCCGCAAAGATGGTTGCCGTATCGCTATCTATGGCCGTTATCCTGGAACAACTGGGACGTGTCTGCGGTCCTGGAGCAGATTGCCCATCACAAAACGAGAGCTCCAGAGGGATCAAGACAGGTGCCTCCGTTATTCATCATGTCCGCCGAATTTGACGAGGTTATTCCGCTGTGGGTGGCAGATCAGTTGGAGGAGAAGGCTAGGACTCTGGAGCTTGACGTCGAGCGGAAAAACGTCAAGGGTGCGATGCACATCGAGGGACCGCTGAAGGTAGACGGCAGAAAGGCGTTGGTCAACTTTATCGTCAAGGTGTCGATGAGTAAATAAAGCGTTCCGTTCTGGTCTTTCGCCGTCTCGGAGGTCCCTTTCGACAACTGAGCCAGAACGAGGACAAAACGTTGCACGAGCCAGGTCATCTTGGCAATGTCCAGACTCGAAGTCTTGGACAAAGCGAAGTGCAGACTGAGCTACAAGGCTATCGCCCCAAATCGACGACTGCAGACGGCTGTTATTCGCTAGTTGTTGTGTCTCCAGGCTGAGAGCCGAGTGGCGACGGCATGGGTACCATGGACGTTACCATGAATGAACCGACAAAATCCACACACGCCAATAATTGCTCTGCCTCTCTATTCCGATAGTACAATGAGACACGGTGTTCACTGTCAGGCAGTTTCTCCGCGACTCGCCGAGGAGTCTTCTTTGTTCACTATTACACCTACGCGAAACCGCCCCTTCCAACTGGTCTTTGTCGCTATTGACCCTTGGATGCCAAAATTCCCTTGAATTGAATTTTGAAGGGTTATGATGGATTCTAACCCGAGCCCAGCGTCCACGTGCGACTGTCTTCCCGTAGTCCGGACACTGGTTTACCAATCAATCGATTCTGAGCACCTCTCAGGAATGGCCCTTTGTTTATATGTACTCGACTTTGTGGTTCGCATTTCCTACTATTCGATTCTTTGTTGGAATTGCCCCTTCGAGGCTATTTCTGGACTATGATTTGTGCCATCCGAAACCTCATTACGGGGCCTGTTGGCTCCTCGATAGGCCTTACAATGGACGACGACCCTTTGAAGACTGTTTATTTAACCCTGGTACTTGTCCCTGCGCTGCGGTGTGTTCCAATACTTGGATATTTTCCCGAAACTCTACCCGCACCCGTTTAATCATATATATATATATTATATTCTGCGCCAGCTTCCACATAAATACAATGGCCCGACGCAAGTCAGACAACATCAATGACGGGACGTGGTACGAAGTCTCACCCGAAAAGTGGGAAGACCTGTGTCGAGCCATGGAAAATATGATCCACCCAGAGCACATCCTCCGCCAAAACAGTTATCCGCGAGGAGTCTCCAACCTCCCGGCTCCTATCAATTACCCACCTGAATTTACCGGAGAGAAGAAGCGACGAGCCGTTGTTTTTGACTGCGAAATGGTTGGCATAGCTCCCAACAACACCAGCCACATCTGCCAACTGTGCGTTGTCGACGTTCTCACTGGAGAGATCATCATCAACAGCGTGATTGATCCCATCCCGAAAGTTACCGACTGGCGAACACAGTACAGCGGCATGTCGGCGAGGGAAATGGGCTATATGCGTAAGAGCGCTCCGCAGGACGGCAGGTTCCTCCGAGGCTTTGAGGCAGCCCGAAATGCTTTTTTCAACGTTGTCGATCAAAACACCATTTTCGTCACGCACGCAGGACAGAACGACCTTCGTGCCCTGGGTCTCGTCCATGACCGCGTTATCGATACGCAGATCATCACGACGAGCAGGGTCAGACAACTCTATCCTGAGGGCAACGTCAACCCCTATAGCTTGAAAGATATCACGCGGGACTTCCTCGGACGGTGGATCCAGGGTGGCAATGGGCATAATTGCCTCGAAGACGCATTTGTGACGAGGGATAACTTCCTTCGTATCTGGAGGCATCCCGAATACCTGCAGGAGTGGGGCGAGGACAAGGCAAGCTCGCTCCGAGAGCCGGAAAAGCAATCCCACAAGAAGAAGCCAGCCAAGAGCAAGTCCCCATCTCTTGAGCCGAGTGAGTTTTTATAGAGCGTTGTATTTTCTTATAGTTAATTTACTTGCATGATTTTGTAGAGTCAGTTTTTTGTGTTTCCGTTCCTTATATCTATCTATATCTATCTACACCAGTATAATCATGTCTTTCCGCCTTTTAGGTCGCTTTCAAATCCAAGGTACCTTGATTCCAGGAGAAATGGCCCCATCTCAGGGCAGTTTAGACTGGGGGCCCGCTATACGCACACCGGGCTCGCTAGCCACACACCGCGTAGTAGGCAGATGTAGAGGGTAATTCCTAACTTAAAAGGTAGTGCAGGCCACGGGCCCCTAAGCGGGTGTGTGAGAAGGTGTTTAAGGAGGTGTTTAAGAACAATGTTAGGACGGGGTTAGGAGCGAGGAATGTACTGCCTTGACAAGCCTTATTCTCATACATATTACCCGTCATATATATATAAAAAAAAAAAACCCAGAAACAGACCGAAAGAAAACCTTGGAATCCCACCTGCACTCAAAATTTGGTTATAAAGGGACCAACCAAATTCAATCACAAGCGGACCCCCAATTGGTCATTGGTTACCCCTGTCCAGCAACTGAATTCATCTCCCGATTCTCCAGAACCATGGGCTTCATCTGACCCTTCTTACTTCTTGTATTATCCTTCCCAGCAGCTGCAACAACGACAAGCTCCAGCATAACCCGCGCCAACCGATCAACGCGGATACTCGGTCCGAGGCTAAACAGAATGCTGTGCAGCGTCCACCACTCCTTGGCGACGATCATCGCGGGCCGCACGATTGAGATTTCCATTGTCCTCTTGTCCCCCTTTGGGTTCTGGGACTGGTGGTTATGGTATGCAATGAGTGCGGATTCAGTTTGGCCCTGATAAGCATATGTATCAGCGAGGAAGGAAGTGAGAAAGAAACAAAGAAAGAAAGAAAAGAAAACGCACCCGGATCCTCCTTATATCACCCATAAACCACAGGGTCTTCTCCTGGTCGCGGACGGCGGCGGCACCGCTGCAGTATATAAAGCGGAAGGGCTTGTCTCTTTCTCCTCTTGATGCTGGTGATATGGATGATAATGAAGTTGAGGAGGGAGAAGAGGAGGAGGCAGACGGGATCCTCGCAAAAGCATCCACCGCCGCAAGCGTGTACTCGTGGTTTACCTTCCGGTAGAGGGATAGATCCGATGATGTGGCGAGGCCGAGGGTCCTATACATAATTGTTCGCGCGTTAGTTGAGGTGATCAGTGCAGTTTGAAAACGAAGAGGGAAAAGGTAAGATTGGGGTGTTGGGGGAATCCATAAAAAAAAAAAAAGATTGTTACCAAATACACCCCTCCGCACCGGCAAGCTCATTTAATAGCGAATCCGGGTAATGGAGAAAGTCATCGACGATTTTCACGGTGACTTTTGGGTTCGCTGTCAGTAGGGATTCGGGAAGCGGCTTTCGCGAGAGGACGACGAGGCCTGTTATGGCCTCGTTTGCGAGGGCTTGGGCGAGGACTTCAGTGCCGACGAAGCCAGTTGTTCCTGTTAGGATTATTTTCATTGTAGCGATTGGGTGAGTGTGTTAGTTAAATTGATGATCTTCTAAGAAGCGATGCTAGGGGGAGCGATAGAAAGAATGTATGATTGATTGGATACGGTACGCATTTAGGTATAAAAGGCATCGAGGCCTCGGACACCGGTGGAATGTTATCTACAGCTTGCATATGCATATGGTATCGGGATCATGCATTCCTCCATCCTGAGCATAAAATCTACCCGAGCCAATTGTTATGACAGAGCCACCCAGGGACTATGCCCTATATCAGTGCCATTAATCCCCCCGGACGCCTCGCTCGTGTCGCGGCCGGGCAATAGGGCTGTTTCGGGTCTAGCCCCACCTGGGCATTCAATTCAACCCCCCAACAACTACTTCAACTATACCTAATCCTTCCTCCCCACATCACAATCAATCCACACCACCATCTATCCCAGAACCCAATTGAAGCCATGTCCATGTCCATGTCTACGGACATGGCCACCCAACCCCCCATCGACCCTATCGGGCCCTGCGCCCCAATCGCCCAAAACATCTACCTGTACACACCACCCGCAGGCACGCCGGCAACCGCGCTAATAATCCTCTGCACTTGGCTCGGCGGCGCCTCACCGCGCCGAATCGCAAAGTACACGACCGGCTATGCGCGGCGCCTCTTCCCCACCGCATCGATCCTGCTTATCACGACGACGATTGCAGAGATTTCGCTGCGTAGCTTTTCTGCTGTGCGGGCGAGGCTTGCGCCTGCGAGGGCGGTTATTGCGAGCTTTCTCGATGGTGCTGGTGGTGTTGGCAAAGGGGATGCGGAGTCCTCGAAGAGAAGTTGTAGTAGCCGGCCGGTCCTCCTGCACATCTTCTCGCACGGCGGGAGTAGCATAGCCACGCAGCTCGTGCGGTCGCTTATTAGAGATAGAGACGATGCCTCCTCCACCAGTAACCTACATGACCGGTTCGTCTCTGCGCTGCGCCTCGTCATCTTCGACTGCTGCCCCGGGGACAGTGCATTCGTGCGGCAATACAACGCAGCCGCGGTATCGCTGCCCCCGGCAGAGACTCAGCTGGTCACGCATTTCCTGGCCAAAACCGTGCTGTATCCGGGCATCGGCTTGCTCTCGCTTCTCCAGGCTGCCGGGGTAATGAGTAATGTAGAGGGTTTGCGCGCTGAGTTGAATGATCCGGGGTTGTTTGGGACATCGGCGAGGAGGTGTTATGTGTATTCGGTTGAGGATGAGATGGTGAGGTGGGAGGATGTGGAGGGCCATATGGAGGAGGGGAGGGGCAGGGGTTATCTGGTGGATGGGGAGAGATTTGAGAAGGGGGCGCATTGCGCGCTTGTTATGTTTGATGAGGAGAGGTACTGGGGTTCGATACGAAAGGCCTGGGAGGGGGCTATGGGATTAAAGAGAGAGAGCCGACTGTAGGGCAGTTAGTTGACTGTATCCGGTGTATGTAACCAAACTGCATTCTCTTGCGGATACTAACTAGAAGAAGATGGTTCAAACACAACGCAAGAATTCATCGACAACAAACGAGAGATTCTCCTTAGATACTCCATTTATATATATCCAAGTGATACATCATCCACCAAGCTTCCTTCGCATGAACAAGTCTTCATGTACACTGTACTAAACGCAGCACTTGTCATCCTCCTCCCATGGCCAGAAAGCACTATCGCAACCGGTATCCCAGAAAACGCTGTCGGTGCCGGCGGGGCAGTCGCGGTCGCCGTCGTGGCATGCTCCGCCTTGGGACTGGCAGGAGACGGCGTAGCCTAATATTCTTGTTAGCAAGAATGGAGAGAGGTTGACGAGAGGAAGGAGGAGCGAGTGAGGATTGGCGGGGCGGACCTTGGGCGGCGAAGCTATATTCGACGACGTTAGCATGTGTCTGTGAGGCGAGAAGACAGCGAGAGGGAGAGAGAAGTACCTGACAAGAGCAAGGACGACGGGGACGAAGGACTTCATTCTGATTGTGTAGTTCAGAGGTGGTTTTGCAGAAATCTGTTTGTTGTGATGCTTTGCGATGCGGTGTTGGTTGATGATGATGGGATCTCTAGGGAAGATGACGGACTTTATATAGCTTTTCCGGGACTGTTTGATTCTGAATGTCGCCTCTGTTCTGATTACTATGTCATCAGCTATAAAAAGATACGGGCAATGTGGTTCCGTACGAGGCCCAGTGTATCGAGAAGTCGCAGGTCATTACTTCGAAGAGAAACGATCTGTAGGCCGAGATATTATATCTCGTACTTGGGGATAGAGCTGAGTTACCCTCTGACGAAAGTCCTCAGCCTCCAGCATTGTCATACGCTGTCACTGCGCAGATCGCTCGTATATACTCCAGCTCCTAGAGGGAGGTTGCTGAGTGGTTGCCCAGAGCAAGACAACAATGAGATCTCGAGTCCGGGGTTGTAGATCTTCTTGGCGGGTTTCAAGGAACTGCAGATACGAAGTCGTATGCATATGATTTGATGGACGACGCTGTTTGGTTATAAATTTAGCAGGGGCTGAATCAAGGGCGAGCGAAGATCGTCAGCAGCCTCTGGGGGATGGGGTGATCGTCATGGCCTGACGAGTGAGGATCGGCGTCGTGTTCTAAACAAGAAAACATGGGTCCCATACTGGGGTGGGATTCGACGCGGCTCTTGAGTATCTCGTGTTTTGGCGGAAGGGCTGCCGATCAATGTTCCGTCACCAATCGTTCTATCGACACACAAGCAACTGAAGCCTGACTAAGAGGATCATACTTTGGGAGGGTCTGATCAGAGTGCATCCCCTTGTCGTGAGAGAGCACCGTGGGTCTCTCGTCTGTTACCTCCTCACATGCGAGCCGAAAATTAAAGAATTAACCAGCCGAACTTCTATCTGGGTCGACAGAAAATGACCAGCGAAGCACGAGAACGAGCAGAATCAACTAAATTCAAGTAAAAAGATGCGGTATAGAAGCGCATCGCAGGCGACACGCATTGGGCCGGGCCTTCCTGGTTAGGCGGCACCTTCCCTCCTTAGTCTACTGGTGTCGACGCTGTCCTACCCTGTTTTTCTCCCTTGCCGTCTGCCTTCTTCTTCCAAAATACAGGCGTTTCTCTGCTGAGCCGTGAATCCATCTGTTTGTCTGCATGAGCAGAAGGGAGTCATCCTCTTTTTCGAGTTTGGCATAGATATTATGAACATATCCCTGTACCGTGTTTGGGAGTTTGGATTGCACCTTGAACTTCCTGTTCTGTGCTTCCACATACTAAGCTTTGGAATTTAGATACGGTCACTCAGTCCTGTTCCTTTATTCCCTGGTTCAGAACGTGCTTTATGGCGGCAACGTTGCAGCCGATGATGTGTGGGCGGCCCCTGAACGTAGTGGAATGGGGTACGGATATTGGTCGATAATAGCTTGTCAGCCTGCTGCAGACGCTGGAGCCATTGTTTGCACAAGATTTTCCAGTTTACCTAGGTAATGGGTTCGTGGTAGTGTTTTGGATAGAACCAGAAGGGGCTCGAGTAAGTCTTCATCGCTCAGTATTTTGTTTGCTTGTGTATGTTGTGTGATCTGGCTTCTTGAGCCAAGTATATCAGTCCCGCTGTCCTATATGTATAATCATCTAGGTCAAATGTTGTCCTGGAATAGGATCCGCCCGTCTAGAATAGGTGTCCTTATTTCGTAGAGGGTATAACCTAGCTATATACGTTGTTTATGGCGCCTGAGCATGGCTTGCGCCTCTTTTGTGGCAAGGAGCTACAGCACCAATCAATCCTAGGGAACCCGAGGGGAGCGAGCGCTCTATCGTTAAGCTACCCGGCCGCTGTATGGTATGGGAGAGACAATCCAGACTTATGAGTATTGTGTGCTGTTTCCCTAAGAGTAGTGGTATAGTAGCTACGGGATGACGTACTTGATACAAATCGCAGTGCTTTCGTTCAGTCGGTCTTCTCACTTCTATGTAGAACTCCTATACTGGTACCCAGGTTCCGCGTTAGTAAAAGGGCTATCAAAAGCCGTGGGTAAGATAGAGAACAGCTGTGCGCACGGGTGAGTAGTGGCCTTAAACGGGAGCGCTTCTGCGATCTTAGCGGGTCAGAATGGTTGCTTGAGCCTTCTATTTGCTAGTGCAAATATATGGCTAGAACGAGGAGCTATATGAGGATGTAACAGTAAAGTCACCTACGGGAGCGGTACTTGTTCACTGCATAGACATCCTGGGCCTTTGTATTCCGCTAGCAGCTTTTAACCTAAAGCTACATACAAGGAATAGCACTCAGAAAATCGCCCCCTAATGCTCCTTGTGCATATTCACCAGTCCTCCATCAACCAGAAGCTCTGTACCGGTAGTAAAAGTGGCCTCGAACGCCAAGAAAACAGCCGCCTTAGCAACCTCCTCGGAAGTTCCAATGCGGTCCAACGGGGTGAGCTTCGACCCCTCAGCCTCAAAGGCAACAAGGTCATCCGGGGACACGCCGGAAACACCCATGGTGGGCGTCTTGATGAATCCAGGCGTCACAGCGTTAACCCTGATCTTGCGGCCTGCGAGCTCTGCGGCAAGCGTTTGTACGAGTGAGGAGACGCCTGCCTTGGTGATGGAGTACACGGACATTCCAGGGAACCCGGATTTGGCAGAGACGGAGCTTGTGAAAACGATTGCGCCGCCGTCGTGGACGAGGGGCGCGAATTGTTGGGCCGCGAAGAAGCTGCCGAAGACGTTTGTGTCTACTGTGCGTCGGAAGGAGTCTTCAGTGACCGCCGTAAAAGGTTCTAGGTGGGCGTAGCCAGCGTTGATGAAGAGGAAGTCAATCTGCGGACTGTCGCCGAAGGTGGCCTTTGTGTCGGAGACGAGCTTTGTGATGTTCGACAGCGAGGTGATATCGGCTTGTACGACGTGGGCTTTGTCGCCGAGCTGTGCTTTAGCCGAGTCAATTGGGGGTTGACTCCGGCCGGTAAGAAGGACTTGGGCGCCGGACTCGACGAGGAGTTGTGCGGTTGCGAAGCCCATGCCGTGGGTGCCGCCGATGATGACGGCCTTTTTGCCGGTGTAGGTGGCCATGGTGGTGCTTTGTTTTGTAAAAGAGGTGAGCTTGAGAGGTGTAAAGGAGTTGCAAAGTGTGAGACTGAACTTGCTTGTCGATAGTACCCTCAGACGTCCACGGCCTCTCTTTATAGTCCCCAAGCGGGCCGATTCCATGCACCCTTGAACCAGCTACTCAATTCCATCGCGAGAGCATTTCTAATCAACTTGACTGTAGCTGAATTTCTAAGCAATGTCTCCGAGCGATCCTGATCTGTTGTACTTGGCATGTTTGGAACTGTGAGTCGACACATGAAAACGAAAGTCGTGGATGTCAACTGAATGCTTTGGGGCTCGTATTCAGCCTTGGCACAAAGGGTCTTTGGAAATCGACCAACAGGAATCGTCAGATGGTGGCAGGGAGCGGAGCCTGCGGGCGGCGCCGAAAAATGATTGAACTTTGGGAAGTTTGGTCTTTGATTTTATTGGTTGAGGGAGGAGTAAGCATCCTGCAGGGTTCGATTGCCATCGCTTCGCGTGATATTTGAGGATGACGAATGGGATGATATAACCACGTCGGTGGCCTCGAGGTTGGCTCGAAAGAAAAGTGCATGTGTGACTCAGTCTCTGTCTTGGTACTAGCGACCTTCCGTCTTAACTGAGGCTGGTAGGTGGGTCAGTTGCGAACCTCGGCGTTTAATATATATTGTAGAAGGGGTGGAAATGGCAGATGAGAATAGATCAAAGTATATGGCTGCGAGAAACAAATAATAAATCGAGACTTTCTTGAACGGTGGGAACAGTGGTAAAGTGATAAGAAAGCGAAGAGCATGTTGTTTGGCGAAAGGAAATTATTCAATACAGGTGGAAGGTCGCCAAGCCGACATTGACACCCTATATGTAAGGTGTCGACAGCAAATGCCCTTATCATCACGTGCAGTGAAGCCCGACCGCCTACTGTTGGTGGCAGCTGACTCACCATCCACAAAAGACCCCGCTGATAACGGCGGGATATTTTCTTTAATGCTTGCCCAAGGTTGTGACTCACGCGCTCGTTCTCTAATTGTCTTGTGAATTGCTCGTTTTCCAGCTTCATACAGCCAATTCCACTCACTACTCTGTTTTCAATCATCGATCACTGACTGATTGCCGTCACCATGGCCGACGCCCTCGCTGAAAGCACGGCGAAGCTCGTCCTCGACGAGGAGACCGGCGAGATGGTCTCCAAGAACGAGCTGAAGAAGCGGACCCAGAAACGCGCTAAGAAGGCCGCCGCTGCCGCCGCCAAAGCGAACCAGAAGCCTGCGACCCCGAAGCCCAAGACCGAACAGGCGAAGCCTGTGGAGGAGACCCCGCTGGACCCCGATGCCATGTTCAAGCAGGGCTTCCTCGCCAATGTCTTCCGCGAACGTCCCATGAAGCCTGTCGTTACCCGATTCCCGCCGGAGCCGAATGGATATCTGCACCTTGGACACTGCAAGGCGATTGCGGTCAACTTTGGGTTTGCGCGACACCATGAGGGAGAGACGGTGCGTCGAGACTGAAAACACTTGGAGATGGGTAGTCCTAACTGGTGGTGTAGATTCTTCGATTCGACGACACGAACCCGGAGGCGGAGGAGGAGAAGTACTTTGTTGCTATCGAGGAGATCATTCAATGGCTCGGTAGGTGTCGCTTGCTCGGCTGGCGAGACGTTTGCTGACGACTGTAGGTTTCAAACCTGCTAGGATTACACACTCAAGCGACCACTTCCAAAAGCTGTACGACCACGCCGAAAAGCTTATCCAGCTCGAAAAAGCCTACGTATGCCATTGCAGCGACACGGACCTCAAGTTGCAGCGCGGAGGAGAAAACCATGGACCGAGATACCGATGCAAGGATGCGGAGCAGGATGTTGAAACAAATCTGAAGAAATTCCGGGATATGAGGGATGGGAAATACGAGCCCCAGACGGCGTTCCTGAGGATGCGCCAGGATATCGATAACCCGAACCCTCAGATGTGGGTAAGTTTGGCTCCGACCTGCGGGGAGATTTAAGCTAACTTTGTGGAGGACCTTGCGGCCTACCGCGTCTTGAAAAAAGAGCATCACAAAGCCCCGGGTTGGGTTATCTTCCCCACCTACGACTTTGCTCACTGCCTTTGCGATAGCTTCGAAGGCATTACACACAGTCTTTGCACAACCGAGTTCGTCCTGTCTCGGGAGAGCTACGAATGGCTCAACTCAACGCTCGGCGTTTATGAGCCGATGCAGCGCGAATATGGTAAGCACACCGGAGTCGTGGTCGAATGGCGCTAATCTTATAGGGCGCTTGAATGTTAGTGGAACCATCATGAGCAAACGAGGGCTCAAGAAGCTGGTTGATGCCGGCCATGTCCGAGCTTGGGACGATCCTCGCCTGTACACTGTGATTGCGCTCCGTCGTCGTGGTGTTCCCCCAGAGGCTATTCTGTCGTTTGTCAACGAGCTCGGTGTCACTACCGCCAACAGCGTCATCAACATTGCCCGATTCGAGCAGAGTATCCGCACCTACCTTGAGACTCGGGTTCCTCGACTCATGCTTGTGCTCGATCCGATCCCGGTCGTCATCGAGGATTACGAGTCTCTCAATCCCGATCAGCTCGACCTCGACATTCCTTTCTCTCCCAAAGACACCGCCATGGGATCGCACACGATTCGCTACACCAAAATCGTGTACATCGATCGCTCTGACTTTCGAGAGGAGGACAGCAAGGGCTACTTTAGGCTTGCGCCTGGCAAGAACGTCGGTCTGTATAAGTCGCCGTACCCGATCAAGGCGACCACCTACTCGAAGGATGCGGACGGGAAGGTCACGGAAGTTCGCGCTGTTCTCGACCGAGATGGACCGAAGCCGAAGACATACATTCACTGGGTCGCTGAAGACGCGCGCAAGGTTGAAGTGCGTGTTCACGACCCTCTATTCAAATCCGCAGAGCCTGCTAGTGCCGAGGGTGGCTTCTTGGCCGACATCAACCCCAACAGCGAGACCATTTACACGGGCGCCCTGATCGAGTCTGGATTCGATGAGGTGCGACGACGAGCTCCGTGGCCTGAAGCCGCTGGTGAGCACAGCGAGGCGAAGCCTCGTCCTGAGACCGTTCGCTTCCAGGCGATGCGGGTTGCATACTTTGCGATGGACTCGGACTCCACTGACGATCATGTGGTGCTGAACCGGATTGTCTCGCTCAAGCAGGACACTGGCAAGGCGTGAACTGACTCGTGAGCGTGACAGGCGGGCGATCCGGCGAGGTCCGAGAGACGAAGAGACGAAGATGGGTTGGCGTACAAATATTGCTTGAGCACGTGGGCGGAAGTTATGAATAGAGGATATGTTGATATTTAATTGGCCGTTAGCGACTGAATTGCAGCTCTTAGCTAGGATCAAGGCAATCCACAGTGTAGATTGCGAGTCTTCACACGGTGCCGCTCTGGCCGCTGAATCGCCGGGGCATTGCTGGGCGCGGTCTTGGCATTGCAACGTGGGTATCGCTCTCGCATCTCAGTGGCTGGCGGAGCAGGTTGGCTCAGGTACACCCGCTTGATAACACTCAGTAACAGTAACAGTAACAGGGGCAAACATGGCCTGGATAAGATCTCCCCCGCGACTATAAAGCCCGCCCCTTGTCGCCTGTTATTCTCCGCACCAGTACGCCACAATGAGGTCTCTTGCGTCTCTCTTCTGGGCCCTGCCCTCTGCAGTAGCGGCAGTGACCATCGCCGAAATCAATGGAAATGCCTACATCTCTCCGCTAAAGGGTGAGAGCATCTCCGGTGTCGAAGGTCTAGTCACGGCAATTGGCGAGAGCGGCTTCTTCCTCCGCTCGACCTCGCCAGACTCCGACGATGCCACCTCGGAATCCATCTACGTCTATGGGAGCAGTTCGGTCTCTAAGGTCACCGTCGGAGATATCATCACCCTCAGCGGAAAGGTGTCCGAGTATCGTTCTCAAAGTAGCTACCTCTACCTGACCGAAATCACATCACCGTCCAGCATCGTGGTCAAGAGTAGTGGTAACGAGGTGACGCCCGTTGTCATCGGCGAGGACCGCTCTCCCCCGACAGAGGCATACTCTGGCCTCGACACTGGTGACATCTACGCGCTCCCCAACAACGTCAGCCGGATCTCCGTGGAGAACCCTGCCCTGAAGCCTGAGGTCAACGGTCTCGACTTCTGGGAGAGTCTCAGCGGTGAGCTTGTCTC
Organism: Penicillium sp. S1316; assembly: GCA_023627405.1. Classification (NCBI taxonomy): domain Eukaryota; kingdom Fungi; phylum Ascomycota; class Eurotiomycetes; order Eurotiales; family Aspergillaceae; genus Penicillium; species Penicillium sp. S1316. The sequence goes on along the minus strand of JAMAHF010000039.1, from coordinate 305,798 downwards.
TCTCACTAACCTGACCATCATCACCAAGCCCAACCAATACGGTGATGTGTTTGTCAGAGGGGACTGGACTGTGACCGGTCTTAACGAACACGGCGGGCTGACTATGACTGCCAAGGGTACGTACGCCCTTCTAGTGTCCGGGAGCTAGTGTCATACTGACCGTCCCAGACTCCAACCCCGAAGCCATCAAAATCGGCACACCCCTTGACGGCACGCGCAACCGGGATGACTCCAAAGTCGGTGACACCGTCGAAGACGTCATCGGCGTCGTGCAATGGGTCTTTGGCCAGTACATGGTCCTCCCGACAACAGCCCTCAAAGTCACATCGTCAAACGATACCGCCGCACCCGCCTCAACTCTCGTAGGCGACGGCACTTGCAAGTCACTCAGCATCGGCTCGTACAACGTCGAGAACCTCACGCCCAACTCCTCCAACATCGAGGGCATCGCAAACCACATCGCCAACTACCTCAACGGACCCGCCCTCGTCGCCCTCCAGGAAATCCAAGACAACTCCGGCGCAACCGACGACGGCATCGTCTCGGCAAATGTCACCCTCTCTACACTCGTCGAGCTGATCGCCGCAGCTGGTGGACCAGACTACGAGTTCACCGAGATCGTCCCGGTCAACAACGCCGACGGGGGTCAGCCAGGCGGCAACATCCGCGTCGCATATCTCTACGACGCGAGCATCATCCGCCTCCGCAAGGGAAGCATCGGCTCGTCAACCGACGCCAACGAAGTCCTCGCGGGCCCCGAGCTGAAATACAACCCGGGCCTCATCGACCCGTCCAACAGCGCCTGGGACGCCTCACGCAAGCCCCTCGCCGCCGCGTGGGAAACCCTCGACGGGAAGAACAAGTTCTTCACCATCAACGTCCACCTCTCGAGTAAAGGCGGCGGCTCGCCGCTGCAGGGTGACGCCCGGCCACCCGTGAACGGCGCCGTCGACCAGCGCATCGCGCAGGCCGAGGTCGTCGCTTCATTCGTCTCGTCCATCCTCGGGAAGGACGCTAATGCGAAGATCCTGGTTACCGGGGACTTCAACGAGTTCGCCTTCGTTGAACCGCTGACTATATTCGTGGAGAAGTCGGGCCTCCGCGAGCTGGACGATGTCGTGGGGGTTCCGGCGACGGAGCGCTACACGTACATCTACGACTCGAACCACCAGCAACTCGACCACATGTTTGTGTCGAAGGCGCTCGGCAAGGGGGCCAAGCTGGAGCATGTCCACGTCAATACGTGGCTGGATTATGATGATGCGAGCAGTGACCATGACCCCAGCGTTGCGGTGTTTAATGTTTGTGCGAAGGAGACTTGCAAGCCGAAGCATTAGTGTAGTTAGTTACTAAATAGCTGAGTGAGGCTAAGAGATATTAGGTAGGCCGTGTTATGACTTCTGTTGTATATATTATTCGCACTCACTCACGCACACATGGGCAACGGGGATAATAGTAATCGCGTCGCTCTGATAATCCATCTGTTCGAAGACCACCACAAGACTCAGTATCCCTCTCCAAGTATATATCCACTCGACTGTCGAAGTCCAGATAAGCTTAATCTCCCCACGTGTGGAGTCAAACAACCACCGATGTGTTCGCGAAGGGCCATCTGCCTGATGTAGGCGGCGAATACGAATTGCGTAAAATAATCCTCGTTGCACAAAAGAAACCAGCGAAGAACCAGCCGACGAATTGTGCAACAGCGGCGGCGAATGTTAAATTTGTCCACCCCTGTGGGCTGTTGTTTTTAAATAAAAGACAATTACTTAATACATATGCAAGGCAAATGCGTGTCAGAGAAACATGAGACTAAAAATAGGCGCACACTTTCTTCAGCTCTAATGCTTATTTCGACTTTCCTCCTTCAGCCCGCTCGACCCCTCCATCATCGCGTATCCACCGCTCCCCGCTACTCTTCGTTTCCCCCTCACCCACTCCCTCACTCCCTCACAACAACACATTCTACCACAACCAGCTCAACACAATCCAACAGAACCAAAAATGTCAGACACCCCCACCAGACCCAAACCTCTCATCGCCTGCTTCCACGGCGGCGGCTCGAATGCCTCCATCTACGAGATCCAATGTTCCTTCCTTACCAGCCTACTCGCCGACACATTCAGCCTCGAGTTCTTCGAGGGCCCCTTCACGCGCTCCGCGGGCCCCGGTGTCCTCCCCGCTTTCGAAGGCTACGGCCCTTACAAATCGTGGTTCCATCCGGAGACGAATGCCGAGGATGGGAGCGGGTTTGATGACATGGGGAGCGATGGGTTGAGTAGGGTCCTCGTGCTCATGGAGGAGAGGCTGAAGCAGCGGCAGAGGGACGGGAGGGCGAAGCCTGGGAGCAAGGAGGAGTGGGTGGGGGTTATGGGGTTTTCGCAGGGGAGTCGTATTGCCGGGGGGTTGTTGTTGGATCAGCAGCGGAGGGAGCAGATGTTGCGTGATACTAAGGTTGGTATGACATGGAGTGGGATTAAGTTGCGGTTTGGGGTTTGTTGTATGGGTGGTGGGGCGCCGATGGAGGGAGAGGTTGGGTTTAGTATGTTCTTCCTCCTCTTGCTCTTGTTCATTCATTCCTGTCTCTTCCTTGTCTATCTAGCTGGAGCTGACCGACTGTCGCGCAGAAATGGAGAACCCCGATACAGTCATCCGCATCCCGACGCTGCATCTCCACGGACTGAAGGACGAGTACCTGCCGCTGGGCCGCGACCAGCTGGCCAAATATTACGACCCCGTGACCGCGACGCTGTACGAGATTAATTACCACCACGCGATGCCGTGGGTCAAGGCCGAGTCGGAGGAGTTGGCGAGGCGGATCAAGGAATTATATGACAAGACGAAGGCGGAGAAGAGTGGATAGAGGGGACGATGGTAGACATATAGACTGTTGGTTGAACTCGCAATGATAGAGGGCTTATCGTTTCCATGTAATCGCTAGGGAGTTCGATCTGAACCGTGTTTTGATCGCCGGTCTAGGCCAAGGACGGAAGACACTAGAGGATTGTCAATGCTCTATGGGGAGAGGGCGGGGGTAAAACAACGGCATCATTGACAACTCGCGTCGCCCCATCAACAAGCTCCCTCCTCGAATATTTCAAAGCCGTCCGCTTCTCGCCAGCAGCCGTCGTCCAGGGGACTAACTGAAGGCAGAAGACCCGCTGGTCCTCCGCTGGAACTCTCCCCGGCCGCTCCATCAGACTAGCAAACGACAACTCCTTTTCCGAGCACAGGGCATCGCCGCCCTCCTCGACTGCCACAATGGCCGCAAGGAAATCCGACGCCGACTGCGAAAAGTACATTCCCTGCACCCGTGGTGCCTGGCGTAACAAGCGCAATGCCTGACGGCGCAGAAAGGGCGACCGGCATTTGAGGCTCGTTATGAATAGGGGAGTCCCGCTGCCCATGTCAAAAGTGAATGGTGGCTGGCCTCCAGTGTCGCCTGCGGTCGCGGCGAGAGCTGTGGGGGCGTGTGAGAGTATATTTGCAAAGTCGGATTCGTGTGCGTCGTAGATTGTTTCTGTCGGGGAGAGGGCTGTCCGGGTGAGTATGAGGATACTTTTGTAGGTCATGTGTAGGGTTGCTATTACGCCTTGATTTTCGTGTTGAGCTTGTGGCGGAGTTCCGGTGACACCAGATATCGCGCAAAATGATCGATACCAGGCGAGAAGCATCCCTTCTAATGTATTTTGGCGATGAAGTAGGAGGGGAGGAATTTCCGGTCTTGTTTCCGACGCGTGACGAATTGGGGCAGAGTCACAGTCGAACACCTTCCAGTCGGCGACTAACTTGTGCAGTGTCATCCGGGCATCGGAAAGAGTCGTGACATGTTCCTGCGAATTATCCGGGACGTGTTGTCTGTCAATTACAGGTTCAACACCGTTGATAATAACCGCAGAAGTTGCCACTCGAAGGAGAACAGGCGTGACTGCTTTTCGAACCCATGATACTGGCGAGAGTCCCGCCGACAACAGCAACTGCGCACCACGATGGTACAGTGACAGGGCAGCCTTGACATTGCCTTGGAGAATCTCGATACACAGAAAGAGGACACAGCTCACCAATGCGACCGTGTGGTCTGCCACGCCTTGCCCGATTTGATCTTGGATCTTGCGCAGCGAGCGGGAGTACCAAGTCAGAGCTTCCCGGTGGCTTCGCGACTGCGGGAAGGGCACGTGATCAGTCTCGTCGATTTGATACGTCGGCCGCGAGCCCAGGTGTGGAGGGTGCTCGTACAAGGTGCTCAGGGCGACCACTGCATCCCATACTGCTGGTTCCGACCTGCAGATTTGTAGGACCGTACCCCGCCAAAAGTCCAGGTCCAGAGCGTCGGACAGAGAGGGGGCCGCGTAGAAATAGTAGTATTCAAACGCACGTCGCTCTCTAGACTCTGGTGAACTTGTTGGCAGCGCCCGAGCCACGGTGTGTTGTGCCAAAATCGCGGTGGGACCGACGTATTCGCATCGCCGACCGGTGCTGGTGCAACGGATACACTCCGGCTTCTCCTCCCCACATTTGACGCGGCGAACTCTGGAAAGTTAGCCTCACCGATTGGGCAATGGGGAGGAACACCCACTTGCACGTATTGCAACCTGTTCTCGACCTTGGTCGTTCTATTCGACCTGGCGGGTATGAACCGGACATCCAAACGCGGGCTCGTCACCGGAATCCCGACATCTCGGTTTGCTTGCGGATAGCTCTTACGACGCGAGATGGTGGGCCGGTTGTCGTGGCGATGCTTATTGTAGAGCGACGGACCTGGAAGGTCGTTCCAAAGGTAATACGGAGAGCAGGGGGGCGAAGGCGATGACGATAGGACAACGGGAACGGAGTGTAAGTCAGGGAGATGGCGAGTGGTAAATAGGAAGGGTTAAGGCTATTGGAATGATTAGAAGTTCTTCGCGCAAACCGATCAATGGGGAGGGGAGCACTTACCCTGGGATCACTTTCGACCTCCTCAACAGTGACCTTCAGGACGCGACAGCTGCTGCCGCCGGGGATGAGCTGGGAAAGTTCCAGTGTCACCTGATGAGGGGTAGCTCCCGAACTCCGAAATCGCTGAATAGATAGCGGTGACTCATTCCCACAGAGTGTGCTGTAGCCTCAACGGCGCGCTCATGACTGTTAGAACCAGGACTCTGGTAAGTCGGGCGGGGAGGAAAGTGATTCACTTTCTGGCAGAGCAAGCCGACCGAAGGGTCACGTGTGAGCTAAACCCAACCGAGACCACTCCTTGGAACCTTCAGTCAACGAACGCGCTGGTAAAGATCTGTCGTCTCCATCGCGGTGAAGTGCTTTCGGGCAAACTGCATTGACATGGGCTGAGGGACGCAGGTGTGGCAGGGATGTGCGTCTAGCCCGCCATCGCCGCTTAGAATGACTGTGGGAGCGAAGGAAGCAAATGTTTGTGGAGAGTGAGCATGAGCGGAAGGAGCATCAGGATGCCTGGGATGTATATGACGGGAAGATCACCCCTTGCGAGCCCAACCCATCCTGGGAGGAAGCGATTGGACGACCTTTTGCAAACCTAGTCACCACTGGAATATTGATCGTGAGTGTGAGTTGAGGTCGGTGGGTGGGTGAAGTGTGTCGAAGAAAAGTCATGCTATTGAACGGTTGAAACGAGCTTCCAGTGATCAGTTCCACTGGCTTCAATCCCTCAGGATGCATAGCATTTTTTCGCGTTCACCTCTGAGACCTTTATCTTGACGTTACTTCGCACGGCCGAGGGAATGGAAAGGTCGGCCTTGAGACGCCCTGAATCGATCTTCCGGTTCATGTCTTCCGCGGGAGACTCTTCGGCTTGCTCGGTTCTGCCACTCGAGATCTAGGTGCCTGTTGCGCACGGTGCCTTCTCCTGCTTATTCGCGCTAGGCAGGCCTAGCCACATCAACACATGTTTGGTGAGAAAGAGAAGGATGGCAATCAATTGTAGTGTAATGTGTCCGCAAATATGTTTTGGACTATTCGCCTCCGGAGATCGGGTGTTGAAGTCCGGCAAGGATCGCGATGCGGTGGTAGCCTGGAACAAGGACATTGTCGCGTTTGAGATGGAAGCTGCGGGGTCGTGGGAAAATTTTCCGATGATTGTCGTCAAGTCGGTCTGCGACTATGCAGACACGCATAAAAGCCATCTGTGGCAGAGATATGCCGTACTTATGGCCGCATCTTGTGCGAAGGCGTTGCTACTCCAATGGGAAGGATGCGGAGATCGACCTTCGGCTGGCACCCAAGGCGCTGGACTCCAGGTCCAGGACAACGTCTTGAGCTCACAGAATACTTGGACGCCTCGGGCGAGGCAAGGTTGGATGCTTTTCAACAGGAAGCTAGAGTGTCCTTTCGAACTTCCCATTCCGGACAAAGACCGTTGGGTGTCTATTCGTGTCCACGGTTCCTGGGTCGGGCATTGTTGCTGTTTGATGCTCCAGACGACTGTTTGACAGCTAAGGTCAAGTGCAGGCACTCGTTAACCAATACTCGCTCTGCTCTCATGGTGGTTATGCGATGAGTGAAGCTGTTAGAGGTCATCCTGCTGAACCAACTAGAACCCTCAATTAGACATATGCTATCACAAAATGAACAACAAAGCAGAAAAAAAGTCAAGATCTAGCAAATCTATCTATATCATCCAGAATCAAGCTGCAGGACTATCAGACACTCCCGCATCAGGCTCATCGCCGCCCTTCGACCTCTTCCCTAGCGGCTCCTCACCACTTCCTTCCTCGCTCCGCCGCTTGGACCCGATGGAATTCAACGCGTCAAGCGCAGCGCCCAAGGAAGACCTCTTGGGCCCAGCCGTGCTGCTACGCTTCATGCCCGTGGTCTTCTTGGGAGGCTCTCCAGAACCTCCGATAGTCCGGCCTGCCGTCGTCATTGCCAGTGGGAGGCTGCTAGATGAGGCGCCTGCAGCACCCGCGCCATCTTCGTCGCCGTCGTCGTCGGGTTCATTTTTGGGTGGAGTAGTATCCTTATTGCTGGCTTGGGAGTCCGGGACTTCCGAGCGTGTCTCCTGTGAGGAACCAGGTCCGAGAGTCTTCTTCTTCTTTGCAGCCCTCGTGCGCTTCGCAGCGGGGGTCTCCTGGATCACCCTTTGTTCTTCTGGTACTTGCATTTCGGAGACCTCGGGCGTTTTATCTCGCCCCTCCTGCGTCTGGGGGACTTGAACAAGGGTATTCTATTCATTGCAGTAAGTCAGCACGTAGTCCCCAGGCCAGTGGTAGTGGCAGTGGATCGGTATCATACCTGAGCAGGCGGCTGAGGCGGGTCATACAGCGCCGGAATCCGCCGCTCTTCCGTGCGCCAGAATGTCGAATCGTCATCCCCACCTTCGCCAAACTCATACAGCCGCGAATCGGCGATGGCGAGGAAATGCGCCAGGTCCGAGCGCGCCGACAGCAGCCGCCGTGGATCCTCCCAGATCGTCCGCGAGATCGGCCACTTGAGCTCGTCGCCGTCGAAGGCGCAGTGCGGTCCGCGCTGCGAGACCCCGACGCGGTTGAGCTTGTTGTATGGTAGGAAGGCGCCGAAGAAGCTGGACGAGGGGACGGTTTTGGTGCTTCGGTTCTGATTCTGGTTCTGATTCTGGTTCTGATTCTGATTCTGGTTCTGATTCTGGTTCTGATTCTGGTTCTGATTCTGGTTCTGATTCTGGTTCTGGTTGCGGTTCCTGCCCATCCAATCACCACCATCCTCGTCCTCCTCTCGGGCGTTCTCACTCCCTCGCTTACGACGACGAAGCTGTCTCTCTTGATGATCCTCCTGCTGCTGCACCCGCTCCGCCGCAACCGCATCACGCAGCCGAAACTCCCCATGCTCAACAGACAGAAACCGCCCAATACTCCCCTCGTCCAGGGCCAAGTTGGTGCCCGCTAGCGAGCACACGTGGTTCCCCCACACGCACGACGCGCACATCCCGCGCTGGAACGCCGCGCCCCTGACCACGGGCGCCGCCACGCACTCGGTGAACAGGCCCCCGCGGCCCGAGTTCTGCTGGCACCGCGCGCACTTGGGCTGCTTGACGTCGCCGCGGCGCTGCAGGAGCAGCGCGGTGCGGTGCCGCCCCATCGTTGCGGGCTTTGCGGCGTTGTCGCCACCAGTCCAGCTGAGCGGGCGGCGGATCTCGAGGTGCCGCGCGATCATCTTGGAAACGGTTTGGGTGAGTCGGGCGATCTTGAGTTCTGCGAGAGATTATGCTGTTAGCGGTGGGTACTTGCTGGATCTACGGCATCTGGAAAGATATGACTGAAAGGGAAGGGAAAGGGGGATTGATTGTCTAGGTACATACCCTTCCGAGCTTGCTTCTCGCCGTCGCCTCCGAGGGCTTCCCAGTCGGACGCTTCACTGTCTGCGCTACTTGAAGATGCATCGTCGGCCATGATAAGTCGGTTAGACGATAGACGCGTGACTAAAACTGGGAGATTCGATAAGAGTAGTTCAGATAAATTGAGAAAAAAAAAAAACCCAACAAGAAGAAAGTGAGGAATGCTCAAGTACAACACACCCGCTTATATCTCGACCGGCAAGCCATACAGTCGAGATGGGATGCTGCTGTAGGGATGGAGGGATAGATTGAACAAAGCTAGAGCCCTCCTTTGTCGAGGCAGACAAACAATTAAGGAACCCCGAACCGCGTCTCAGAATTCTTTATCCAAAGGGCCGTGTGTCTATTTTGGTACCTGAAACCGAGGGCGGAGATTTGAGACTGATTCTAAGAATTCTTTTCTATCTGTTGAGAACTTCTACATCTCGTCGATGCCCACTTGATAACTTTCACACAGCTCCGGCTTTTTTTTCACGGCGTAGGGGCGATATCCCGAAAAATGCATGTAACCCCCGGGAACTCGGAGAGGTACATATGTATATGTCATCGACGGATGCAGGTATACGGCCCTTAGTCGAGGCCTCGTAGGATATCTCCCTCGTTGGGTCCATCGCAATCTCGCTTCTCTGCTCTATTACATCCGGCCCATGTCCATTGTATTCATTCATTCGCGAGCCGTATCACGAGAGCCACCCTCAAGGCCTGTTTATTTGGGCCTTTGTTTCTTTGTGGTTTTTTTGATACGACACATCTTGCCGAGAATAGCAACGCGCCGACTACGCATCCACGGATACTTTTAACTAGGAGATGCTGGCTATATGTTGTAAAATGAGAAAACGTTCCGACAGGAGAGAGAGAGGCTCTGTAGGGGGAGGAAGGAAAAGTAGGGAGGATGTGAGCTTTGGAGGACGAGATGCCGGAATTTGGGATCCAAGTAAAGAAGGGATGATAGATTGATAGACTCGTGCTATGGTACGATATTGGGGCGGCCGGTGCACAGCTGGGCAGGTGTTGATGGCTCTTCCTAATCTTATCAAGCATAATGGGTTTAGTTGAAGACAGAAGATATGGAAGCGGGCAGAAGGCAGTGAGTCTATTATACCAAAGTACTAGGACTCGGGCCCGAGCTAAAACAAAGCTGGGTAAGGTAATATCAAGAGAAATAGATATCTAAGGCCATCCCCGTTCAGTATCCAGACACTGCCGTGTAAGAGTAACAGGCCAATCTAAGGCTACCGGACGTCTTCACCAGAATCCAGTATCAGCCTTGAGGTAGGTTTAATGTATAATCATCGACAATGGAGTATTTCATGTATCATCAACCTGGCTAGCCTCCTCTGCGTGCACCCCTTGAACAACTTACATATTGATTGTAAACGGGCTATATGTATGTCTGGAACAATTATCCGACAAGAGCCAGAGGTCTAATACGTCGCAGGCCACAATATGGTACGGGCAGAGCATCTACAAGCAAACGTGAGCTACAATTCGCCGAACCCACAACGGATAGGTGGACAGACTCGCTTCCTCCCTGACATATCTCTACAAAACACACGCCCCTCGCACCCTTCCCGCCGCACCATCCAGGGTCTCCGCAATCCTCCTCGCCATATCAGACTTCTTCCCCAGCAGCCACAACCCCCGAATACAATCCCCGGCTCTATCCACACATTCCCCAAATTCATCCGCGGAAGTAAGTCCCAGAGCCGCACCGGCATAACTCGCCGCCTCATCCGCCTCGGCAAGGAAAATCACACACGCACGCATGAACGCGCGGATGAGGATGATCGTCCACGGCTCCGTAAGCAGCGTACCCTCGTTAACGGCGTGGTGGAAATCCGGCAGCTGCGGTACGCCCAGACCCAGATTCAGGTGTGCATTGTGAACTTCCGGAGATGCAATACGCGCGAGGTCCGCGAGCTGGCGTGCGCTGTGCATTCGGATCCGACGGGCCATCTGGCCGGCCTTTCGCGCACTCGCTGCATCATCATGCCCGAGCGCATTCTCGTCGACGAAGTCGAGTAAGTCGGCGAGCATCAGTGCGGCGAGATGCCAGTGTGCGGAGATGCAGACGAACCAGCCCTGGATCCGTTGTGGGACGGTGGTGTAGTCTGCGACGAGCTCGTCGAAGAAAGCGCCGTGCGTGCGGTTCCAGTATGCGTACAGCGCGGTTGTGCTGCGGATGATGTCTTCGATTTCGGATGCGTGCGCGGATTTGCGTAGTGCGTTCTGCAGGTAGAAGATGTGGCGGAAGAGTAGGACTTTTATCGGTGCGGAGCGGGTTACGTCTGCGGCTGCGGATTCGTATGTGCAGGGCCAGTGGGAGCGAGATTGTTTTTGTTGTTGTTGGTGTGTCTGGGGTGGGGATGGGGAATGTGAGGCTGATAGACCGTCTGGGACGAAGATGTCGAGGTTCCATCTGGTTTGCGCGAGGGATGGATCCTCCTTTACTCTTTCTACGTCGTGGAGACATTCTTCGTCGACGACTACAACAGGCCGCTCGTTCATGGACGAGGAGACAGTGTCGACCATGATGGAGAGCCAGTAGAGGAGGCCGATAGTATCTCGGTCTTCTGTTGCTAAGCTTATGTTGCCGTGAGCAGCATTCTCTTCCCTGCCGAGACCGCGTTCCATGGCCTCGCAGCGATACTTTAACGTGTGCGTCTTCCGCGCCGCGCTCTCCATGAAGACTGGCGGGCCGTCTTTGCGTATGATCTCGCGAACTTCGCTCATGGTTTTCTCCTTTGAGAATCTATAACCTTCCTTCCCATACTCCTCTCCTTGGGTATGTGACCCATAGTGACCATCGTCGGGGGTATCCGCTTCCCATGGACGCTGTGTCAGCCCAAAGATCATCTCTGCACACGCGACTCGATATGATTCAACCTCGGCCACATCCTGGAGGGCGCGCCTCGCCTTTTGCCAGAGATTATTCTGCAGGAGTCGATCAAACTCAGCGGTGATACCATCTCCCCCTACCATTGTTGCTGGAGACTGGAGTCCGGGGGATCGAGTAGTATACCTCTCTCGCTGCCGTGCACTCCCCTGCGCCCACTGCGTTGCAAACGCCATGATGCACATATGGAGTGCCCTTGTGGCAGCCCTGTCCTCTGCTTTAGTGAGTCGAACCAGTTTCGTGGCTTGCGCAGCCCGGTCGAGCTTTATTGTGCGGCTATAGATCCGGTTTGACCAGGATGCGCCCAATTCTGTGATTGCGGGATCGTTCTCTGGGATTGGTGATCGTCGTTGATAGGGACATGTTGTTTCGGTTAGCCAGCAGGACAGATTATGCTCGAGCACGTCGTGGTATATTTGCAGGAGATTCGTGGATGTCAGGCTGTGGTTTGAGGCGGTGATCATGCGTTGGTCTATCGAGTATGGAGAGAGTGAGACAGATGATGCTTCAGTAAATGAGACCGACCGGAAATCCTGGCGCTGAGGACTTTTCGAGGTTGCCGCCGGCCACGCTTGTTGGGGTAGCAGGTCAGCCTCTGGCTCTGGTGCTAGTTGATCGGACGCATCAGAAGCACTGGAAAAGTCGGCAAGCAGTTCAGACAAGGATTGACCAGGTGTTGTTGCGTCAGACATATCCACGCAACCCCCCGGGAGACTCTCGCGGTCGAACATAAATTCAGCTGGCATCTCATTACCGTCGAATAAATCCAGGTTAATAGGCTCCCACGGCATACCCTCCCCGATGGAATCTACACCCAGCAGATCCCAAGTCCCAGATCCGAACCCAAAATCGACCTCCTCCCCCATCGCTTTCCGCGCGAGAACCACATCCCGATCTCGAAGCGCCTGACGCGGGGACCCTTTCAGCAGCAGACTCTGCTGCGCCTTCGACCGCGCCCACTCCATCGTACAGCGTTTCCGTGTCCGGAGACAGTACGAGCACGGTGATGGTGATGGACGTCCTCGACCGGCCAGATCCGACCACGAGGCGTCGCACGCGCGCTTGGATTTCCGGCACTGGTCGCACGACTGGTTCTGCCGTCTGCTACGGGGACTCTGACCCGCGCTGGCGGCAGTGGCGGTGTTTTTGGGGGGTTTGGGGGGTGGCATTGGTTGATACTGTTGATGGAGTCTATCTTCGGAGTGGGATGGGGAGTTGGGACTACGATGGGGGGAATCGGGTCTGGAGAAGTCGGTCCGGGGGAGGGCGACATTAAAGCGGGGAAACCGGAGACGAGCCCGACTTCTTCCCCGCAGTTCGCTGCGGAGGATCATCGAGGTTGCTTGAGCGCTGATCATTGGGGGCTGCCAGCCCACTGCATGTATATTATTGGCCTCGATGAGGGTTGGTCGCTTAGGTAGCTCGCTAGATGACTGCATGGGCTAGTTACACTGCTCGATCTGCACTTTCCTGATCGTTGGCGCCGATTCATTCTGCGTTGGCCAAAAAGACCATCAGCTCTCTCGCATGGAAAAATACCAAACCCTATCAATTCTCTTCCTGAATCATACTCTATAAAGCTTCAAAGCACTATCTACCTACTCGCTACTCAATCCTTGATAGATCAACCCCTCAACACCCCCCCAAAGCCCCAATACCGGCAAATCCGCAAACGGCAGAATCTGCGTGCACACAATCCCCGCAATCCCCTTCTCGCGATCCGCCCACCACCACAGATTCGCCAGCCCAGCCCAGTGGGCCGTCCCCAGCGACCGGCCCGTTGGACCCCCATTGCTGAGCATGAATGTCAAGCCCCACCCCTGCGGCGGGTCTCCGGCGACCGGGTACAGCTCAGGAATCGGGTTCGTCAGGTCCGGTTTCGAGGGCGGGATGCTCTTCCGGCTGTAGTTTGGCATGTGGGGAATCTGGTTTGTGAACATTTCGTCGACGGTTTGCTTTTGGAGGAGTTGTGTTCCTGTGCGTGGGCAGGTTCCGTCGTTTAGGAGGACGGCAAGGACCTCTACAGAGAAAACACAAATTATTCACCAATCGGCACAGGAGAAACGCGGCGAAAGGAAGAATAGAGGGGTGTAGACATACTGCAATAATCCGCCGGCTTCGCAAACATCCCCGCTCCGCCACTGTTGAACACCCTCTTGACCTCGTCTTCATTATCCGGGTCGACGACGAGCGGTAGGCGGAGGAGATGATCCCTCCCGCGGAGTTTCCCCTCGCTGTCGCGGAAGTTCATATACGCTAGGCGACTGCGCATATCCTTGTTCGGGATCATGGACATATCGTTAATACCGAGGGGCTGCAAGATGTGCTTCTGCAGGTAGTCGTTCAGCGTGAGGCCCGTAGCGCGCTCGAGGGCGATGCCGGCCCAGTCGATTCCGACCTTTGTACTTTCAATTAGCATACTCAACGAGAAAATGGGATTAAGGAAGGAAAGAAGGAAATATATGCGTACACCATACTCCCACCCCTCACCCGGCTGAAACAGTAACGGCATATGCACATCCTCAACCCGCCCCGAAAACTCATCCACGCCGGCGGGCCGTGCCCAGTCGCGCAACCGCTCGTTGAAAAACGTATACCCAAAGCCCGCCGTATGCGTGAGCAGCATCCGCAGCGTAATCGCATTCTTCTTCTCTTCGAACTCTCCATCAGCCTTTAGTACCTTGAGGTCCTTCAACTCGGGACAAAGATTCTCAATCTGTGCTCCATCATCGAGCGACAGCGTCCCCTTTTCGACAAGCTGCATGCACGCAAGACCGGCCAGCATCTTCGTGCAGGATGCGATCCAGAAGATCGTGTCGAGGGTCATGGGCTCCGAAGAGTCGGCGCCCCGTTTGCCCGAGGCGTGTGCGAGAAGTTCGGTGCCGCTCTTGTCGACGACGACGATTGCGGCGCCGGGGATGGTGGTTTTGGGGTCGGAGCAGGCATTGTCAATGAAGGTGCGGATCGTCGAGGTTGTTTGGGCTGTGAGCGGCATTTTTGCGATGGGATTGTTTTGGTGGTTGGATATTGGTGAGGGTAAGATGGAGGAGGAGAAGAAAAGCAAAGTGCGGGGTTCGGGTACGTAGAGAGACAGACAGAAAGAAAGAAGAGCGCCGGGGCCGCTTGGCTTATTTAACAACAGACGGCAGTCAGCAAGCTGAAGATGACCTTGCTTGGCATTGCTGCAGGAGGTCTGGCTGTGACTGAATCCTTGTGTCTGCTCCTGCTTGCACGCTGCAGTTGATTGATGCTGTGCCGCCCCGACATCTGCGGATCCGCAAAATTGCGGAAGCGCTGCGGAGTAACACAAACTGCAGCTGCGGCCCTTCCCATTCCTTGTGATCAATTAACCTTGTCTCTGCTTGTGCAACCACACTTAGACTGGCCAATCACAAGCCATGATGGGATGTCGGACAATGCGGGGAAGCTACTGCCTGCTGCTGTGGTTGATCGCGGGGATCTGTCCTACCCCAGGGTAACTAGTTCGCTAGCGACGAGGTACAGGGCTCGGACTAAAGGATGGATGCATCGATGAATCGGCGATCATGTTGCGGAACCTGTTTGCATCCCCGAATGCTGTGTGATGTGATACTGCCGTGGTTTGTTTGTGCTACCTACTCCGCAGCGAGACATCGTGCTTGCGAGCAAGGCATAAATATGAAAACGTCCCCCGGCTCATTGATAGTGTTTCGATATCAGCAGCTCACACCTTCCAGAGATCCCAATATATATCCCAAGAAATACCCGTCGCCAGAATGGGCAGTCTAGGCGAACCCGCTCGGCCTCCCAAAAAGTACAACACGTCGCTCACGGACTTTTCGGCTGCCCACGCCGACAAGACCGGTCCCTACGCCGAGAATCTCACTATCGATGCCTTGATTGTTGGTGCTGGCTTTGGTAGGTCCTCTTACATCCCTTATCAAATGATGCCCGGTTAACCGCATCTTTCCTGATATAGCCGGCATCTTCATGCTCAAAACGCTCCGCGACCGCGGGCTCAAGACCGTAATCTTCGAAGCCGGCAATGATACCGGCGGCACATGGCGCTGGAACTGCTACCCAGGCGCCGCCGTCGACTCCGAGGTCCCGGAGTACGAGTTCGCGTGGCCCGAGGTGTACAACACCTGGACGTGGAAGACCAACTACCCGACGTACCAGGATCTGCGCGACTACTTTGATCACGTTGATCGCGTGATTGGAGTTAAGAAGGACTGCGCATTTAATACTGTTGTTGTTGGGGCGCGGTTTGATACAGATGAAGGGAGGTGGAGTGTCACCACGGCCGATGGCAGGGTTACGCGGGCGAAGTATCTGGTTCTGGGGACGGGGTTTGTGCGTCTCCCCACTCATCCTATACAGCTCGTTCAGGAAACAGACGCTGACAATGTTTATGTATCCAGGCCGCAAAGCGGTATATCCCCCCCTGGCCTGGGATGGACAAATTCCGCGGGGTCGTGCACCACTCGTCCTTCTGGCCAGACGAGGAAATCCCCGTGGCGCACAAACGCTGCGCCGTCATCGGCACCGGTGCCTCGGGCGTACAGATCACCCAAGCCTGGGGCCCGCAAGCAGGCAGTCTCACCGTCTTCCAGCGAGCCCCCAACCTCGCCGTGCCCATGCGCAAGCGCACCCTAACCCCGGAAACCCAGAACGCGCTAAAACCGCTCTACCCAGAGCTCTTCCGCTACCGCGAGACCTCCTTTGCGGGGTTCTTATATGACTGGTACGAGAAGGATACCTTCGACGATACCCCCGAGGAGCGCGAAGCGCTTTACGAGAAGGCGTGGAACGAGGGCGGGTTCCGGTTCTGGGTCTCCGTCTACAAGGATAACCTGTTTGACGCGGCGGCTAATAGAGAGTCGTACGCGTTCTGGGCGAAGAAGACGCGCGCGCGCATTGGGGATGCGCAGCTACGCGAGCTGCTTGCGCCGAACAAGATGCCGCATTATTTCGGGATCAAGAGGCCGTGCCTGGAGAGTACGTACTACGAGCAATTTAATCGCGAGAATGTGCATCTCGTCGACATTAACGATAATCCGATACGCGAGTTTACGGAGACGGGGATTCTGCTGCAAGATGGGAGCCATCATGAGTTTGATGTCGTGGCTGTTGCGACGGGTTTCGTGAGTGCTCCTTTCACATCCTATTATTATAGCTTCTTCGCGCAAAGCTGATTCTGGACTGGTACATAGGACGTTGTAACAGGCGTAATGACCCAACTGAACCTAACGTCAATCCACAACACGAACCTGGAAGACGAATGGGCCCCCGGCGCCCAAACCTACCTCGGGACAACCGTCCCCGGCTACCCGAACATGTTCCACATCTACGGCGCGCACGGCCCAACCTTACTCAGCAACGGACCGACTTCCGTTGCCGTGCAGGGCCGCTGGGTCGCAGACGCGATCTCGAAGATTGAGTCCCAGGGTGTGAAATACATCAATCCAAAACGTGAGGCTGCGGAGCAGTGGAAGAAGCATGTCCTCGCGTTAAATGATAAGACGCTGTTTCCGACGACGAGGTCGACGTATATGGGGGGTAGTATTCCGGGCAAGGCGTATGAACCGGTTTGTTATGCGGGCGGGATTCCGAGATATGCAAGCGAGATTCGCGCGGCGTTGGATGAGTGGGAGGTTGGGTTTGAGGTTGTTAAGGGGTAAATTGAGCCCGGAGGGGTTATATGTCTATGCTTCTATGTGGTCGAGATAGTTATCAATCTTGTAGCAATTGCTCTTTTCTGTCGCTTCATATACATTGATACACGCTGGGTAACTGGGCTTGTGATGGGCCAGATGATTAACGCGAGGCCTGGAGGAGTAGAGGGCTTCGCTACTGGAAGTATCATGCCGCGGCCAGATTATCCACCCCTTTAAACCTGATCAATAGACCTGATGGAGCTGGAACTGTTTCTGATCCGCTCGTTGAAATACAAATCGCTTCAAGTCCATGACAAAAATGCGAGGACAAACCTGACACAAATCCCTCATATGATGAACTTGCATCCCGTTGTACATACAAGTAAGACAACCTTATTGACAACAGGAAATTCCAGGACTCGCCACTAGTCTAGCTAGCAGGTCTCTTAGCAATATCATATATGTATATTGAAGCAGGAAACAAAGCAGATATCAACCACGTAGGCCATTTAAACGGACCTGATTTCCCGAGGAAGGTACCGATCCTCTTCGGTAGGGTTGATACCCGGCTCGCTATTTTGGCGAGTATAAGTCAGGGATATCATATCGAATTAATTGAGCAGTTTTGTGCAGCACATGGACAGGTTGTATGTTATGCTATCCGCTTGCCCCAGTAGAGACATCTGTCATGTAAGGTTCGAAGACAACGAGGCCGAGTGGTTGTGCTTGGGTCCAGAATTGTTTCGAGTACGGTTCAAATTTACTTTGGATGTTCATTGTCTTTTGCTGGAGTCTTGCTTTGAAGATTTTGATTTCGATGATAAAGGAAGGCTCGACGCCAGAGGAGGGATAAAGAACGATATTTCTGGCCCTCCAAGACATCGCAAGGAGATGTCAAACGTCAATCACTCATTCGACTAGATCAGACCAGCAGAGAAATCAATCTGCCCACATAGCCCGTGCACAAATTTACAATGCTATAGATGCAAACGAGCTCGCACGTCTTCGTTTCAACACCAGCGATGCGCAATCTCCAGATCCAGCACTCAGGTAAATCCAATTCCTCACTGCGTCGTAAGCTGTGCCAAGTACGTATCTTTCTCATGCGATTTTCACACGCATGCGCGTAGCCTGCGCCTAACGCGACAGACCCAATGTTCCGTAGCAACTCCAAAATCAACCAAGCAGCCGCGGCCGTAGCTCACAACGACCTTCCATCTCTCCCCTCCACCCCCTGCTGCAACTAGAGCTATTTGGATACGGAACGAAACCACGGCCTCGTATCGACAAAGCACACAGTCGCGATTGTCTCATGCGATGACGGCCCCGGAAAGCACACTAAGGTGGGCGCGCGCGCAGCTAGAAGCAAGGAAGAGCACGGTAGGCATTGCAGGCATCATACTACCTACATAATTATTGTGAGGTGTCCGGACCGTCGATCCGACGCATAGACGAGTAGGCAATAGAAATATGGGGCGCTACCCTGAACCAACCAAAGCTATGGAACGGGCTTTCGACTTGAGGAGGTAGGGGTCTAGTGACTTGAAAATTGGATCCACGGATGAGAGTGAAGATAGACCGCGGTCAGAGTATACTCCTCCCATTCATTATACTTGGTACTCGCTCTGTCACGTACCTTGATCGGAGGCGTTGTCGTTAAGACCTAGAAGGGGCAGTAGCAGTAGGTATGGTAATAAGGGATGATACAAACTGTAGGGAAAATAGTTTACATGTAACCCATCTGCAACACTTTTCCTTGCTTGACAAGAGTGAAATAGTTAACTTACTTTGTCATAAACCTGCTTATGTAAGTGGTCAGGGCACAAATCGTTGCAGCCCTATATCGAGGCAACCTCTTTGTTTGCTTCCTGTTTTCCCGATTTAGCATCCCATTGATCCATTCTCTCCTCAAAGCCTTTCGAATGTATTTCGAGCCTGCCAAATGTTTCAAATTTCTTGTCGAAGCTTTGTCCACGAGTTCCTTTGGGACGGGCCTACGGTACATATATTGATACAACCCCAGTAGTGCGAGGCGTCGCTCTTCCTTCTCGAATAATTCCCAGTTGTCTTATTATCATACATGCTCCTTTAGTCAGAAACTAAATATCGTCATCATGCTGGCTATTTTGCTTGCCCTGATCTTGGTGCCGTTGGCACTCACCTCTCCTGTTGTCAGCTCATCTGCGACTCTCGTTGTACGAGGGGCAATCGATCTGTACTACTTCTACCCATACTACTACTACACCTCTCTTGTTTCGTTTGCTGAAGATTGTTTTAATTATATGCTCCAGAGACTAGCAGGCTTGAAGGACTTGGCAGTGCAGCTCAACTGCGGCCAGAAATGCAGGCAAAAGATCCGCCGGCTCATCGAGAAAAGGGGAGTACTTGGGGCGGTGACCACTCTGCTTCCAACAGACACGCAAATCTACATTCACTGGCTTCTCGCTGATGACTACACTGTCTACTTCATTTGTCTGTTCCTCTTCCGATACGTCCGCGTCATCGTCAACCTATTCTCCCTGCTTTTCCTCAATGGTACCACCCCAGTCCCTCGCAAATCCAAAATCCGTCGAAGCGACTGCACGGTCATCATCCCGGCCACCGATCCAGAGAGTCAGGACTTTGACGAATGCCTCATGTCTTGTCTCATCAACGAACCGGGCGAAGTGCTCATCATGACGAGCAACCTTGAAATGACCACGACTGCGAAGAGCCTCGCCATCCCATTCATGCAGCGATTCCCGTACACCAAGATCACCGTCAAGAATGCTACCGTCGCCAACAAGCGCATGCAGATCGCGGGCGCTCTTGGGTACGTCAATACGAAGATCACCGTCCTCCTCGACGAACACGCCTTCTGGCCGTCCGCCCGTTTCCTCCCGGCCCTGCTTGCCCCCTTCCAGAACCCAGTGGTGGGAATTGTCGGCACAACAGTACGTGCGCGCCGCGAGCAGACGAAGTCAAATTGGCAGTCCTTCTTAAACATGCTCGGTGTCATTGACGTTGACCGCCAGAGCTTCGACGTGCGCGCCACAGCCGCTCTCGACGGCGGCGTCTCCGCTGTATCGGGTCTCACCTCCGCGCACCGATCTGAGATCCTCACAAACCCGGCCTTCGTCAAAGCATACATGTGGGAGTACCTTGGTTGGGGCATGTTCGGCCCGTTCCCCGTCGATGAGAGCACCAACGACAACTTCATCACCCGCTGGACGGTGAAAGAAGGGTACAAGGTGCGCATCCAATCTAGCCACGACGCATGCATCGAGACCGCGCTTCCGCAGTCACCCAGCTTGCTGGCCCAATCACAACAAATGGCCCGCACGAGCTTCCGCAACTGCTGTGCCTCAATCACATCCCCGATAACCTGGTTCCGACACTCGTGGTCCACATATGCCGTCTCCGCCTCCACCCTGCTCGACTTCTCGCTCCTCTACGACATCGCCCTCGTCTACACTCTCTACGAAAGCCGCCTTGGCGAAGCACCGCACGCATTCTTCTATCTCTCGCGCTGGATGCTCGGTACCAAGCTGATCGAGATTATCCCTTACTTCCTCCGCGAGCCAAGCGACATCCTCATGGCCCCCGGTTACCTCATCTGGAGCTACATCGAGAGCGTGCTCAAGATCTACGCGATGCTCACATTCTGGGATACCGGATCGGGTGAGAGGGGAAGTATCGATCTCACCTATCCGGCTCCGCCGCATCGGCTCTCGTACCACATCGAGCAGGTGGGCATCGACCCGCCCCTTCTCCTTTCCGCCTCTGTGCCGCAGCAACGCGTCCCCGAGCGGAGTCTCGCAGCGCCCGAAAATCCCACCACTGAGCGTACACCAGTCGAGACCCGTGATGTGCCTCAGGCACTGATTGAATCGACTCCTCCCATGAAGAAAACGCGCGGTCGACCCAAGAAGCCATCACCTGTGATCCATACTGGCGCGGCAGGTCCCGGTGAGAGTGCACCGCGCAAGCAGCAGCGACGTGAGCAGCAGCAACAGCAGTTCGTGGACCTGAGTGTGGTTGAATCGATCGAGGAGCCACTTGTGCCGACCACGCCGACCACGCCAACCACGCCAACGAAGCAGGTGAAGCGGGGGAGAGGGAGGCCGAGGAAGAACCAGACGTAGTGCGGGATATTATTTGGTGTAATGTGGGAGGGGAGTGGTGTTTGGGGCTTGGATGGTTTGGGATGGGTGGCTATCTCTTGCATTTGGCGTTTTATAAGTTTACAGGCTGTGCCTAGTACATATCTTTACTATAATGTTTGGTAGAGTTGGAGTTGATAAAACAATTGTCTAAGTTTGCCAGGCTAGTCACAGTATATGTCTCATTCCACTTGCCATGTCAGCTGTGCAGTATAAAAAGTCTAGCGTAGTTCATATCTAATCGACGTTTTCGTGAGGTTCAGGCCCCGTCAGCTGCGAACACGGCAATAATGCTACAAAGATGCATGCTAAGTGAGGTTATGCTCGATATCCCCTGTCACCACGTGGAATGAGAACCTTGTTGGCTCCAGATCTATGTATCTAGCCCTAGTAGACCCGGTCCGAGTCTGTTGACACAGAATCGCTGAAGTCCCACAGCATCCATTCAATTACTCATTCCAACACTTCTCTGAGCCTGGTCCTCGCTGAGCCAACAGTCCAATCCCTGCTCCGCTGGGCCAAAGTAAAGAACCGCATGCTGCCATGGCTGGAATCTGCGGAGCATTGTGGTGTGGAAGGGTGACGCCGTCTTTACAGTGCACGGGATTGCGGGGAGTCTAGTGCGCACGGAAGGGTTGTTCGAGCAGGAGGGGTCTGTCGAGCATGGGGATTCAGGGGTCAGAAGGTCGAGGAGAAACTTAACTATGGGGCTACCGAGGTTTAATCTTCCTGTGCTGGATGTCACGAGATGGGTGTCTTACGATGCAGCGATATACCATAACTTGCTCAGACGAGAATTTCTCTCGGACGGTCTTCACGACACAGCAAACGACGAGCATCTCTTCCAGAGCCCCCTAGATACCGGGGTTTAGTTTCCCAATCTCCCGACGTGCAGAAGCATCCGCATAACCTAATCTCTGTCTCCGAAAGCCCCCCAACCTCCACCGCTTCAAACAAGCTCCTCGGGGAGAGGGCATAGCATTCAAAGGCGGGGCTGGAAATATCACCCGGCCACTCGATTTGTCTTGTCCAGTCAGATGAGCTTCAGACCTGGGGGCCTGACGAGACCGCACCACGGGCGGTGCGGTCCACAAGGTTCGGTTAGGTGGGATTCCTCATGAACATACGAGAACCTTGATCTGTGCAGCGTCTGGGACCGGAGTTATCGGACCACAGCTACACCATAAAGTTGACGCTTCTCGCTTGGCCCGTGGGTCATTTCTTCTGCCTTCGCCTTCTTCTCCCGCTGACCTCCCATAACCAACATAATCATCCAACCAACATCTCTTGCCACCGTCTTTGGTCTTCTCGTCCAAGGATTAACCAGAAACCTCACTCCATTCCGAACCGAGGCTCCTCGACCTAACCGGATCGAACCAAGCCGACATACCGCGAGCATAATAGCAGCAACAACAAGGACAAACCAAATGCAGCTCCAACTCAGCAACCCCTTCCCGCGCGTCCAACGCCACGTCCAACAACTCCACCGCAACTATCTGCTCCACCGCCTCCGCCGCACTCTTCGGGGTCACTCGGCACTCGCTGAGGGAAAGCCTCGTTGGTCTCATCATGAGTTCTGGAACGATAATGAGACACCACTGGATTCGGAAACTGGCTCCATCTGGGGCCTGCATTTGGGTTAGGAGGGTTAGTCTAGGGATGAGGGAGTGTAGGCAGGCGGGCGGGGTGGAGGGTGGGATGAGTGAACACCCGCAGGATCGCTGCGCGTTTCAATCCTCGGCAGCGCTGTGATAACCGTCAAGTGGACCAGAGTGCGCACGTCGATACCACCTTTTTTTTTTTTGATATATCCACGTCCCAAAGGTCGCCCGAGCGCCAATCGAGAGTGGGATCGAGCCAAAAATGCATCGAAGGATATATGGTCGATTTGTTGTTCGGTTGAGTCTGTGGGAATGCTCAAAAGGGGCCTTCAGGCTAATAGTTTCTTCTATTCGGTTGTCGAGTACATCGTGTATAATTTTGCAATGCTCTTAGAGGATAATGGACTGGAATAACGAATTCTGTTAGCAGTGCTCTTTTGCTGTAGAGTTAGTGGTCTTGGCCAAGGCAAGCACACCGTCTACCGTATAGCCAGATAACGAGGCCATGATAGATTTTCTAGCTCGTTTCCCACCTCATCTTTAGTGATTCCGATGGCCGGTTATTTGCGAAGTGGTGGATTGTTTCCATCCTGTTGTGACGGGGTTCGATCCGTGTTAACTGTCAGTGGCATACAAGACTAAAATTTCAATCTAAGAGGGGCGTAGATACCAGGCGAGTCCGTAGAGGAGCAGTTCTCCTTATCAATAGACGGTCCAGCTGCCACCTATCTTGTAGAGGGTGGTTGATCAGTCTCCGAGGCGAAGCCTCCGCCGCGACAGAAGCGAATCCAGGGCTATCGAGGTGGGGAAGTTAGAAAAAAGATAATCAGGAGACAGATAGCGACGAGTTTGAGGGGCTGGATAAGCGATAAGAGATATCGGCTGGGACTGGTGTTGTTTGGATATGGAGTTGGGGTTGGAGAGATTCGACAACGTGGGGGAAGCAGAAGAATAGTGCAAGGGTTGGTGTGATAATACGCTATGTCATCGACGTGTTTGCTAACCAACCGGTCGACATAGGCTGTCTGAAAAAAAAAAGAATGAGAAACCAAGAAACCGGGCGAGTCTAACGCTAGCTTTCGGTAACTGTCTCCAAATGCGTTGGCCTTCAGCGAAAATACCTGGCTTCAACTCTTCAACACTCGACTCAACCGAGTCAGCAGCAAAACCATTGATTTCGCTTCTGATTGCTTCCATCAGTTACTACCATCTTTTGAACTAGCCCCAATTCGAATTCTGCATCATTTCTAACACCTTATTCCGACTTCATCCTAATCGACCAAGAGGGTGAATGTCTGTTGTCTCCCATCCGTATCGAGTCGGCGATTAGAAGCAACAAACCCACCGTACTGCTTGCAGAATAGCCTTTTCACTCTCCTACACCACATACGGAGGTTCGCTGACCTGATGCCTCATTAATGGTTCAAGAAGTGATTCGAATCCCTAGCCGTGACACTCAAGCCCCCAAGAACCAGTCCTACCTGCCAATGTCGGACGCCGAAGGCAGGAGCAGATCGTCTCTTCATCTACTGGGCGTTGCGGTGATTGAAAATTGACAGTATAGCCAGTATAGCCATTTGGCCTATCCTGTCATTGACCCCGTCACAAACTCAATCCCTCACTCCACACCGAAGGCTGGAGTTTCTCCTATTATAATTTCAATCCGTGAATGAAAGGACCGCTAATGAGCCAGCGAGAAGACCGATGGACAGATATTGGACTATAACGTCACTGCTAAAAGAGAACCTCAGACGGGTCCTCGGACAAGGCCACCGCAGGCTACCACAAGGCCCCGAGAGATGCCTACCGCAGTGGTATTGAACACAGAGGATCCCCTTATCTTGACATCAATTACTGTCCTAACCAGAGAACACTTTCTTCGGATCCAGATCCGGAACCGCGACATTTGCTCTGCTCGAGAACCCTCCCTTGCTTCCTTCCTGCGGGCGAACGGTCGGTTACCTACTACGACTACCGATTTATACTACTACTGTCGGATGTTCGGCTACACTTTATTTCTTGATACTGTGGTACTGTAGCCGTGGGAATAATGAAAATCACGAATACACAAGTACGGCAGCTTTTTTTCGAACAATTTTCAGCGGATATGGTTGTGAATGACATTGGCTTCTGGCAAAGGAGGCATGCAGGGCGAAGGATAGCACATGTAGTGAGTCTTCGCGTTCCAGAAAAAATAGCTCAGAAAGCGCAGCTCTCTGCAGCCTTATGGCGTTTCCCAACAGGAGCTAGGATACAGAACACCAGACATTACGCGAGAGAGCGTTCTGGGGGCAAGTAGTGTGACAACTGAGTCGCCAGAGCAGGTCCTCTGCAGCAGGAGCACAGAGATCTCATGTACATTGAAATGCCACGTATCGGAGAACGTCTCGACTGCCATCATGACGGCTCCCTCGAATGACAGTATTCCACAGTGGTTAGAGTGTCCGCAGCAAGAAAGGGGGACAGAGAGGTTTCCTGTCTGTCCAATTCCAGCTGCGCGAGTACCATTTCCTTCTCCTATTAGACTTCATTTGATGACTACATCGGTACTAACCTGACCTGCGCTGTTCACAGTAACCCATATTCGGCATCGCCGCAGCCCGTCTATCCTCTAACGATGACGAGAAAGGCTAACTTTACGAGCCGGACGATTACTCCATACTAGCCCAAACGAGACAGGTACACTGAGGAAGCACTGACTAACTCTGCTATATAACACCGCTTCTGGAACGGACAAACCATCGGCAAAACGAGTGCAGAAATACAGGTTAGGGCCGAAGTACGACTCCTAGATGCTGGATGCGCAAGGAGGGAGGCTACACCTCGTCCTGGAAGAGGTTATATCGTGCAGGAGTCGGGGAGTAGTGTTTATAGTTACAGTACCAGCATGCTATCAATGTGGCAGTTGCATTTGCATGATCTAATCTACTAGACCTCATCAAAGGCCTTCGCTAGATACATGTAATAAAGCATAACAACGTGGTTTTATCAACAAGAACTGAGCCTCAGGCCAGGGTATTCATCAGCAACCTGCTATAGAACGCCACCAACGTGTCAAAAGAAACAATTCCCCAGCTCCATCAATAACGCCATCGCTTGCTCAAGAAGGATATGACAAGGTACGGCAACGCAAAAACAAAATCAATGCTGTCTAGGCTGTGGTCTGTTGCTACGGCGGGGCACCCACTCCGTCGCAAGCTCCTCATAATAGCCTTCATACTCAAACTCCCAGCCAACATCCATCATACCCTGGCGCACGGTACGCTTAAAGAGCATGCGGTCGCACCAATCATCGAGCGGGTCGAAAATTGCCGAGACGTGAAGCTGCCCGTAGAGGTTGTAGATGTGGGGCATGAGGATAAGGTCCGGGAGGGTGCTGTTGATTGGGCTGTTAGCCAATTATGAAGATGAACACGGAAAGTTGGAGGTTCATGACGGAACAAGGGGAAAGAAGAGGAACTTACACCTTCCTGGCCACCACCCACTGGGTGCCCGATGCCTGTAGGCCAAAGATGAGGGAGACGAAGGAACCTGCTTCCATACCGGAACGGTCAATAAGGTGGTACAAAGACCTAACTCTGGCACGGATGATGTCATTCATCTGGCTTCCGACGGGATACGAGAGCTTGCAGTCGACGTCGTAGTTCTCGATGAGGAACGCCGGGATGTTTCTGCCATGGATGAAGTTGTGCTCGTTTCTGTCACCGACATCTAGGCAGGGGATATCGAAGTCGACGTCCTCGATATCGACGCGGTAGTCGAGGCTGGAACACAAGTTAGTCCTAGCGGTAAGGTAAAAGAGACGCTTTTTGCCGGGCAGGAGTTTACCCGAGAATGGACATGATCATGGCTGCGGTGGCCCCCAGGGGGGACTGTTCTTTCGCAATGAGGGTGAATCGGCTTCTTTGGCGTGGTCCAGCGTTCAGTTGCTTCATCTCTTGGATCAATTCTTCAAAGAGAGGACGAAAATTGACGGGATGGAACCCGAGACGGGAAACCGGGCGGGCAAAAACACGAGCAGGACGAGCAGACATTTTGAGTAGATCCCAATGGGATAGATGTGAAAGAAAAGTATGAGAAATAAGAGGATAAGGTATGTTAGGGGATGGGGTTGGAGAGGTTGTGTTGTGTTGCTATCCGGGATGAAAGCAAAAGAGGGGACGAGGAGGATGGAAGTGGGAAAGAGAACAAACTCCTGTATTTAAAGAAGAAAATCTGGCAATATGATCAAATTGATGAATTATTGCTGTGAAGAGAATGTGTGATCGAAGGCTGGACAATTGCTGATGGGCAAGGAGAGAAGGAGAAAGAGGGAAGAGGAAGCAGAAGAAGAAGAAGAAAAGGAACACCAGCAGCAGTGGGGAGGGGCAGCACAATGGGAAAGATTAGAGCATAGGTCACTCAGGGAATTATTCAATGCACTTCACCCAGCTGCGTTAACAGAAGGTCACCCCTCGACATTCATTCAGCCCCCCTCCCTCCCCGGCCTGCAGCCTGAATTTTCTTCGAAATCAAGGATTCGTGAGCAGCGCAAAGGCTCTTCACCATTGGGAGCCCATGATTAACAGATTCGGATTGGAAAGTACGATGATCTCATCTGTAGCCATGCACGTAAAACACGAAAACCGTAGGAAGATTTGAAGGCTCGCCAGGAGTTTAGAATTGAAGCTAAAGTGCATTACTGCCTGCTCCCGTGTCTGTATTATGTAGGTAGAACATGAGGCCGGCAATAAGAAATTCGGAGCACGAAAGACGTTCAAAGTCTCTTCTAGAGCAAAAAAAGAAAAGAACACCCTTTTCCAAGGTGTTGCTTGCACGCATATCACATATCAGGCAGTGGCCACCTGAATCTACCAGCATCGTATTCCAAACAGCTAGCAGGATTTAGGAATCGTTAGTAATTCAAGTTTGCTTCAATGCTAAAGTACACTATTTGCTAAATATATCGACATTCAAAGAAATCCATGATCCTGACCGTAGTTGACCGTAGTTGACCGTAGTACCCAGAATACAAGTAAAGAAAAATCCGACGAAAGAAAAGGAAAAATGGCCCAACCACCAGTAAACCCCCGATTGAGCCTTATCAAGCGTTGTCCTCTTCGTGCTCGGCTGCGTGCCTATCGGCCAGATCCTGGAACGCATCCGAAGCCGTTGTCCAGCCGACTGCGTGCAGGCCGTCTAGAACTTCGCGGTGGCTGGCAATATAATTGTACCACCTGCGCACAGCGCTGTAGCCAAAGTTTCCGGCGTTCCAAACCCGCATCGAGATGGGGAAGAACAGGGCGAAGTAGGCAATGTCTAATATAGTTCTATAGAAGAGGGCTTGGGTTAGCACAGCTCAGTAGTATAGAAGTGCGGAATCAGAATTGGATAGACACAGGGAAAGAGGACGTACGCGCGATCGCCGATAACGACAGGCTCTTCTCTGTCCTGAAGAAGCCAGTATAGATCCATAAATAAGGCAAGCGGATTTCCAGCTTGAATCCGAGAGCACAAATTTCGGTATCTACGTTGAACCTGGTTCGCCTCCTCGGTATCCTGGGCAAAGCTATGATCCCGTCGTTGATCAAGCCTCTCCATCAGGTACGTGAGCATCTCTGCGCCAGAGACAGTACTGTCCGTTGAGGGGTCGTAAAGGCTCGGGTTATCAAGGTCCATATCCTCCTCGTCGAAGGATACAGTGTAATTCTCCCTGGTAATATCAGCCTCATGTGAGGTCACAACACAATTGCTATACTGGGGTTAGCTTACCTGAACAGCTCCATAATTATAGCTGCGCTGGCGGCTAGAGGTGATCTTGGCCGGCAGTAGAGCTTGATCGGGAGTGGATCGGGGCTCGGGGTCCTGCGCGAGGGGAGAAGAAAGGCTGGCGATGGCAGTGCCGATGAGGGATGGAGATGGTTTGGGGAAGGGAATCCGGAGTACATCTTGAGAAAGGATGTTGCTTATATTTGTAGGAAAGAGAGAAGAGTTTGTGTGACTAGAATTGAAGCAAGATGTTGTGTTAGGATGTGTTGAATTTGATTGAGATGAGAGGGAAGAACTGAAGAGAAAAGAGTAAACAGCTGGAGGAAGCAGCAGTTGAGCACTTCACCCACAACGCAACAGGCATTTTACGGACTGGTCGACATCAATGCCTATAGCTCCAAATTCACTCGATCCCCAGAGACATGATCATCTCCAGTTCGATGACAGACAATTCAATCATGGGCCAATTCTTGAGACTTTATTCACTCAGGATATGATGTACGTCCTACAACTGCGAAAATAAAAATAGAAAGACACAGTAAGAAAGAATTTACGCTATAGATGCCGCCAAATTGCCAACTGCAAACACAGAAGAAGTATTCAAACCCAGTTCTAATCCTCACGGCACCGCGTATCCAGTGTTGCGCTCAACCAGATCCTTGAATTGGGTGTCCTTGAGACTCCACCCTACGGCGTACATCGCGATTCTTGTTGAAGGTACAAGTGCCATGAGATTGTACCATTCGCCGGTTTTTTGACATACCTCACCAGCGCCGGAGAGATGGGTTGCATACATTTCGAAAGCCAACGGGAAAAAGACGAAATCTGCCAGAGTCCTGCGTGGGTGGTTATTAAACGTCTCGTAAGCAAATGCGAGTGTCACATCCAATTTCTTTAGTAGATACGGGCAAATGTCCCGATTGTTGATAATGGCCTCCGTCTCAGGATCCCACAGAGCCGGGGTGTCCACTCCTCCTTCTTCTTCGATATCGACCCTGTACGGAACGCTGTTTGAAAGCTATTTTAGTTTCGCAGATTGGAGATGGGTGTGGGCATCCGGATAACTTACTCTAGCCAATCCATTATGAGGGCCGCGCTGGCAGCAACCGGGTGTTTTGCCCGGCAGTACAGGACGAAAGGGTGTCGCTCGGCCTCATCAGAGGAATCGGTATCTGAGCTTGCTTCTTCAGCGTTGGAAACATTTGCAACGGCTAGTGCGTCTTCGATATCAATTGAGGAAGGAGCGAGAAGGGTAGGTTCGGTGGTGTCGGAGGGGGAGTTTGAAGAAGGTGAGGAAGACATTGTGTTGGGAGGAAATCGGCAACAAGATATATGAATCTTTTGCAGAAGATATTGAAGTCACTGAAGATGGATGGAAAATGGATATCTTGACGTTTTGTGAAGTTGTTGGTGGAAAGATGGGGGAGCGAGGTTGTGGGAAGTGTTCAAGTAGGAAGCGAAACTGGCTGAATACACCTCGATGATCACCCGGTTTGCTGCCTGGGGCCCGAGTTAGCCTTCTGCCAGCAGCTGACCAATCAGAGCCAGCTCGCCTTGGTCAAAGCCGGGGCCATGCTTGTAAATAACCAATACAGAAAGCAGAACAAACCTGGCAGACGTAGGGGGGACATTCGGTGCCATCATTGTAGCTTGATCTTAGGATCACCTCTTCAAATGCCTTAAAATTCATAGCTTCTGGCTCTAGTCCTACACTATACTGAATGTAATTTAGAAAGGGGACTGAATTATGTCTGGGCGGCATATCCATGGCCAGATGGCTGTTTTGTGGGACATGAACCTCGCTTAGGGTGGACGGAAGATATCAATACCGATTGAAACACTGATACGGATGGTACAGCAAGGCCAGAGCGCCTAGCGGATGGGAGAGGGATGCTTGAGTCATAGTCGTAGGTTTGCTTGCTGCTCAGCGAACAAGAGGGTGTTTTGCCTTCGCTCTGTGCAGGAGCACTCCTCGAAACTCAATTAGACTGCGGAATCTTCCTGGCCTCTGCCACCCACTTTTGGAGGCAGCTGAAACATTCCTACACGGGAAAGTAAGAATGAGACCAACAGAATGGGTAATATAGACAATAAACCAAGCTCAGGGACCTGAAGGGGCTATGGGAAAGTTATCTGGGCTGTAACTGTGGCTTAACTTGCAGCCCAGCTTCGCCTTCGTACGGGAGAAATGATTAAGATTAGACTCTCTACAGAAATTATCTGCCGAAAGTCGATTTGGCCCGGGGAAAGGTCAACAGCTCAGAGAAGAGACTTCATTTCCTGGCTATCTGTTTATTCTCGACAATTATATCATTGGCACAACTAATCTTTCCCTGAGATACACAACCAGTTGAAATACGTTCCCAGGTATGATACAACTTTGCGAAATGAACCACGATATCCACTGAGTGTTTCAATCCCAAAACATGACAGCATTATAGAGGACCACTAGCCCGTGGATTTCAACACAGGATACAAGACATCAATAGAGAATTATTCGTCAGAGCCTTGGACCATACGAGCTCTCCTCCTAAGGCCGCGACGCCGGTCCACACGATGAAGGTTCCATCGGAGAGAATTCATTCCTTCCTGGAATTCGATCATGTCACCTAGGCGGAGGTACCAGTTTTTGATATTGGGGAAGTATCCGTAGTCAAACAGGCCGGCGGTGTCCGCAAAGGTAAACACGACGGGGAAGTATAGGACGTCCGCAAAAGTCCTGTGTGGGTGTTAGTTACCTATACTCTCTCCAACGTCAGAGGCAGAGGCAAAACTTACAGTTTATGACCGATGACATAGCCGCTGCCAGAACTTATCAATGAGGCCTCCAATACCCAGAAAAATGCGCTCCTGAGCCTGTGTCCGTTCTTTATTTCCTTGAGTGTCTTCAGCATGGTAGCGACCCTGTCATTGACGCTATCCGCGTGGGAGCAGCCCTTAGGGTACGAAACCTCGTTGGCTCGATCGTAGGTAGCGAGGATGTAGTGAGGGATCTCGGGCCCAAAGACCTCTTTGTCGTCCCACCGGCCGCCTTCGGTCTTGCACAGGTCACTGAACATTTGGTTCCCGTCATACCCATCCTCATCATAGGACATGGCGTACGGGATGCTAGGATTGAATGGGTAGACTTTCAGGCTTGCAATGAGGTGACTTACTAGCAGATCTCAAGTAAGATTGCTATGCTCGCGGAGAGCATGTTGCGCCTTGGGGTGTAGAGGAAAGGCAAGGCGGGCCGCACGTGTCTCTGGTCTTTGGGGAATCCACTGTTGTCGTGGCCTAACACCTCAGGCATGGTAACGGGATGGATAGAGGAAAGATAGGTGAATTTTTTGAGGATAAGAGAAGGGTTGGGTCCAGACAGGTCAGTAATACACACAAAACTCGAACATTTGGGCCTCCTGGCTTCTAATAGCTTTTGACGCCGAGATGGCACAGCAGGCGTTTCTTCTGGATGCTGGACGAGCAAAAAGAGGTGCTGTTCGAATACAAGAGTGACAGGAGAGGGATTCTTCCTAGCTATCAGTCGATGGCAACGGAAAAGGAAGATGCTTTTTTGAGATAAAGAAGAGATGGGTGAAGAGTTAGTGGAGAGGAAGATGTTGTGAGACGAGGCTGGGAGGTAGAAGAAGTGATTCAAGATAAGTGTTCGGAGGGAAAGCTTTAAATAGGTCCCACATTGAATGTGAATTTGATGCAGCAGATTTGAAATTAAGATCCCAGATTCATTCACTCAGGCCAAGTCTATTTACCTCATCTGGCTATCGCGACCTCGCCACATGCACGAGACAGCGCGTGACTGGCGCGCGCCTTGACCGTGTTCAGCGGTGGAATCGAATGCCAGTATCGCCTTTTTTTCTAAGATTCGGCAGGGCTATCCGAGAACTGGCTCATTGTTGAGAGTCAGCCAGTTGCCTTTAACCTGCTCAAGGCAACGGGAGACGAGTCCATCCTCGCCATGCCGTGCTCTGGGTGCTTAGAAACTAAACCCAGGCTGTAGCCATAGCCATGGGCTTGAACTAGTGTGTAGAATGACGCAAAAAAGTCTAAGCTGCACTCATGTTGCTAGTTCTCTGCCAGCAACTATCCCCAAATCCCCAGGATTGCACTGCGCCAAGATATCATCTTCCCACCTTCCACAGCCACTTGCCAGCTTCAACTTTGACAGCATCCAGATCAAACTGCAAACTTTTCAAAAACATCATTATCCGTCTAAGTATCAAGCAAAAATGACCGTCTCGCTCAGTCAATCGAAGCAAATCCCCTTGGGTTCACGTTGTTGGCTGTAGAATCTCCTTCGAATTAACCCAGGAACGCATTTCAAGACCCCCACATTTTTCTCTTTTACCTGGGCAGAACTCTGAATAATGACGCGAAAGGCGCAATTCCTGACCCGCACTTTACTATCTAGCCAGTTACCCCTCCGGTTTAAAGTGCACCTCTCCTCCAGCCAGCAACCAGCCTGCGGAGTACTCAACATTCGACGGTGACTGACCGCAGACACATTCCAACATAATTTCCCAACTTTCTTTCGAGTCCATCATCCTCCATATTCTGTCCTTAGGTGAGACACACTCCAGCCGCTGTCGAGATGTAGATTGCCTACCTCCCTTGAAAAGCGTCCCTAAATCTCAATTACGATGCTGCCCCTTCCCACAAATCGACATCTACCCGGTCCGAATACCAGAATATGAAGTGGCTTGTAGCGCATGAAAATACTCGAGGCTATTCTTCTTTGAAGCCCAGCAGTCCTGGAAACTCACTTTTAGTTCTCTAAATGGGATACATGGGGTCACACCACGCTACGTGAGGGAAGCTCGGACGGAGGCAAAATTATATTCGGTGGGAAACTGGGTTTAACATACCCCTGGATATCTGCAGAAGGACCAGAATGTCGTGTGCTTCCTGCTTTGGACCACAAGATAAACATTGCAAGTCCTCCCGTGATGCCATGTCCAGACTGACGAATTCTTTGCAATCTGATACTGTCTCAATCGCCTGGGCTCTTCGATTCGCACTCTCTCCCCCATCGATTAGGTGCACGGAGTCGTCCGTATCTCTCGATTTCATAAGCATTCTAGTACATTTGCCCAGGCTTCAATTCCTGCAACTTGACGCACACATGGTACTAACATTGCTTTGCTATTCTCAGCCTGCGGATCGCATAGCGACAAGAACCCTCCCCACGATGACCTCGCAAAGCCCGGTATCAACTCCTCCTTCTTTCGAGCCCAAGGATTCCAACCCCCCACTCCGCAACATAAGACCCAAACGGTCCCAAATCGAAACAACAAACAGGCTATCGGTCTGTGCGTTTTTATTATGACGAACGCTATAGGAATACTGCGGCCTCGGTAGCTATGTTACTCTGCGGGTTGTAATCGTCTAGTCCTTCTCCCCGAATAACCTCCAGAACCTGCTAACCACGATCCAGTTTGCTTCTACACCGCGGACTCTATCCGCTTGTCATGGCAACAAGAGTGTATGGCACGCAAAGGATGAGTCAGCTGTGCACGAGGCATCGAAGATATGGAGCCTTTCCTTCAGTAGGACTACCCTTGTCGGTCAAAAACTTGGCTCGCTTGATCCAGACACTGGGGAATCCAGCGAGCTGTTGCGTTCTCCGCTGAAGCGCTGGTAATCCAAAATACGGCCATGAGCTGCTGGAAGAATGATTTTCAGACCCAATGTCGTTGAATCGTTCGAAAATAATCGACTCTTGCGTTGATAGCCGAAGTTGACATTCGTTTCCGATATCGCTGCCTGAGGTGTCTTTTTCTTCCAACTTGGTGACAGTTGGCTACATAACCCTAACTTCCCGGAGCCACTTGTCGCCGCAGCTTTATTCCGGACGAAAATGTCACCCTCCTTCTGCGAAATTTCGCTGAGCCTATTATTTCTTTGAAGAAACGGGGTTTTTATAAGCCGGAGGTCCTTCTGACACGCTATCCAGCTAAAGCTACTCCGCATTTATTGCGCCGGCGGGGTAAGAGTGCACCCCGAGATTACGACCTGGTTGCACGAAAGCTAATTTGAAAGAACAGAATCAAATTCATCATGTTCATCAGCGAGCGTAAAGAGTCTAGCTACTCAAAGTGAGGAGCTTGAAAGTTCCGAGTTGGACAATAGAGCGCAAAACGCCTGGCAGTCGGGGCCCCGCGACATTCTCACTCCAAAATCCAACACAAAACCCGACTTTCATCTAGATCCAGTCCAGAGTCTTCCAGTGATCCGCAATGAGCTTAGGTCCCCAGGTCACTTGGTCCGGCGCGGAGGCAATGACCCGAATCTTCACATACTGATCGCCCTTGAAGAAGTAGGCGATATCGGGCTTACCGGGCTGCGGAAACGCCGCATCAACGGAGTCAAAGCCCGCAGAGGTCAGGCCAGGCCACTCCTTCGCCAGTGCCGCAGGCCCGAAAACAATCTTATCCTGGTCGATATTCACACGGACATAGTTGACCCCACGGAAGAAGTACACCTCGCCAGGCTTCTGGGGTACGGGGATCCCAGCATCGATGGTATCAAATCCAGCCTGCGCAAGACTCTTCCATTTCGCGGTGATGAGGGAAGGCCCGTCGACGACGCTGTCGTTTTGTGTCGAGGGGACGACTTTGATGCGGGCGACGCGCCCGCCGAAGAAGTAGTACGCTTCGTCGGGGCTTCCCTCGACGGCGAGGACGGCTTCGACGCTGCCGAAGCCGATTGATTTCAGCGACGGCCAGTGATCGCGGAGTGCAGCGGGTCCGAAGGTGATTTTCTCCTCTGAGCCGTCGGGGACGAAGCCGATGCGCGCGTAGCGGCGGCCGCCGAAGGCGTAGGTGTGTTTCCCGCCTGGGTGGTAGTAGATTGCGTCGACCATTTTTGGGTGGATGGTTTGGATGGGAGACTCTTGGGGATAGGATGAGAAACTTGAGATTGTGACCGTGATTGTGATGAAGAAGTTGCTGATGTCAAGAGCTGGGACGGCGAAGAAGGAGATCTTATAGGCGACGAGGTAGGATTACCTTCTGATGTCTATTTACTTGTTTCTCGCGCGAGATGCTGCAATTCCTGAGCAATTCATCGCGCATTCTGATGCACTGATGCATTCGCAGCGCAGAAGGCCTCAACCACTCCCAAGAGCTGGGCAATTGGCCGATCACCCGCAACGTCCTGCGCAATTGATCACATTTACTCGCATTTCGTCAGAGAGCTGCAGGCAGAAGTCTAGTCATTGCATCATGTACTACAGAGACAAGATCGTGGCGAGCTGAAATGACAATCCGCCGCCGGCCGAGAGAGGGCGGAGAACGTTCAAATGATCTCATTTCTGCAGGCTATCCACGATCTCGTAATGGGATGGCGCCAGTTACGCACCAAGTTACGCAGGATCAGTATGCTCCTACGTCAAGACCTGCATAAGCCAATGGCAGTACTTCCAATACGAAGAAGCAAACATGCTTCCAGCCAAACGTTGGCCCACGACGGGAGCTATTCGCACGCCATCCTTCTTTGCTCGTCTCCGTGGAGCGCCCCTTCCACCACTCACCTTCGTTAGACAACACCACGGGCATTGACTGTCCGATTGAGGGATTCGGCTCCCAGGAGAGACAGGCGAAGCAGCAATTGTCAATCAAAAAAGCCAACCACGCTTATCCTGTGGACTTACCATGAGAGGGGTAAATGCAAGTACTTCCTCTAAACAAAGCAATTATGATTCCTCAGCAACCCCAGGTTACGCCACCATGATGCCTTCTCCTGGCCACCACACACAACCAAGCACAGTCCAATCAGTCGCTTCGTGCAGCTGAAGGCACCCATGGCGGCATTTGCCTTCTGCGTTGAGACTTGACGTACGTGGATAATATCACTTACCAGGGTCCCCCGGCTCATTCGGCTCACCGCTGCTCATGCC
Source organism: Penicillium sp. S1316 (assembly GCA_023627405.1). Classification (NCBI taxonomy): domain Eukaryota; kingdom Fungi; phylum Ascomycota; class Eurotiomycetes; order Eurotiales; family Aspergillaceae; genus Penicillium; species Penicillium sp. S1316. The sequence goes on along the minus strand of JAMAHF010000039.1, from coordinate 269,561 downwards.
CCGCTTGAGCGTTAAACACTCGACAATATCCAGCCTTCTATTCTGTGCCTCTAGCACATCAAGCAAGTTGTCGAAGCAACCATCACACGTTGCAAGATGCGCGTGGCCCTCGCAATCAGCTTCCCGTACAGAGGGTTCTGAAATTGCCCGCCAGATGGTCCTCCCCGCATAGTACAAAACCGGCTCGTACGCATCCATAGGCTTCACTGACTTGTGCAGGCTTTGAGACTGCATGGCATACGCATATGCCATCTGTACCAGCTTGCAGGGTACATCCTAGATCCAGGCCCGAATTGCCTTCCCTCCATCTCTCATATGCGAGGTTTTACGTAAAAGGGCCATAAAACTATAACCCCTCACGGGTCCGAGGGGCACAGTATGAGGAACATACAGCGTGCAAGTCGTCTCCGGACACAGTTGGGACAACATAGCTGTTGTGAAGGCGAACCATTGCGCGACACCGTACCACGCTAAGGGTGAGAGGCATGCTTTCGCTTGAGCAATGGGGCTATTCGTGCTCAAGGGGATTCGATGCGGATCACAAGTCCGACCATTGCTAAGAAATGCACAAATATTGCTCTTCTCTCGTGTCAGACACACACGGTGCAATGCATAGTGCTCGGTCAACAACAATCAAGTTGCAGCAGCCGATAAACATATCTAAAACTGGATACGGGGGTCCCACCTTCTGTCTTGATTCCTCCCATATCATGATTCGTATCTCACGCTTACCGCTCGCACAGAGTCCTCATTCGCGAGCCAAACTATTTGCCGGGCAACTCTGCTTGAACAGAAACTATCGGAAGGGAAGAGGTCCATTTGCACGTCCAGCATGGACGCGGTTATCGTTTTCACGAGAGAGCCAGACTGTCTGAGTCTGGATTTCGTCGCCTCCATGCAGTATGTTCGACGCGCCCTCAATTCCATGCCTCTTCACAGCGGCTTAATAACATCTGCCGGATGATGCGCCTTCTTCTAGATATTAGATATCGACCGCACTTAGCCTACTTTTCCCCGAAACCATCAAAGCAGCTACGGGCCGTCTGGCCGGATCGGATCGGATGCTAGCAATGGGCCTTCAGCTTAATCGGTGCGAGGGAGCGGTTTTGTCCAATCAGCTTGATCATCATCATCGTCGGGTGAGCATGTACCGAGAGCTGGTCCACCCGGCACGATCCTTCCAACAGACCGAACCAACCGGGAGGTGCCTGCTTGAGATACCGCCGCTTATCTGGTCAATTTATCTGCCGAGAACTTATCCAGAAGACTTCGAGATTCTGATGTGACGTGTAACCAACCCCAGAGTGGCGAACCCCCCACACTTCGGGGCGATGATCCACCGACCCTCAACACAAATGCCGAAACGATCGACATCTTACATTCTGCTTATTCGATACCATTGACGTCGGTGGGCAGACAATGTGGGTGCACTCGGGCGAGTTCACCGCGATGGGTCTGGGGATTAATTCTCCCCAGTTTCGTTTCCCCCAGCCCAGATTTTGCTTCTCCAGATAGCTCCTGTCGTGGGAAATGGACCTTCGCCAGCATCACACACACACATAGAGACGCGAAGATGCATCTCTGGAAACACGATTTCCGCGGCAAGGCGATGGTTCTCGCCATCGCCGCGGCCTCCTGCCAGGCTTTCTTACTTCTCGGCTTCGATCAGGGCGTCATGGCCGGCATCATCGGCGCCGAGAACCGGTTCGGGCGCGACTTTAACAACCCTGATGCAGAGATGCAGGGGAACATCACCGCACTATACGACATCGGGTGTGTAGTCGGCTCGATTGTATGCTACTTCGTTGGAGAGCGATTCGGACGACGAACAATGCTCATGAATGGCGGCGGGATTATGATTATCGGGTCGATTATCCTCGCGACGTCGGAGACTGTTGCGCAGTTGATTGTTGGCCGCATTGTGACAGGAATTGGAAATGGGATGAATTCGTCGACTGCGCCGGTTTATCAGTCGGAGTGTGCGCCTGCGAGATATCGTGGCGCACTCCTCACGCTGCAGGGGACGTTTACTATTCTCGGTGTGGTTATTGCGTACTGGTTCGTCATTTCTTTCTCTCGCCCATCCATTGTTGCCGTTGACTGTTTGCTCAAGATAGTATATAGGATGGACTACGGTACAAGCTTCACGGAATCCTCCTTCCAGTGGCGCTTCCCGCTCGCCTTCCAAGCCATCTTCGCCATCTTCCTCATCCTCCAAGTCATCGGTCTCCCCGAGACCCCCCGCTGGCTCGTGCAACACGACCGCCACGAAGAAGCCCGCGCCGTCGTCGGGGCCATCGAGAACAAACCCGCCAACGACCCGGATGTCGTGCACACGATCCTCGATATCCAGGTCGGCCTCGAGGAGGAACAGAAAGGCGGACCCTTCCGCTTCAAGGAGTTGTTTACATGGGGCGACGAGCAGAACCTCCGTCGGCTTCTCATTACCATCTCTGTCGAGCTGGGCCAACAATTCACCGGATCCAATATGATCAACTACTACGGCCCGGTAATGTTCCAAACAACAATGGGCATGGGCCGCAACCTGGCCATGATCCTCGGCGGTGCAATCCAGTGCACGTACCTCGTTGGCTCGGCGATCCCAGTGCTGCTGATGGACCGCTTCGGACGGCGGACACTGCTCATGGTCTGTTCGGTGGGACTGTGTTTCTGCTTCGTCATGGTCTCGATCTTGCTTTCTCTCGACCGCACGAACGCCGCCTATGGCGCGACGGCGTTCATCTTCATCTTCCAGCTCTTCTACGGCATCGGCTGGCTTCCTGTTCCCTGGTTCTATCCCAGTGAGATCTCGACGACGAGGACACGGACGCGCATGCAGGCTATTGCCTCGGGCTGGAACTGGATGGCGGTATTTGCGGTTGTGAAGATTACGCCGATTGCTTTTGGTATCTCTCCTCCACCCTCTCTCTCCCATTCTCTCCCATCCTCTACCTTGACTAAACAAACGCTTGAAAAATTAATATAGATAACATCGGCTGGCGCACCTTCATCATCTTCGCCGTTCTCAACGCTGTTTTCATCCCCATGGTCTACTTCTTCTACCCGGAGACCAAGGGTCTCGAGCTCGAGGATATCCCGCTGCTCTTTGCGCAACGGGGGTTCACCGGTGGTGTCTTTACGTCAAAGGGGGGACGGACTGTTATGCCTGGACAGCATGCGCAGCAGACTGAGGTGAGCAGGAAGGTGGAGGGACTGGGTGTCGAGCAGGTTGAGACTGTTGCTTAGAGTAAGTCTTGGTGGTTCATGAGGTAGATAGATTGTTATTGGATTAATTTCAGGTCTTGTCTTTATTAAGAAATACACGGGAACTTTACGGCTCAATCCAGCTGTTGGTCGGTTCACTTCTTCTCATGCGATGCGTATTGGGAAGTGTAGTAGTCTGGGAGCATTTGGGCAGTGCCGAGTCACCAACCCCCTGCGCCTTCCATATGCGGCCGTTCCGTCAACCCTGCTCCAACCAACTCTCAGGACCCTCCAGTTCGATACATCTCAAAAACCTACTGTCCATCCAGTTCTATTCTTATCAATGAGCCTGTTCCTATTCCTACATTCATCTCTACCGCCTCCTCCGCGACAGGCTCGACACCGCAAGCACCGCCAAAATGGCCTCTCCCTACTACCCACCAACCCCAACCCCAGAGCCCTCCTTCAGCATCGCCCCCCTCACACCACCGCAATACCCCTCCGCGTTCACCCTGGCAGACACCTGCTTCGCCGCGCTCGACACCCTCCTCTTCACAAGCTACCCGCCCGCAACAAGCTCAATCGAAACACGCACGCGATCGCGGATCCGCCGGCTTTCCCAACAAAACCCGCCGCCGCGCTTGTTCAAGGCGCTTGACACAGAAACGGGGCAGATAATCGGGGTAGCGCTCTGGACGATCCATGAAAGTGACGAGGAGGTCACGCTGTCTGTTTCCGAGGTCGTCGACGAGATTGTCGGCGCTTCGGTCCCCGAGATGAATCGTAACGCCGTGCGTGGGTTCTATACGATGGTTAACGAGAGTAAGAGGGAGGTTCTGCGGGTTGATGTCCCTGTTCGCGGAGTGTATGGTCGGAAGGATGCGGATGTTGTCAAGATGTGTGGGCGCATCGAGCTCGAGACAGTCTTTGTGCATCCTGATTATAGAAGGAGGGGGGTTGCGACCGCGCTACTTGAGTGGGGAATTGCGGGGGCGGAGAGATTGGGGCTGCCGGTTTACCTTGAGGCGACGAAGGACGGGAAGCCGCTGTATGAGAAGAGGGGGTTTGCTGTTCTGAAGGAGGTTAGGTTTGATGCGGCGGAGTTTGGGGGGCCGGGAGGGTGTGAGTATACGGCATGTTCTTCTCTCGAGGGTCTTTCGGTGGTTCTGATACTAATTACTGTGTAGTTTATGCTGAAACCGCCGGCAAGTCGGACAGGTTAGGCTACCAACTTAGGAGGGTAGAAATTGAGAGAATGGTATGCTATTCTTATTGAAGTGCTCCCCGTGAACCGATGCTGCTGCGAGCTATCCAGGGTATTCTATGCCCAGACGAGCTTGTCAATCTCACTATCCTACGTGGCCATAGCCCAACCTTCCATCTCCTCATTGCCCTCCCTGTACCGCCACCTCTTGCCCATCTCCTCCGTGACGCCCTCGATATCCATCTCCCCGCGCATAATCGCATCGCTCATCGGCCTAACGGGCCCAACACCCCTCAACGGCTGGAGCTTGACATCCAAGTCCGGCGCAAAAAGCAAAACCGCAATGAGCCTCCTCACACCAGGAATCCGCCTCACCCGAGGCCTCGCCGCAGAAATTCTCCCACCACTAAGAAAGGATAAAAGTCGCGCCGCCAGGAACAGGAGTCCACCCGCCAGGCGCAGCCGAGTCCTCAAGCTCTAGTCCCGTTGTCCCGTCCCGGAAGACAATCGTAAACGTCCCCGTAATCCGTATGGGCGCCGGACCACTGCAGTCTGCTTCACTTATATTCAAGCTTCTTGGTGAATGCCTTCTATGTCATCAATAGACCACTCGGTAATGAATCAACAAGAGTGAAGTAACCGATTGATCGCTAGACCGTACCAAAGTATCTATTACTAGTAGGGATGTAGCAGAGTGCCTTAGACCAACCCAGCAACGGCAGCGAACCCGGCAACAATAATCGACAAGGCAAACCCCGAGGCTTTGGCCGCAGAATTTTCATCATTATCCTCGCCATCTCCATTACCACTTCCACTCCCCGAATCTGCACTCTGGTTGCCACTCTGACTCTGACTCTCCCCCTCATCATCCCCCGCCGAAAGGCAAACAAACTCAACCTCGATCTCATCATACGTAACGTTCTTCCCCCCCTCATACTCCCCGCTCTGCATGTCATAGATGGCCTTGAGGTAAACAGGCACGCGCGCGAGAATGCCCACCCCAGTCTTGGCGAGTTGCGCGCTGTAGCTGCGGGCGCGGTCGATGGGCGCTGAGTACGTGTATGACGAGTTCCCCGAGGGGAGTAGCTCGGGGGACAGGAAGTACTTGGTGTTGGCTTCGGTTGCTTCGATTGCGAGCGCTAGAGAACAGATTGTTATTAGTAGGGGGTAATGATGGTGAGTGAGATTTGGGAATCCTGAATTGGGGAGAGGGTACTAGGGGACGTACCGCGACCATAAATCCCGTTGCCGGCGACAGTCGGGTAGAGAGGCGAGTCGTCGAAGAGGTCACCAGGGCAGGAGAGATTCGTCAGAGGTCTGTCGTACAGATCCCCGAGAGCCTGGTACAGCGACGCGTTCTGTCCCTCGTACACGTGTCTGAGAATCCCCCATTTCAGGACATCCTTGAGATTATCCGCGCAGTCAGAACCGATGACCCCATTGCAGCCACCATTGTCGCCCTCAACGGACTGCGAGGCATTGCTGAACAACATGCCGATCTGTGAGATCACCATGTCGTCATTGTCGACTTTTACCTCGGGGTATTCGACCCAGAAGGCGATGCGCTGGGCCTCGGTTGTTGCATCCTTGATCGCGCTGTATTGGAGCTCGTCGGAGCTGAGGGAGTCGACTGCATAGACAAGGCTTGCGCCGGAGGGGAAAAGAGGTTTGAATTCAAAGGTTTTGGTGCCGTTTGCTTCTGTGTTCATGCAGTTGGATGCCCTGCTGTAGTCGCATGACTGAGCGGTTGCGGTTGCGGACGCAACGAGAAAAGGAGCGAATACGGAGTTGGTAGTCCTCATTTTGAAAGGTTGGAAAGTAACGAGTGGCGGGACTCAGGTCACAAGAGTCTGAAATTCGAGTGGCCGCGCGAGGGACGGTGCATGCATCCTTTAAATACCTCGCAAGTTTGGGTTCATGGGAATTGGGTCCGGCCGCAACGGACGCGAGGCCGAATGCTACGGTGTCGCTTCTTAGTACATGGCTGTGAATCACTGCAAATGTCTCGCCGTGCTAAATATGGAACCGCTTTACGGAGAATGTGATGGCCAGAGGCCCGTGCAAGCCAATAAAGTGAGGCTCTCGAAATGAAACCATGCACTTGGTCCCTAGTGCAGGAGGTCCCTTCGGACAAAGTATCCAGACAGGGATTGGCTGAACATGCACGCGAGATTCGCTTGCGTTAAGGGGCGAATCAGAGGCGTGCCCTGATGTTGGGGTCTGGCTTAGCGCAGGGCCCGTACGAGACTATCTGAATTAAGGCAGCCTAGGCCGGATCCTCGGCTCAATCATTCACAGCCTCTCCAATCCCTTGCCTGGGTCGGGCTTGGGACAAATCGGACGGTTCAGATCAGAACTCGTAGAGTCGGTCTACCCGTAGATCTACCGCAGATCAAGGTGCTCAATGCCAAACCGGCATAGACAGCGCTGAGTCGTACGCATCCCGGGTGGAGGTTCGGTCATGGCGTCACTAGACGGCGCATAGGTAACTGTAGCGAAAGAATCGATCGCTTGGGCTGAAGGGTCCATGAGGGATGGAAACATGGATTCAGGTGAATGAAAACGGTTATTTTGCGATAGGATGAACGCAGATATTGAACATCCCGAGTTCTTGAAGGTGCCAATAGTCGTGTGTCGGGCGGGTAGGCATAAATGTAGCCATATAGAATCGTTTTCCGAGCCGGTCTCACGGGATCGCATCCTATATATTTCCCACACCACAAGTAGCAGGCTAGGAAGCCCAAGCCCTGGACTGGCCGAAGATGGACTGAAATTGAAAGGCTAGTAAGGGTACTACTGGCCATCCTATAGTCTCAATCTCCAGCTCGGATTGCCACATGTGTTTCATAGGCGGGTAGAACCTTCGAGACGGCGCCTTGAATCCTAGAGCGCCCCAAACCAGCTCCCGGAACCTTCTCCATGGCGAGCCGCTCGTCTCGTCGAAACTGAGGTCCGGCTCTGACGAGGTCGTGTTGCCAGTCAGATTTATGAAGCTCATCGGCTGGTACTTTTTCAAGAATCCACTCCAGTCCCCGGAAAGCATATACTCTACCCAGTAGGGCTCATCTGCTTCGCATGCGGGCCCTCTAAGCCTGGGGAATACTCTGCGCCATTCGCTTAGAAGGACGGGCATCACGTCCGGTTTCATCAAGTTTCGTGGATTCTCAAAGTATATGCTACCGAAACGCATCCATTCCAACCGCTCAAGTGGTTTGACGTTTTTCAGCTGTGCAAGCGGTAGCCACAGGCGAGCATTCTTCAGGTCAACAAAGGTGAGTCGCGGACAGTGCGCGGCCAACTCTTCCAGTAACTTGCCATCCGCGCGGAATTTTTTCGAGTCAAGCTCAAGTCGCTCAATCCGTGGTAGATACGGGAGGAGATCTGAAATTACGCTGGCTGATAGGTCCTTCAATTCATTAACGCTCAGCCTCCGCAACAGCGTGCAGTGCTTGACGATATCAAGAAGGCCTTCGGCGCCCGTGGGTACGTAAAATTCGAGCTGAAGAACACGTAGCCCCCGGAACTTCGTAATCGCTTGAAAGGGAATCCCAAATTTGCCCGAATCTCCGTCGATGACTATGCGTAATCGCAGGATTTGCAGGCTCTCGAATAGATTGAAATGCTGCGTCCAATATTGAGTATCGTAGCCCTGGCCAGCATACAGCGCCTGTAGATTTGGCCACGGGCATTGTTCTTTCTCATAAGGAAGCACATCAGGTGCTGAACTGGAGGGAGGAAAATAGTTTTTGTACATCAGTGCAAGCGCTCGGAGGTTGTGGTGGCGCCGAAGGGCTGTCAAGAGGCACGAGGTATCTTCCCGGAACCTAGTCAATTCCTCTACGACGAGCTCTACGTCTGGGGGTTCAGCCTCATTGACGTCCTCCTCAAGATGAAAAAACTCCAGATTACAGTGCGCAAGCATTGAGCAAACCCTTTGAATGTCCCCTTCGTCCTCGCGGCGTTGTTTGTAGATCGTAAGAGCGCGAAGATGTGAGTACATATCCTACTACAGGTCAGGCGAGCCATATATAGGGACTCCATCTCAACAGACTTACCGGTTCTAGTTCAAGATATAACCACTCAAAGTACCCGATATCCAGGCCCAAATACTGAACGTTCGGGGAAACCAGCAGTTCAGGTGCGCGGTCTGACCAGTCCGCGCTCGCGCCAAAGAAGGGAACCACAAAGTATGGAATTACAATGCTTGAGGGACCTTTCCCTTTGGGGCGCAATAAGCGCTCCGAATCTTCGTCCCGACATAGGGCTCGACAATAGTCAAAGGAGACAAGCTGGGGTTCCTGCGTGAACGGTGGCGTTGTGCGGCCAGCGATTTCGGGGGCTATGAGAAGATGCTTAACAAAGGACATGTTTTGAACAAATCTTTCTCTGGAGGCTACCAGGAGGCAGTTGAGCGACCCCATATCCGGTGTGCGGAAGTGCAGGTTGTTCAGGGAGCCATGATACAGCCTCCGTAGAGCCTCTTCGTTCCATGCTTTGTTCACGCAAGCGCAGTTCAAGAGGTCTGGAATTCCTTCAACTTTTTCGATTACAAGTCGAAGGATCTCGGGGAGGAGAAGTGCGTTTGGCATGGCGAATGTGTTACCTAGTCAGGCAGGGAAGGAGCAATCGGACCCATTCGCGACGTAGTCTCAATCACGGTGCATCAACAATCATTGAAGAAATGTCTGCGAGTTGGATTATCCTATCTGGCTCGCTTCCAGAATATAGTATTGTGGGCTATTTTGCACGATATCAAGTCGTAGTTTTGGGTGTTGTCCTCGACTTCCTCTCAAGGTCGCGTCCGCGTTTTTGTGGGGTGGCTGGTATTTTTGACCAATCATAGTGGATACCTCAGAGGGCCACTGCCTCAGGCTTCAGCCCACTCTAGGTTGAAGTTGTTATCACCAGCACCCAACTACACAAGATCTTTTCCGGGTCGAATGAATTAACTCTGATTGTAAATAAATGCATTTCTTATCCTCAAACAGGAGCAGCCGGATACTCCAAATTATCACAACTCTCCCCACAAGCCTGATAGATCCCAATATAGCCCGAACCACCACAATTCTGATTCGAATCCCCGGCGCAAGGGTACAAACACTTACCCATCGGCGACACAGCCGGTTCATTCTCAGGCGCAATGCTACTTCCACAATAGCACTCGCGAGAATACTCCAGACCCGCATAGGTATACTCTTCGCCGTCACAGAACTCGATACATTTCTGCACAGTCATATCATCGCCGCTCGTGCTCGCCTCAGACAGCACGCGCTGCCAGTTGACGTTGTCCCGGGTGCATCCAATCCAGGCCCATTCAAGCTCTTCGGTAACATCGGTGTAGTAGTGCTGGGGGACATCGATCGCAGTGGGCGCGGTGCAGTTTTTGACTACCGTTGCGTCGGTGGGGCCAGACTGCACCGGGTTGCAGCCGGGAAGGGCATTGAGCCAGCCAGAGACTTTTTCGTCGATGGAGGGCTCGAGCAGGCAGCCTTCGGTCATGTAGTCCTCGTAGAGGGGTAGTGCCGCGCAGTTCTTGATGTCGCCGTTGGGATCGTCGCAGGTGTTGATTGCTTCTTGGAGGATGTCGATGTCCCAGCCGTTGACCTATTTAGTTAGCATTGACTATTTCACCCAAAAAAGGAGTGCAGTTGGTCAGGCGTACAAAGTCTCCGTGGAGCCCGTAGCCAGTCGGGTCTCCGTTCGAGAAGACGAACGGCTGGTTGTCGCCATACCACACATCTTCAAAGAACTCGGTATTCCAGATAACCTCGATAAAGATCGAAACAATCTTCACAGGGTGAGACTCTGGGCATGTGCCACTGTTGTATGCTTCGATGGGGTACGCCATGTGGGATCTATGGTCGGGGCTGTCGTTATTCACTCCGTCCCAGCAGGAGGGGAAGAACACTTGGCTGCGCAGGCCATTGGGGCAGTTGTAGTTGGGCAGCCCATTCGTCTCGGGCTTTGCAGGGCCATTGTAGTCGAGGCATGCGTAGCTTCGCGCCTCGGCTTCGCGAGTGTCCTTGTATTCGCGGTCGAGGGGGTTGCCGGCAATCATGCGCAGGTCCTTTGGAGGGGCGAGGATCGTATCGTTGTCTGGTTGCGGGCGTTGCCTACTCAAGTCAATACACTGTCTTACTTCGAGTAAGAGAAGCCGTACAAGTAGTAGACCAGAGCTCCCCCGTTCTGTGGCACCGGAGTAAAGCTCCCGTTCTCGGCTTGGTAATACAGCGAAGGAATCCAGTAATTGGACTTATCAGCAATCGGAGCGCAGGAACTGCACTGTGCCTCTTGCGTCTGGTTGTAGTCCATGGTAAACCCGAACCCAGAGCCACCCATGATGGTATGGACATGGCCGGCCGCGAGCCCGGGGTTAACGATCGGATCGGCCCGCTCAACCACCAACGGGTTGCTGCAAGGGACCTTGAAAAAAGCCCGAGCCAGCTCGAGGCATGACAAAAAGAGTGGAAGATGCCGAGTTCCAGCCCGCATCTTGAATTGGAGAGTAACGAGTGTTGCTGAAAATGAATGTAAAGAGCGTCTGACGACCAGCGGTAAGATCCGCTCACGAGCTGCCCTCCCGATCCCTTTACTATTATATGCGCCCACCACCTCGATCTCTGCCTTGCAAGGCGCTTAGCATTATGTTACCTTCTTCAGCAAAGCCCTGGTTCAACGAGGGACCAGGATTCGGGGCGAACCCCTTGGTAGCGCCGGTTAATTTGCCATGGTCTCACCATTTGCGGGGATGGCAACGCAGAGGCGCCCAGGCCCTGAATTAAGGATCCTGAAACGCATCCGCGACGAGCCGGATCGCATCTGCTCCACCTCGCTTGCAACGCTGTTGGATCTAACGAGTCATTTTGGCCGTCCATTTCTCTTCATATTCATGATTACTGATCAAGCTACCGTTTACGATTGACGAATTTGGGCGAGGTCCCTAGTTTTCCCACTCGACGGACCCCTGAATACCCTGGTTTTGGACCCTGAGGGATCGAGCTGGCAATTTCGCGCTCTCAAGACTTGAAACGGTGCGCAGTTTATGTGGGTTCGATCCTTGGTCCAGATAAATGAGGTGTTCTTCTGGTTCTTGCGAGGAGTCTTAATTGGTCGGATCGAAGAACGCTTCCGGTTCTCTGTTAATACAGCAGTAGTACCATCGCGGTCGCGGTCAATGCCATGAGGTCGAAACGTATTATCGGAAGCTTGAATAGCTCTAAAACTGTCGTGTCGTAAAAAATTTCGAATAGGTTTAGGAAGTGCCGTTGTTCAGCGGGACCTTTGCTTCTCCGTCGTCATCACGCGTCATGAATGACAACAATAATGCAAGCGGCCTTCACAAGTTTTTCCAGTTCTATAAGAGCAAGCGGTAACTTGTTTTATAGTCCCTGTAGCCCGGAGTGTTTTATACTCCAGAATTTTGCCTCGTGGCTCTTTTTGCGAAGCTTGTGTTGCGAATTAGGGGAAGTCGGTGGTAGGGTTTAGCCAAAATATATATCGGGTCCAGACGTCATTAAGGCTGAGAGGCTCATCTTGAGTGCGTTATCAACAGTTGAACAAAAGCTGGATTCCATTCGTGTTATTTGATTTCAAATCCTTTGGGATGTCTTGAAGAAACTCTTTTTTTATGCGATGCCTGCTAGATTCTCAAGGCCAACTTGGGTGTTGCTCTGTTATGGTAAGCACGTGACCTGGACTCAACTCGGTACTGGCCCCGCTCGGAAGAATCTTCCACCACTCATCCTCCCAATCATCCCTTCAACCGCTTGCCCTCCCTTTCCTCCTGTGTTTCTATCAGTAAAAGACGCTGGTTGTTATGGTCCTTCGCTGTATATACTACAAGGAGAAGATTGCAGAGTAGGGCATGACGAAGATCCTTGAGCGCAGATGGACTCAATGTCGAAGCTGCGCAACCCCCCCTGGCCTGAAGCTGCGGGTCCATTCATTGTCTGCAGCAGCTCAACGATTCCAGAGAGACTCTGTTTTACGCGTTCATAACGATCCGGCTCGATAGTATCGGTCGCACAATGAGACTGGAAATGAATACTATCAACTGACTGCCGTCGTGGGTACCACACACCTGTAATCCACCTCCGCTGTTAAGACGAACTTTCTGCCCAAGACAAGAACGATAACAGGCTCGAAGGAAACATGGCGCCTTAACTGCCATTTATGATGGTTGTCGAGGCATTTCCATATCCTGTGCTGCCACTTGCGATCGGAAGCAAGAATCTTATGCCCGATGACCTTCGTCATAGGATCAGATGCTTGGCAATTTCGTACCATCTGCTGCCTAGCTTTATGCGAATCCAAGTTTTCCTAGTGAAAAATATATAGAAGCTTTCAGGTTATGCTTGGAAGGTTGCGACGACTCCAGGTGGCAGAGATTATCGGCAGAGATTATCGGAGAGCGGCCTCAAAGCTCTGTGAAGGATAGCCATCTGATGACAGTGCCGTCCTACTTAGCCTGTACAAAACTCACAAGCCTGCATGCGCTGTACCTCCTAGCTCCTGACGGCTGAAGACTGATATCGGGGTTCCCGAGATGGGAATCGCATCCGCCCGATGCGAACGTGTGCGTCAATATGCCTAGAAATCCATTGTGGGAGGATATGACCCGCAAGGGCCATCTCGAGTGCCTTTGCTGCTACGACCCTCATAAGGCCTGCCGCGGTCTTGCCGTCCTCGGGCAACCTGAAGCGACATGTCTGACTGGTGGCCAAGACGACTCAGTGCAAAGGACCATTTCTGGAGGAAGGCTGTATGTGCCCTACGTTTTGTCCCGGTTTCAGTAATTGAGCTAACGAGACTCGAAGGGTCCAGAGGAAAATTTTCCCATTGCCACCAGCGGCACCGCCACGCAGCCTAGATGACTCGAGTTTGTCGGGCATGAACTAGTCTGGAGTACAAATCCTTTCGTGATCGACAACCTTAGGTATAGGTTGAATAAAGGGCTCATCTGTATACTCGGATATCAACAAAGATACTCGCAAACTTGGCCGCCATCTGCTGGCACTCACTTCCAGCACGTGGAAAAAGGGACACTTAAGCACCATATCAAGCCGCTCGGCGGTTGATTTCAACTCGATCTTCAAATGGCTCATCTAAGATCGCGTATGCAACCTAACATATGCAGCTAGGACCAGTCTACGTCCGGAAGTTGACCCGCTAGCCTAGACCCATCCATCTCATGCGCTGTCAGCTTACCAAAGACCGTACGACGATCTGCACCAATGACCCTGGTGAAACGGCTGAGCGCAGCTGCGCATGATAACCGAAGATGGGAACTGCAAGGCGAATCCCCCCAAAACGGGGAAGGCTGCCTGCGCTAGAACTTCTAGAAGCCTTCCACGGGCGAAAGACATCCCACGCCCAGCTGCTGCCGCAAATCGAGGCCTGCGGAGCGGCCGGTTCGCAAAAACGAGCTCTCTCGATTCCCAGAAGCGTTTAGACGATTTCTTTTCGTGGCGCGAATGTCGAAAACGCTCCCTGCCACTTGGACGTCGTCTGCAAGGCAGGATCCCTTTCACACTCGAATCAGTCTTGGCCTCGCCGGTTTCCAAGAAGCGATGCGTCTGCCCAGTAGATCTTGGAATGCTTGTCATTAGTCAAGATAAATCGCGCGTCGCAGACAAGACCTCGGCGGGTGATCTCACTGGCACCCAGACCTGAAGCAACAGGCAATAAACTTAGCTTTTCTCGTCCTCCTTATTCCTGAGGATTGCTGGCAAACAAAGCGAGCCATTGGCGCATTCCGCTGAAGGCTTGGCATTCGATATCCAGCCGGAGGCGGAACTGACCACACGTGGGAGATCCTGGCGCCCCTATTGGCCGGAAGATGCTCTCCGCCAAGAGCGCCCTGGGACCCGCATTGACGAACACTCACCACACAATCCGCGCCCAGACACTGCCCAGCCTGCCAAGATGAATGGCGTCGGCGAGGCCCAGAACAACCGAGAATCGGGTCCTCAACGGCGAATGACAAGCTGCGGGGAGAGAACGTGCTTCCAGGGAAGTCTCTGTCCGCGGGATGCCTCAGAGTTGCGTATTCGGCTTTGTTTCACGCAGCAGCGCCATCATCGGCTATCGTCATTTGAATGCGCCTGATGTTCAATTGGTGTGACAAATGGCTCAGTCGCTCAACAGTTGACGTTCGTGCATTGAGGCAGTGTGATGCTGGAGCTTTCTGGTGAACTGATCGAGGTCGAGCGCATTTTCCACGACAAGAATACTAGAGTATGTCTTTTGCCTCAGGAGCAGGTTGACGTTCTATTGTTATCTGTGGGGTACCGGCGACTCCAGATGGCCCTCCGCAAGACTGCTGCCACTGGCTGGATCTGCGGCTAAAATGCCTGCTGGACTAGCGCAACTTTGCCAACGCCACAGTCCCCTGGGGCACGCGACACCTCTGGTCGTTCTCCTCGAACCGGCCAATCTCGCCATCGTCCCGCTCCGGACCTCAGTCTGACTGCAGCGGCCACTGCGAGACAGCACCGCACGTGGGTGGGGTGTAACACTCTGCCTGCTCTGCATTTTTCTCCCTCTAGAAGAAGCATAAAAGCCTACTTCTGCCCGCTGAATTGTGTCTCTTTTTTTCCTTCAAGCCAGACAACTCCAAAAAAACCATTCTCAATCCTATCCCTCGTTGATCATCAAGATGGTGCTCTCCGAATACACTTATGTGTTCGTCATTGGCACATTCTTTGCCATGTTGGATGCCTACAACAATGGTGCAAGTATGTGTTCCACCTTTTTCCTTTTCCAACAGGAGATCCATGCTAACTTGTATAGATGATGTGGCCAATGCATGGGCTACTAGTGTCTCTTCCCGGTCGATCACCTACCGCCAGGCCATGGTCTTTGGTACGATATTCGAAATGCTCGGAGCCATCACCGTCGGTGCCCGCACAGCCGACACAATCAAGAACGGTATCATCCCACACGAGGCCTTCAATGGCAACGCAGGTGTCCAAATGCTTGCCTTTACCTGCGCCCTCGCCGCCGCTTCCTCCTGGGTCATGTGGTGTACTCGCCATTCCGCACATGTTTCCTCTACATACTCATTGATTTCTGCCGTCGCTGGTGTTGGTGTCGCCACCGTTGGAGCAAACCAGGTCGAGTGGGGTTGGAATGGTGGCCAAGGCCTGGGTGCTATCTTTGCTGGACTTGGAATGGCACCCGCCATTGCTGCATGCTTCGGAGCAATCATGTTCATGTCGATCAAGCTTGTGGTCCACATGCGAAAGAACCCCATTCCATGGGCTATCTGGTCCGCCCCCTTCTTCTTCCTTGTCGCTGCCACAGTCTGCACTCTATCTATTGTGTACAAGGGCTCCCCCAACCTTGGCCTGAAGAAGAAGCCCGCCTGGTACATTGCTGCTGTCACCATGGGTACCGGCGGTGGAGTGTGTCTCCTTTCTGCGCTTTTCTTCGTCCCCTGGGCGCATGCCAAGGTGATCAAGCGCGATGGCTCGATCCGCTGGTACCACGTCTTCCAGGGTCCGCTCCTGTGGAGCCGCCCCTACCCTGCCGATGCCGACCGCGCTGTTGCCATCGTCCCTGACTACGCTGTTGTCCAGCACGACCCTGACCTCAACGACATTGGCTCGCCCGACACCATCGTCGTGGATCCCATGGAGGCTCTCCCCAAGGCCGCTCAGGTCAATGAGAAGTCCGTCGGAGCCGTTGAAGCCCAGGTCGACTACAAGCTGCTCATGGCTCAAGCCGAAGAAAAGTTCCACGCCAAGCTCCGCAAGGGTCGCGGCCCTCTTGCCTGGGCGATGCGGACCCTTCACGAGAACCCGCTGCAGGCTGGTGAAATCTACGAGCTCAAGAACATCAAGATCCTCCTCAAGCGCATCCCCTGCATGATCGTTGTTGGTGCTCTCTATGGTCTTCACTACGATATCCATGCGGCTCAGAGCGGTATCCATGGTACTCCGGAAGGCGACCGTATGGAGCGGGTGTATTCGCACGCGAAGAAGTATCCCAACGAGGTTGAACATACCTATTCCTTCATTCAAGTCCTCACTGCCTGCACTGCATCCTTTGCGCATGGAGCGAACGATATCGGCAATTCGGTTGGTCCCTGGGCCGTGCTCTATGGCGCCTGGAAGACCGGAAACGCAGCTGAATCTAAGGCCGACGTTGCAGTCTGGCAGCTCGCTGTCCTTTCTGCTACTATCTCTCTTGGTCTCATTACTTACGGGTACAACATCATGAAGGGTACGTTCCTATTTCTGAAATTTTTCGATGCCGGACAAATTGCTAACTCTCTCCTTTAGTCATGGGCAACAAAATCACCTACCACTCTCCTAGCCGTGGCTGCTCGATGGAAATGGGCGCCGCCATCACCGTTCTCATCTTCTCCCAATACAAACTGCCTGTCTCTACCTCCATGTGCATTACTGGAGCGACAGTTGGAGTCGGACTGTGCAATGGCACCTTCAAGGCTGTTAACTGGCAGCGTGTCGGCCTCTTGGTTATTGCTTGGATCATGACCATCCCGATCGCGGGTACCCTCGGTGGTATCCTCATGGGCGTCATTCTCAACGCGCCTCATTTCCTTTAGACCTGCCTGCATTATTTCATTGTGGACCTTGTATGAGCGGCCTTTTGACAGATTTGGTTTTTGTTGGTAGCGATAGATAGCGATTTATTTCATTTCATCTCCATTTCACTTGAATTATTCTTGCAAGATGAAACGTTCGTTGTAGTACAAAGTTGTAGTACGGAGTAGCTCAGTAGGCATCGACCCCACCAGGCAACAACCTCCACAGCTCCACACCTTTAATCCACTCAAATATGAGCCTCATCAACCTTCCTCCTCCATCAGCCCATCCATCCATCCATCCATCCATCCATCCATCCATCCATCCATCCATCCATCCATCCATCCATCCATCCATCCATCCAACGTCACTCATCCCATCAATATATCACCAGAATAAAAAGCCCCCAAAATGTCCTCTTCCCCTTCACCCCAAACACACTCCTCCCCCCACCCCCCGATCCGCCCCCCCTCCTTCACAAGCTACTCCCCACAATCCCACTCCCCCCTCTTCACCACCCTCCCACCCGAACTTCGCCATCAAATCTTCACCTACGCTCTCTCCTCAAGCGAAGACGACGACCCATCGCGCGCCTACAGCAGGGAAACATACTGGACGCGCCCGGGCCAGGCAGCTCCCCGGAAAGTTCACACCGCGCTCTTGCGCACATGCAAACTCGCTTACGCGGAGGCTTGGTTTATGCCGCTTGCGCTTGCGGAGCATGTTTTTTATCTCACGGCGAGCGAGCGGGCGCCTGGTATTGGTGGGCTAACGCCGGTGGAGTTTGCGAGGTTTTTGGGGGTTATTCATGCTGTGCATTCGGATTCGCAGCCGGAGTCGCATTCGCAGGCAGCGCGGGAGGAAGGAGAAAGCAAGAGCCAAAGCGATGGAGATAGGGAGAAAGGCAACAGTCCCGAATCCATCATCGAAACTGGCCCCATCCGCGTCTTCGCGCAGCTGTACATGCTCGAGCCCGGCGACGCGCTGCAGGAGCTCTTCGACATAAAGCACTTCGCGCCCAAGAGCATCACTCTCACGCTGCGGTACACGGACTTCTGGCACTGGGAGAACAACCAGCGACTCTACATCGGCGCGAAGTGGGTGAATAAGGTACGGTTCCCGAGTAGTGTGACGCGGTTCACGATGGATTTCGAGTCGATTGAGAGGAGGAAGGAGGAGGTTGATCTTCTCGTTGAGCAGGCGGTGGAGCAATGGCGGTTTGTGAGGAAGGATGGCGGGATTCTCAGGGCGAGTAAGGGTGATGTGGGTGTGAGCAGGTGGAGTGGGAGTAGTATGTTTGGTGGCAAGCGCTGGGTTCGCGATGAGGATCCGAGGCGACCTGGAGTATTGGATTATTATGTTGTCTCTGTGACCTGGAAGCTTGATCGAAGTTCTCTGGAGGTTCCGAATCCGGATCAGGTGGTTCACGAGGATGTGCCAACCATCCGCATCCTGTCGGATTTCGTGCAGATAAGTCCACCGTTCACTGCGTGGGTCACGTCGCTGATGGAGAATGAGATGCGCATGGCCGGGGTGGGGATGGATGTTCCGGCTGAGGAGGCGGCTGAGGCGGTTCGGGCCTTCAGGACGAATAGTGTGGCGGCGAGAGCGAGGAGTCGGAGTATAGGGAGGGGATTGAGGATTGGTGGCATCATGAGGAGGGTAGCGAGAGGTGGAGGCGATCCTATTTAGAGCCACATATCAGGTACGAGACGCAATTGGGGGTCAGAGCAGGGCCAGCTTTAATGTATGCAAATTGATTTCCAAGGTCGCGAACGCAGATACCTTTGTTATGACTTAAGAGGGAGGCCTCAAGGCGTTTGTCGTTGCCCCTCGTCCCCGAGTGCCCGTTTGCCATTTCTCGCTGCACCCCTATAGCATCTTTCTCTCGACAGGAACTCTTACTCTGGACGAATCTCTTAGCTCATCATCCATCACCCAGGTAGCTTGTGTGCAGGTCTACAGTCATCGTCATCGACCAGGATCCTGTTGGGCTATATTCTCCAGATATGGACCCTAACCACCGTTCTCAAACGCCAAATCCCCCCTCTGGGGTCATTGGAAGCCATGGAACTGCTCCTTCCACCCCCCAGCACACCATAAACCAAGCTCTCAGCGATGGATCCCCCGTTTTCGGCCTTGATTTCTTCCCTCTTTCGCCCCCAGACTGCATGGGCATAGCAATGAAAAGCCGCTTCATTGCCTTCGACGGCGAAGACATGGTGTTCAGAATCCCCACCGAGACTATGTACGACAGTCACCAGCTTGCAGTCGCACATTTTGACCTGCAACGGTTCTTGCGACCCGTTACACAGCGTGTCGAGCACCTTTTGAAGCAGCGTGAGGCGGAGAATGCCCTCAGCGATGTAAGTTCAAGTTCCCACATTCTTACTTATCCATTTGGTTTTCTCTGATACCTGAGCTATTTGCTAATTACATCTATCTGCCCCTTTAGGCCATGCGTCGTTCTGGTTTGGCCGGCCATCAGGCGCCCCCTCGCGAAATCCTGGCCTATCAATCGCTTCCGTCTTCTCCCACGCGTCGTGATAACGATCGAACCACTGACTCCCCGAGAATTGGTAGTACGCTCTCTTCAGTCTTAGGACCACTTGAGGACACCCAGTCAAGCGCGTCGGGTGACGGCTGCCCTATACCGGCTCCGGTGATAACTAGCCCACATCGGACGCGCCGTGTCTTTGAAGGCTGTAATCTGGACATCACCGTTCGCTGCACGGGTTGCGCCGGGCTGCTGGAACATACTCCTCGATTTGATGGGACGACTGGAGAGACGGATGATGCCCTTGGACAACATTCTGGCTAGGAGGCTGTGTGCAACGATGCACGCACAGGACTAGTTTGGCTTAAGAAATAGGTGTGAGGGAGGTGTTTGTGTGTTTTAATCTTTGGTTTGCAGTAGTGAGCTATTCTGAACACATTTTCTTACACATACTACGCATTATAATTGGGGCTGTGCATTCTGTACTTGATCTAGGAAATAAACAACGGAGAAATGCCTTCCTGGTGTCGAATGCCTTGGTACCTCGCACTCGTCAGGCTGCCAGCACCAACAAGTGATATCCTGCAAATATAGACCCCTTAGATCACTTGTAATATGCAGGAGCTGGGAGACGTACCGCAACCCTGGAATTTGTACACAGAACAGTTCCTACTGTTTGTGGCGCGTCTAATTTTATTCAATAATTCGTCTATTAGTTCCTCTCTTTTATAAGTTCACACTGGTTCTTTTAGCACAACCATCCATTTCAACACCGACATCTTCAATTCGAGTCATTTTGTCGATTCTGATCACTTAACCTCAATTTTACCGCTACTCAACACCGCCGTCGCCGCGGTGCGACGCTCTTATTAGTTTCCACAGCGCTGGCTGGGGAGCTTCAAGGTTATGTAGTGCCGCAGCTTCGGTGGATGCCAGATTCCACCGCCTGGCTTGCCCTCGGCGCATAGAGATTTTGCAGATATTCAACCAGTGATAAGCAAAGGCTGAGTGTTCGTATCAGGGGAAAACTCAGAGGGTTTAGAACAATACCCCGCTTTGAGGCATTGGCAACTAGCATACTCAGGCTGGTAGAGAGCTCGTATACGGGACTAAGGACACTTGTTCCCAAGCCTTCCAGTGATCAGCCCCATCTTTCCCTTTGACGAGGTGATATTTCCATCAAGTTAATTTAGAAGGGC
Organism: Penicillium sp. S1316; assembly: GCA_023627405.1. Lineage (NCBI taxonomy): Eukaryota > Fungi > Ascomycota > Eurotiomycetes > Eurotiales > Aspergillaceae > Penicillium > Penicillium sp. S1316. Next base: position 248,906 of record JAMAHF010000039.1, on the reverse strand, counting down.
TTCTCTTCTTTCCTATCTTCTTCTGCAGCAAAATTGCAAAAAGTTCTTCCGCCCTCGCTCTTCAGGTCTCTCATTCATACCTATTTAGCCAGCACCGCCACAAATAAACGGATTCTCCCGGCTCCATGACCCACCGGTTCTTCGATCGTACAAAGTCCAACCGGGACTCAATCAATATCCTTGCTGGCGGTATCACCTTCGTCATCATCGGTGGCGAATTCCTCCGTTGGTGGCACTCTAGTTTTGCCAACTACTGCGTCAACGCCAACGATCCCCACGGTGACAGGTTATACTATCCTTCAGCATGCTATGAAAGTAACAAGCTCTTGCTCGTCGCTGCGGTTATATGCTTCATAATTGGTGGCCTTGACATGCTTCAGGGCTGGATCTATCTTTTCTACTTTTATACCAAATCTCTTGCCAAATCGCTTTCTTACATCTTTCTACTGTCCTTGTTCTTCATTTTGCTTTCTCTGTTGCTTTTGGACTATTTTGCGTGGCTTTCCTTATCTCTCTTCACGTTTTATGCTTTTTACCCATTGGTTTGGCAATTATTTTGGGTGGCCATTGCTTTTCTTTATGTTCTTTGGACCTGGAGATGAATGTCGGGTAGTAAAACAGAGGGTTGACCGAATATTTAGCCTGTGGATAAACTAGGTCATAAAAGTACAATCAGAAGGGAAAGAATTGCTTTTATCTGACAGATACTGATGTTATATTCTGTACTAAAGGATAAAGGAGATGGGTCTGACCCCTAGATACCAGACTTTTCTGCGAATAGTGTATGCGCATGGGAAAAAAAGATATTGTTTGAGAAACCAGCTTTATTCCCCACTTGGAATGATTCGCACGGCTAAAATAAAAAGAAAAAGCCCCAGAATAAAATCACATGAGGCTTGAAATTAACATGCCGAAAGCACTCTTATATCGAGAGAAGATATGACTCCATGAGTAAACCCGCAAGTGTTTCCGTCGATAGCTCCGTGACGTGTAGCTCTTTGGTCAATGATTCACTTGCCTCCACTAGGCTATAAGTCTTGGCATACTGTATATCCCAGAAGGTTGAACACCGGAATTATGTAGGCATTATTCAGGGCAATGATGAGTTTGGAATGGGACTAATGAGAGAGGAACAATGGTGCTGAAGATGAAATTCGATGGCTGTGCTATTGATTTAAACTAGGTTTGGAGAGGTAGAGGTTCCAGCGACAACCGACTCCAAAAGGAAAAAAAAGAACAAATATAAGACATCTATCTAAACACTCTCCTTATGATCCGCGTCCCCAACATGCTCCTCAACAACGCTCTGCTTGCGGTGCTGCTCAATCTGCTCCGTGAAGCGGTCATGGATCTTGTGAGTCTGCCACGCCTTGACGTCGCTGTCAAACATGAGATCGATCTCCTCGAGAGACCGCTGCGCAGTCTCCGGGTAAAAGAAGAACACGTGGAAGGTCATGACGGTGCAGAATACGCCGAAGATGATATACGTCTTCCACTGGATGTTGGTGAAGGCCGGTGCGACGAAGTAGGCCAGCGCGAAGTTGAAGATCCAGTTCCCTGCTGCTGAGAGTCCGACGCCCTTCGCTCGGTACTTGAGTGGGAATACTTCGGATGCGTAGATCCAGGCGACGGGGGCCTACATTACAGTGTGAAGTTAGTAAACGCATTGAGATTGAGACAAAGATAGGGGTAAAAAGAGATCACGTACCCATGTGAAACCATAGACACTGACGAAGATGTAGGCCATCGCAATGACGGCCTTACCAGGCGCTCCGGCGAGTTCCCAGCGTAGGTTTGCGTTGCCGTCGATTTGGTCAACCGGATGACCGTAGACAGCCATGGTGCCTGCTGTAGCATAATGTAGGACCATGCAGATGATCGCACCGGCAATCAGAAGTGGCCGACGGCCAACGCGGTCAATGAACGGAAGAATGACTCCTGTCGTCACCACAAACAGGACGTATTGGATGATGGACGAATACAACGAGGTGTCTCCGGACTGCCCGCCAAATGTGTTAGTTTGAAATTTCGATCGGGAAGTTACGATTCAGCAAAACGTACCATGCCAGCCATCTGGAAAAGATAGAGTACGTAGTACATTTGGACGTTCCCACCGAGAAGCTGTTGCCAGACTTGTACGCTGACGCCGCAAAGAGTTCGCTTCCAGATCCCGGGACCGAACAGAGCCAGGAACGAGACATCCTTCGCTTCGTGGGCAATACGGGCGGCTTCCTTGACTTCCTCGAACTCAACCTGCACGACTGGGTCGTGGCGATTGCCCTTTCCGTGCAGGATCGCCAGGGTATCAAGTGCTTCCTCCCATCGTTCTTGACCAGCGAGCCATCGAGGGGATTCAGGGAAAAAGAGCAGGGCGACCAACAAGACCAGGCCGGGGACAGCCTGGACTCCCCAGGCAATACGGAACGAGGAGGGACCTGTCACTCCCTTGCCACATCCCCAGGAAATGAGGTACATGATGAGAATCTGCAAGTGTGATCGAGTCAGTATCAATTATCAAGCCTACCACGGTGGGTGGTGGCATGGTGCACTTACACCCCATTCTATGGCCCATTGTTGAATTCCGACGATCCGACCACGAATCCGAGCAGGAGCAAGCTCAGCCAAGTACACACAGACCTGACTTGAGGTAATACCGACTGGAAGGAGGAATCAGTCGCGAGGCTCTCTGAGATGCGCTCTCGATGATGCAGGCAGTGGAGAGAGGTAGTAGGTGTATGGACATACTGGAAAGACCGCTGACAACTCGGCCGGCAACAAGATGAGCAACATTCTGGGCGGAACACTGAATAACAGCACCGATGATCCAAATGACAGATGCAATCATAAGAGCATAGCGACGACCGAGATGGTCGGCCACGAAACCAGCTGCAATGGCACCAGCGAAAGACCCCGCGGACATTGACGCCGTGATCTGCTGTGTGTTAGTAGTGTACCTGCCTCATCTCCGCTATCACTTACTCCTCCCTGAAGATCAGAGTTTGGATGGTTGAAATATTCCAGGTACTGATCCGTCCCAATCCAGGCACTCATGGAGCTGACATCGAAGCCGAATAGGGCACCTCCGATCGTGCCAAAGGCAGCGAGAACTGTTGACAGTCAGCACCAACTCCTCTTCCTTTGGGCTTGATGCGACGCACCATAGATATTCGTGATGCGATACATCGTGGCGACAGATGAACCGGTATACCCTGGGGGGAAAAATCTGGAGACCCCGACCCAGAGTTAGAGGCGAGGGCCCTTTTTATACTAGGGCGAGGCCGGGGATTGCCAACTTGGCACACTTCGTGGCTTGCACTGGCGTCCAGCCGCTCCCGGATGCAACGCTGTTCGAAGAACAATCGAACAATCGGGGTCGAGCAGCGAGGAATGAGGGTTGCGGAGGCCCGCGATGGGGGGAAGCGAGGCGGACCCAACCAGAATCCGGAGTTCTTTGGGAATTTGCGTCACAGTGGAGTTGCTTCATTCCACGCGGTCCAGTCGGTTGTTTCACTCCTGCGTCGGTTATCGCATTTAACCGAAGTGGTGCCATGAAGAGCGGTTATCAGGGCAGTCAGCTTTCACGAGTCCTGATGATCGTTGCCTTGCTCCTGTATTCACTCCACCGGAGAGGCCTCGGGCATGCAATCCTGCATTGCAGCCAAATTGCCGATATCGTTTCATGAAACGGCCGAGCGGCGCTAGGGTCGTGGTTCGCATACCACGAGGACGCCACGCGCTTTTTTTCGGCAGAAAGACTGGCGGATAAATTCTTCCTCGTTCTTGTGATCGAGCCCATCTAAGTTATTCCGTCTTATCGCGACGTCAGCGGCTGCGCTTCACTCTAGCCGCAAATCCTCCCGTGCCGGCACCAAGCGTCTTTTTTGCACTGCCGAACTATACTCCAACGTCGACGGCAGATGACCATTCTCTGATGAGGCTGTGAGGCCGGATATCGTGCTTATCGTTAGTGTTCGGGCCGTGGTATGCTGTCATGGAGCCTAGGCGAAACAGGATAGGGGAACACCCCTGTCGATTGCTCGATTACACCATTTTCGCGTCAGGATCAAGCCTGCATCCTCAGCCGGAGACGGGCCGAAATCCGAGTGAAAAGGCATTCCGATCACGGCATCAACCTTCCTCCTCACCACCAGTTATACCACCCATTGTTTTCTTCGCTCCCGGACTCTCCTCGTTTCTGGTTCTAGGCACGTGGATGAAACCTCTTTGCGACGTCAGCGTACAAGTCTGGGAACAGCTCCCCGGTGGAAATGTGTACATCAGGGGGCCGGACCGCCGATCATAGCTTTCTGCGCATTATCGTCCTCTGTCCCTTCAGCGGTTAGCATAACAGACGTTCGGCCTCTGTTAAATTCAGAAGCAACCGCCGGAAACGGACCCCAGACTCTGTCTCTGAATCAGACCCACCTCGTACCCACCTCCGTTCTGAGAGGCCTGGGGTCTGGAGTTGCGCGTTCTTCCTCAGCTTCCCGGGGGGGTTCGGATCGATCGCACCTCGTCTTTCAACTTGCGCTCCTTCCCGAGAGCTACCACACTGCATCGGTTAAATTATTCGGAGAACCCTCATCTTAGTAACTGCTGAGTGATTCGGCCCGGCTTCTCTTGTATGATCCTCTCACGCCCCTGCTCGCATCGGCCGACGCTGCCGAACGCTGAACTGTTTTACCCAGCGATCGCGGCGATTGTCAGCACTTCCACAGCTCCGCCGCAGCTTGGTATTGGCGGCCCTCGAAAGGTTATGTCATGTCTCCTTGCTCAACGGGGTACTCTTTCAAACACAGAAGATCCTCACATCGGAATACTCTGTCTCAACTGCGGGCAGTTATTTTCCATCAGGACATGAATGGCAGTCCGGACTTTATAGTCCTTCCGTGAGGTTGTGCAAAAAGCAAATCTCAGCCACAGTCGCTGCGAGGAGTGCTGAGATTGGGAAAATGGTCTCAACGATCTCTGTGAATCTTGTCTCACAGACATTCCGAACTCTTTACCCAGAGTATACAGAGACCTAGTACAGAGGTGCAAAGGCAAGGTTTGGTCTGCCAATAGCCAACTCAGGATCACAATACTATTGCTCCTTTCTATGTGGCACCGGATGTATATCGCTGAAATATTGGAATCGGCACTCTCAAGTTTCCGAAATGCTTCACATATCGTGCCTCGCCTGCTATTGAAGCCTGAAACCTCGTCCTGCAGTGCCAGCGCCAACCTTCCGGTCTCGTCTATACTTCCAGCCATCAGCCATGGTCGAATTGACATCTAAGGTCAGCACTGCGGCCGGCCTTCCATCCTTACCTATATAAACCGAAATTCCCTTGATGTGGATGGGGAAGAGGGCTTGCGTGTGGACCGGGTCACCCGACCTTTACCCCTTCTTGATCGACGATAAGAAAACACTAGTCCTGTTTTTCTTTTTCTGCTACCACACATCCTGATTGCAACCTCGAGAACAGGCAGCGAGAGGATAGGGAATATTACACCACATGATGACTGCACCAAGGAAGAGTAAGCATGGGAACGGAATCACCACAGCGGTGAGTCCACGCAGCACCGAGTTGCTTTTTGCGAGTTGTCGATGCAGCTGCTAACGCAAGGGATTTTTAGAAACCGACCGGCTTCCTGGACCCAAGCCTTATTGCGACGTCGACTGGCAACCGGATTATCCTACGCTTACGGACGCGCCACGAACGGGCTTAAATCCTTTTGAGCATACCTTATCTCATAAATTGCAACGTCACCGCTCTCCAAACATGCTTTACGGCCCATTGGGGTGGCATTCGAATTTCAGGGTCCGTAGGATGATCTGCAGGATATCGTCAGTCACCACTCCTTAAACCGGACTCCGCACCTTTGTACGACCATGATCGGCCCAAGGCTTATTTTGCGTAAACAAACTCAATAATATAAGATTGTCAACTGCCCAGGATGTGGCGCGGAATATTGTTCTCCAACTCCCGTGCCAGGACCCTCGAGATCTATCATGGACATATCGACACTAATCCCACCATTCGAAGACTCAAGCAGCCGCGGAAATGAATCCGAGAAGCGCTTAAATTCCACACAGTCCAGCGGCGACCATGGAGCCGACACCGAGCTTCGGCGCTCGCTATCGACACGCCATCTCACGATGATTGCGCTCGGGTCATCCATTGGAATGGGCCTCTGGCTCGGCAGCGGCACATCCCTTCGAAACGGCGGCCCGGCTGCAATCTTCATTGGATACATTCTCGCGGGCACGATGGTTTGGTCTGTCAGTCACGCGATCGGTGAGATGGCCGTCCTGTACCCGCTCCCAAGTGCGTTCGTGCAGTGGGCAAGCATCTTCATCAGCCCCTCGCTCGGTTTTGCTGTGGGCTGGGCATATAGCTTTGGCTATTTTATTACCATTGCCAATGAGCTGCAGGTATGCTACCTCAATCGGCCCCCTCCTAAAATGGTGAATACTTATTGAGAAGGGCGTCGTGACTGTCCTCAACTTCTGGACCGACTCGGTACCGACCGCAGCCTGGATCACGATCTTCTGGCTAGTGATAATCCTCATCAATATATGCGCTGTTAGGTTCTTCGGCGAGGTGGAAGTGATCTCATCCACCATCAAGTTCTCCTGGATCTTCGTCGTGATCATATCATTAATAGGTGCGCTCCTACCCGATCTACATCCACCTATCTAGCCGAGCTGACTCCTGCCTGCTCCTAGTGGTATCTGCCGGCGGAGCCCCCAGCGAAGGCGCAATCGGATTCCGATACTGGAACGCAGAACCCTTCACGAACGGCTTCAAAGGCTTCCTCAGCGTAATGCCCACCTGCATCTTCGCCATGAGCGGGTCCGAAAACGCTGCCCTCGTCGCCGCAGAGACGCAGAACCCTCGCAAATCCGTCCCCAAGGCCGTCGGTTCAATATGGCTGCGCTTGTCGCTGTTTTACATTCTGGGATCGCTGGCGATCACAATCACGGTTTCGCCGCATGACCCGAATCTCTTCGGGGGAGAGGGGGATTCAAATTCGCCGTTCGTCGTCGCGTATCAGAATGCCGGGCTTGAGGTGCTCGCGCATATGATGAACGCTGTCATTTTCATCTCGATTATTTCCACTGGTAGTATATCCGGATATGGTGGGTCTCGGACGCTGATGGGATTATCCCACCTGGACATGGCCCCGAAGGTAGGCTCACCTCGATCCCAAACCCAAGAAACCTGGAAATCGGCTCTAGCTAAACGATGTATAATAGATCTTCGGCCGCGCAGACAGCACGGGCCGCCCCTTCGCCGGCCTCTTCGTAACCCTCCTCATCGGCGGCGGCCTCTCCTACCTAAACGTAAGCAGCAAAGGCTCCGACGTCTTCGGCTGGTTCTCGAACCTAACCTCCCTCTTCACGCTCTTCGGCTGGGCGTCCATCTGCCTCTCGCATCTGCGCATGCGGCACGCGTGGAAAGTCCAGGGCCGAACCGAGGCGGACCTCCCCTGGCGGACGTGGACGCACCCCTACGCGTCGTACTGGGGACTATTCTGGTGTGTGATCCTTATCATTGCGGAGTTCTACCTCAGCGTGTGGCCGCTGCAGACGAGTAGGCCGAATGCGAAGGATTTCTTTGCGAATTATGTTAGCGTTATCGTCATTCTTGTCGTTTATTTGGGGGCAAGATGCTGGTTTCGGGGTCCGTGGTGGGTTGATGCTGCGAGTGTTGATCTCGACGGGCCAAGGAGGTTTTATGGGAGGCCTGATGACGATGAGTCGAAGTCGAAGTCGAAGTCGAAGTCGAGGACTGTGGTTTCGAGAGCGGTTGGTTGGGTGTTTAAATGAGTGACACGCTTTTCTACTACAGTCTGATTTAATTTATTTTTTATTTTTATTTTTATTTTTATTTTTTGCATCCGCGGTATATTCAGGTGTTGGTCGGTCGCCTGTCTGTTCTCCCCTTGTGACTCGGCCTTGTAGAACGGAGAGTGAAGGTGAAGCCTAACAGCCAGCCCACTTTACTGCAATTAGGATCACTGCTAATTTGCAATATGATAAGATGGATTGCAACAGCTACCGGTCTCAAGGTACACGATTTCCATTTCTGTCAAGATAGCTTCGAAAGTGGGCAAGGAAGCAGCCATAATCCAAGAACTATGCCCTGGCATTCCAATTATCCCCCCCTTTTTTGGTTCAATCCCGACATACACTTTCTTTGTTGCGAGTTGCCTTCAGCCCCCACCTAGCCTTGCCCAGGCAAAATAGTAGTGTTCAAGGAGTTGGGGCGAGCAGGACCGCGGCGCAGGCAGCCTGACAAGACCCGAAAGCCGAATTACACGCGAGGATAGAAGCGGGGGCAGTAGCGCCTAAAGTCGCGCCCCAGGTAAAACCCGCGGCGCCATAGCAGGCGACCACTACGCCGGCACAGCCCGCTTGACATATGCCATAAGCTGTGGGGCCGGCGATGACAGTTGGGGCGAGAAGAATAAGAAGGCCGTTGGCGTTCTTCATAAGATCAGTCTCGACGAGAGGAGTGTTTGGTCTGCGTGATATCCGTTGATTGATAGATATTAAGCGTAAATCATCGTGTTCAATTGGGAGGTTGGTTAAAATCCTTCCGTTCACCATGGACGGATAGATGATCATTAGGCTTTTCTATTACTGTACCATGATGGACCGAACATTCGACAGGTTTCGTGGCTTTTGATTTGAAATCGACTCATTGCGTAGCGATGGTCTATGTGAGAGGGTCAAGGCTTGTCTGGATCTTGGATCAGAGTACAAACAGTGCGGGAGACAAGGTCACCAGGCTCTGGAACCAGGGGTCTGGCGGTCCATATTTCGCCTCACCACATCTCGACCACGGGTACTACTCAGCCATAGAAAAAGATGCACCTAGACTCATTTGATCCTAGCCATGAAAACGATGGCCTGATGGATCTAGTACTCCGGTGTCCTATGCATGATTTCTCGGAGATGGAAGGTTAAGACGTCCATGAAGTAGGTATTTGCAAAAAGCACACCAAGGCTTCGTTGGGCGAACGGGGAAAGTGATAAAATATAGTTGTATTGTTGGAAAAATCAAACGCTGAGAGGTATAACAAATCACACTTTTTCATCATTATATTCTATAACCCGTACACCTTCTTCGCCCTGGTCCGTGAGAAGGGCAAGGCGACCGAAGCGTGAGGGTGGGATAAGCAAGGCAGTGTCCAGCACTGCTCAGACAAGCCGTGTCAGTCACCGCGATTGGGTAGGGGAGGGTGGGCGCATATCCTAGGAGTTGCAACTCTCGCTCACGAGAAATGGATACCCTCCGTGTTGCAGCTATGTAGCAGCCGCAGGAAATCGTTCTCGTCACACTTGTTTCCACGCGCATTCGCCAGGCCAGCATTATCGAGGATCTTCTCGATCTTGAACTGGATCAACTTCGTGACGAGATTGCGCGCCACCTGGTGCCCAGCAACTGTGATGATCGGTCCGGTCTGAGCAGCAGCAGCACCCTTGTCATCCTTCACGGAATCGCCCATGAAGATATCAATATCATCATCATCGCCGTCAGCTCCAGCACCGGTCTCCTCAACCCCATCCATCTCAATATCCTCCTCCCCCTTCAGAGCGCCCGCCAACTTCTCGGGGAATGCCACCTTGCCAGTAAGCAGCTCGACATCCCCCTCAGCAACCTTCTCAGGATGCATCGCGGCCCAAGTAATCCAATTCCGCTCGATCAGGGCGCGAATCTTCGTCGCCATAAACCCCGCGCGGAGCGTCTTATTTTTCCGAACGAAGCAAATTCGCAGCATACCGTCCCACTCATCCCAGCTGATATCCGGCCGTTGCGGTTTTGGCTCGACGCGGACGACGCTGGACTCGACTTGTGGCGGCGGGCGGAAGTTGTTGCGGCCGACTTTCATAATGTGCGAGATTTTGGAGAAGAATTGGACGTTGACGGAGAGACGGGAGTAGAGGGCGTCGCCCGGGCGAGCGATTAGGCGCAGGGCGAATTCGCGTTGGACCATGAGAACGCACACTTTCGGGGGGTTGGGCATCGAGAGGAGTTTGAAGATTAGAGGGGAGGAGATCTAGCACAGGAACAGAAGCAGCGTTAGCTATACCAGCGCCACCACACCCGTCACGAGAAAAGAAAGAGCGGAAGCATACCTGATACGGTGTGTTACTGATAACAGTCTGGAATGGCGGCAGTTTCGACAAATCCGTCTTGATAAAGTCGCCCAGCACAATCTGCAGCTTCTTCTCCTGCGGCGTCCCCTGCACGCGCTTCGTCAACTCCGCCGCCATGCGGGGATCTAATTCCACCGCAATGACCTTCTTCGCTTTCTCTAGGATCCGACTCGTCAGGATACCGGGACCGGGACCGACTTCGAGAACCGTCTGCGATGGCTGCACATTCGCCTTGTCGACGATGTTGTCTGCGATCGCGCCATTCTTGAGAATGTGTTGGCCGATGTCTGTGTTGAACTTGAAGATTGTGCTGCCGGCGCTGGCGAGACCTTTGGAGGAGGGCTTGGAGTAGGGAGAGGAAGAGGCGCGCGAGCCTTTTTGGCGAGGGGCTTTGCCCATGGTGTCTCTGTGTTTATGTGTGCTTTGTGTTGTGGTGGTTGTTTGCGGGATTGAGGGACGGCGGTCGATAATTTCGACTTCTTTTTTTTCGCGGGCGGGCTTATCGGCCAGGCTGCTTATTGGTGGATCAGTCACACGTGATGATAAGAGGTGGCCGCTTATCGCAGTCTCGGGATCACGTGCATCTCGTCCAATCAAACACAAAAACACACACAGCGTATGCTTCATTATTATATCGGGAGGTTCATCTCGCGAAGGACCTGAGCTACGTATCAATGCCTTGGTGTGTTTTTGTCCCGGTGTATTGCCGTCTCCTTTACTCATAAACACGATGTGTTCCTGTACGATAGGAGTCAAGGTTTCCAACCTAGTAGCTAATATACCTTGCGACAACCTACAAATCGTGAAGTTTGTAAACACCCTCTGATTCCGCGCATTGTGACGAAAGAGTAGTAGAATGGGAACTAGGTATTGCTGCGCCCTGGCAGATTATGATGCAGAAAGGGTCGTCAGATCAGTATCACGCCTGCTGAACAAGCAGCTGAACCGACGATGGTCATGGCACCGATTGGTCTGTATCGTCGGGAGCTATGGTAACAAGGTTAAGCTTGCGCTGACAAAGTTAGGCTACTATCAGCAAGGAGGGAAGCAGGATCGATAACTTAAAGTCAAGGTTCCCGGCTGTTCTCGCGGTCTTTCCTCCCCTATCCCTAAACACGTCATTGCGATCTTCAAAATGAGTTCGATGACTACTACATCTTCCTCTCCAGTCTTTACTTTCGCGCCATCTGGCCGGAAACAGGTAATTCCTCGCCTTCCAGGTGACATTTTGTATGAAATATTCCTTTGTCTCGCCCAAGAGCAGGATCATGAGATCCGCAGCACCTCGTCCGGCCGGAATTCAGTCGGCAGGATAGAAGAGTTGTCCCGGACACTCCGCGCTCTTTTTCTTGTATCACGACAGTTCTACATGATCATTGTACCGTTGTTCTATCGCACTCTATGCTTGCTAAGTGGCAGAGATGTTGGGAGAGCGTACAATTTAATAAGAAAGCACCCTGACCTCTGCGGGCATGTCAGGACACTCTTGTTTGTCGAGCCAGTATATTGGGTGGGAAACACGCCAGCCCCTCTCGCTACGCCAGACCTCATGAATATCGTGGAAGAGCGGGAATACAAAAAGAGACAAAAGCAGAATATGAAGTTGCTTACCAAACTAGAAACCGATGCCTCGCACCAGATGGTATCCATTCTTGGATGGTTGGAAAACCTGAAATACCTCAAGTACGTTTCCCATCGCCGGGGTGAAGACTGCTACTTTCAGTGGAATTTCATGACGCGCTTTCACTGGCTGTTCTGTCAGAAGACGAGCCGCTCTATCCTGGGAAACCTCGAGGAAGTAGACCTCACTAGCCTACACTGTTCAAAGCGAGTGCCATTTCTACACTTTTGCCTCTGCCTCCCAAAGATCAGGTCGTTTTCTCTATCCGATTTCGGCCGTCCACTGGACCGTGGTCTCCGAGTCCCGCTTAATACATCCCGGATCCGCGAGTTGCGTATCTCGAACACAGTTGATCTTAAAAACATCCCGGTGCTTGTTCGCTTCCCCAGGAACCTCGAAATCCTACATGTCCAGCTCTGTCAGAGACCACTTCTTCAACGCCACGCTCAAGCACACATTGAAAGGGCGCTCAGGTCTGTGGTAAACAGTCTAAAGGAGCTGTACATTTCAGCGACCGCCGGCTGCTTCCCAATTGCGCCCGAACGCTCCTCCACGAAGACCTGGAACGTCTCATTGTGCAATAATCTACACACATTGGAAATACCCGATATATTATACATCCACAACCAACGCAGGTTCAGTATAAGCGGAAACGGGGCATTACACTTGTTGCTTCCATCGCAGACCCACACGCTCATCCTGTCAACCTGGAGCTTCGACAACCTCAACTGGAAGACGGTATCCAAAATTGCCTACGAGGGCACTGCATTCCCAAGCCTGAAGAAGATTGTTGTGCAGAGCATGGGAGGAAAAGCAGGGTACACTACGGCCGCAGATCCAATGCGGACGTATGCTGCCGCGGCGACCATATGTTCCTCGGTGGGCATGGCTTTTGAATGTCGGCATGCTTCCGGTTCCGTGCAGAATGCGACTGTAGACGATTGTGCAGCATGCTTTCAGTCTTGGGTTCGCCATCGTCAGTTATCGGGACGCGGTATGTCACTAGGACAACCCACTTGAGAGGTTCATCAAGCGAGCGCGAGCGACGACCAAGGCGTGATTGGTAATGCGGATTGGCTCAGTTCAACCATTGGTATTTGATTGTAGGATTTGTATAGCTCAGTTTGCTATTCTGGCATAGTTAGTATGTAATCGTGTCCTTTGCGACAGCTAAAAACTTGCCATCGACCAAGTTGGATTCTCATATAACAGTGGGACTACGAAGTTTCGAACAATGGAAGGAAAGATGGTCTCTTTCGAGATACGTAGGGATAATGAAAATTATTTGAGTTTTTTTTTGGTGACTGGCCGAAATACATCCATTCGTTGTAGTAGCATCTGTTGGAAATAAGGGCCCTATTATGAGACAGAAAAAAAGAAAAAGGGCCAAGAAAAGCCAATGAAATCAAACCTCAGGACGAGAGTTACCCATGTAACTAGGTATTGCTGGAATTGGACAGAGACTGGGGGTGGTCGGGAAATCTCTCTCTCTCTCTCTCTCTCTCTCTAATAATGCCACGGACACAGGTAATCATCTGGGACACTATACTCCGCCAAACAGTGCTCATAGACAAGCACGACATTGCCTTCAGCGAAAACGTCCATCGCACTCTGATACTTCCCCATATCCGCTTCTTCCTCCTGGACAGGACCGGTGCCGCCGCCGCCGAGATCGCGCACAACAACCTTGCGCAGCTTAGAATTCAGCACGGTTCCCTGCGCAAGGAATTCAGGCATCCAAGGGATAAGATTCTACAAAGACCATATCGAGATGATGAATGTCTCGACCTGCAGCGGGACCAGTGAATGCGTGGCCGCCGTGACGGACACACGGTAGTGGTCATATAGCTCCCGGGAGACTTCGATGCGGGAACTACGAGGTTCGAGACTTGGCACAGCACCCTGGCGTATGCTGCAATCCAACCGCGGATGAAAAACCTGGCCATCACCCAGCCGATTAAACGTTTCGATCTGTGGAGCAGTCGGCGAGAAAGGAGCTATGAGAGAAAAACCGTCGTCTGCTTTCCGTCTTGGTTGTCCTTACTGGCTATTATTAACACTGTTAGATTGATTGAGAACACATACTATGAGTAGTTGTAGGGTCACACATCGGCGGCGATGAATCAGTTCATGGACGATTTCCATAGGAGAGTCGAACAACACAGGAGGACACTGATAAGCTTGGGCTGTAGGGTCCACGACACCTGAAGCCGTCACAGCACCCGCGGCCCAAGTATTATGAAGATTATATGGATACACTAGGGTTCTTGATCTGATAGACACGTATTTTAGATAGGCGCACATTGTTCATATCCAATGTCGCTCATACTACATTTGGAGTGGAATTTTTATTGCAACAATAGCTATGCTGCCTTGGACGCAATCATAATGTTCCTGCTCTACATACTTCTTTGGGCTGCGCGGTTTTAGATGACTGGTATTGTCTAATCCGTCTACCTACCTAGCGGCATGTCACTGTCTCGGACACTGCCCCTACACAATTAGTTGTTCACAGTCCGCGTCCAAAATAGTCCACATGTGTACGATACAAAAGGGGCCTCGACCTACTTGCGACCAACATAAATTGCTGAAAAGAGAAACACCATAGTACAGACTAACTTGAGAGAGGATCGTTAAACTATGTCTTGTAACCCCGAGTCCTCATAACGCGTTGCAGTATTCTGGAATAGGAATCGGTATTTCTGGGATAGCTAGCACCTTGGTTACATGTAGGCGAGAGAGAGAGGAATGCAGCCTAGTCTGATAAGAGACACGACGTATTGCGCAAGATCGACGGGTGGAGTAGTATCGGGGTCTTCGACTAGGGAGGCGTAGGCCTCCTCGAGCGAGCCTACGACTGTCAGGATCTCTGCAAGCGGATTGATCAAGTCCTGCATCATCCCCCTTGCATCTGCCCGTGTGGGTATCCTGCAAAGCCAGAAGCAGCATCGCTACCAGAATGACTCTAAGGCAGCTCCCAAATTCCGTTCTTGGCCAAATTTTCAACTTCTTTGCTAGGCGATATAACAAGCATGCCTGATAGACCCTGTCTCTGAATATGGCTCGTGATTTGATTAACTGCGTGAACGCACTTCATGCTCCGGCTTCATTGCTGCTGATCAAACACCAGCTTGACAAGATGGTGGAGAGGTACAAGCGTGGTTCTGAGTTGGTTTGTCGGAGTTTAGATAGGCCGTTGTTGCGCGACACTCGGCCACGGCCAGCATAGGTTGTGGCTCTGCGCGGTACCAACGGCCTTCATTTTCTGCTTCAGGACCTGCCTACCACAGATAGTGTGCCTTGCGATAGATATTACAACCTCTCTTTCCAGATAAGAAAAATAGATGATGAGATGGCAGGCGGAGTAAGTCCGACACAGCTGCTCCGGCCAAGTGCGGGGGGTTGGTTAGTGGAGGCAACTGCGGGGTGTTGATACACGGTCATCTGTTTGCTCTCAACTTCTTCTCAACAATCTGCTACACACTCATTACTTCACATTGTCACCATACAACTCAGCTAGCTTACACATATTTATACCCACTCTAATTACTGTCATCATGGTTCTCTCCCAACCCGCGAACCAGCATGTCATGAAGGCCTTTGACCTGTCCGGCAAGGTAGCCGTCGTCACAGGTGCGCTGCTGCATGGATGCTCCGGAGACTCTCTCACGATTCAGCTGCTGACATCCCCTAGGAGGCGCCCGTGGTATCGGTCTTGAAGTCTCGCGAGGGTTGGCCGAAGCTGGCGCTGATGTACAGTACTGCCCTTCCCTTGTGGCTGCCTCTCGGTGCCTAATATGAGGATAGGTCGCCCTGATCTACAATTCCTCCTACAACGCCGAGCAGCTCGCCTCTGAGATTGCCTCCGCCAATAACGTCACTGCGCGTGCCTACAAAGCAAATGTTACCGACAAGACCGAAATTGAATCCGCCATCCAGAATATCAAAGCCGACTTTGGGAAGCTCGATATCATCGTCGTGAATTCAGGAGTCACAGAAACCGTACCGGCGGAGGATTATACTCTTGAGCAATGGCGGAAGATTATGGACGTCAATCTCGATGGAGCCTTTTGGTCTGCACAGGCCGCAGCTAAGATCTTCAAGGAGCAAGGAAAGGGCAATGTCATATTCACAGCGTCTGTCAGCGCCACACTTGTCAATATCCCTCAAAAGCAAGCGGCGGTTAGTGTGGTTTTCCCAGTTTGAAAATCTCGCTGACAACCCCAGTACAACGCTTCGAAAGCTGCGGTCGTCCAGCTCGCTAAGTGCTTATCGGTCGAATGGGTTGATTTCTGCCGCGTGAACTGCATTTCGCCTGGTTTCATTGCGACGGATATCCTCGATATCCACCCCCAAGAGTGGCGAGAGAAATGGTACAACATGATCCCCGCCCAGCGCATGGCGCAAACCTACGAGCTAAAGGGTGTAAGTGGCCCACGATCCCAAGCCGGTCAGGTCTATCTCGCACAGACTAATTACATTCTATAGGCGTACGTTTTCTGCGCATCTGATGCATCAAGCTACATGACCGGAGCCGATATCGTGATCGACGGCGGATATACTCTCCCCTAGGTGAATTTACAAACAGATTGTTTGGGCTTTTTTTGTACTTTACTACAACGAACTTTTATTTAGGAACATTCCATAGCTGCAGAGACAAATTGAGCTTGATTGATTGCTACTTTGGCCCATGGGGCTCGTGCATCCGTCTCTGTATCCGCCTCACCGACGGCCATCAATATTTGCATTGGCCGCTGACATTGTTGTCTACAGGCTTTCCCGCGTATCTTCTGCAACCGCTGACCCTTCTACTCTAATTCGCGGCTCCTCCTTCCCGCTCCCGCGATCAATTTTCCGCAGAAAAAGCTCCTTCATATCTCCCAGCGACCCCAATAGTTGAACTCGGAGCCAGAAGCCGGACAAGCAATTACACCTTTCCATGACTAACACCTCCTCACCACCAAGTCAAAGAGCCGCCCAATCCACACTGCGCCCTAACGCGGCCTCTTGTAGATTGAAGTTCAGCATCCAATTAGTCCTTGAGATCCAGTACCAGCCGGGCAGCTTCCAGTGGAATGCGATCAATGTATTCCGAACATCCTGATACGGTCTTCTGCCACTGCCGTTTACCTCATACATGGCATCTACTATCATCATCGCAATCTCAACCGGGATATGGACCATCGCCAGCGAACTTGAAACTGTGGTCGTACCGGCCGCAGGCTGGATGCCTGGTGATCGTACAATGTGCTTCGATAGCACAAGGAGCGACGGCGGACCGAGACCACAGTAAAGAGTAACCCACCCCACGCACGCTTTTCGATGCATCGCTTCGCGACCTGGAAGGATTTTCTTCTCGTGCTGCATGCCACACCAGCCCTGGGCACCCGTTTGACTGCAAACGCGGGAAAGTCAAGATAGTCATAGCGCTGACCACAGCGGTCACAATTCGCTTCCCAGAAGGCGTTCGCTGTATCAATAAAGGCTACCCAGCGTTGTTCAACCAGCGGCTGGCCTCGGATACGGTGTAGGAGCGTCCAGTAGTCCGCGTGGACGGGGTGCCTAATAACCTCCGGCGTTCTACTTCTGGTCCATAAGCGCTGGCGACGACTTTGTTCAGGTTCCAGTTCTGGGAGGTTGTGTATGCGCAGCCGGGTTGGCCACCGTCGAGGTTTGCTTTTGCTTCCTCCTTTGACCGCGCGCCGCGCTCTGCTTGATCTTCCCGCTGTCCCTAGCCTGCTGACACTTGTAGATCTCTGAAGCTACTAGTTTACCTGTCTTTGGGTCCTGGAAGACTGGGGGGGAAAATGGGGCTAATATTGGGTACAGGGTACACACCCCATATTCACCGGGGGGAGAGCGATAGAAAAAGCTTTGAACTAACCAGTGCGAAAATGCGTTGGAGCACTCCACATGGTCATCCACACCCCGTTCGACGGTAGTGGCATGGACAACGGTGCCGTCTTCAAGAGTGACCGATCGATCCCATCCGACGCTATCTTTATAATAATAAACGTTGGCACCGCCACAGGCGAAGCAGACTAGCTGGTTGGTGATGCTGCCCGTCACGATTTTGATGCTTCCGAGCGGGTGAAGTGTTTCAAATAGGCCGCCCATTTTACTCCCTCACTGGGGGGGGTGGGGGGGGGGGGGGGGGAATATATATTGGAAATTTGTCATATCTCCACTCGGGGCGCTGCAGGGCTGTTGTTAAGTGAATAGAAATAAATACGTGTGACGGGGGGGGGCTGTCCTTGTTGTCCAGGCCTCGAAGACAGAACCGAGCATGAGGAAAGACCCGATCGGCAGATGTTACGCTGTCAACTCATTTGAGATACGCTCGACCAATCCAGACGGCTCCAATGCCATCAAAGTCCAGTTGAGGTCGAAATGATACTCTCTCAAGGGTTGAATTTGCAGATTTGACAGCCGACTTACACTGCGTACGATTTTGCGTGTGGTTAATGAGGAGGAAGCCCCCTCAAATCCATGGTCAATGGGTCAGACGCGAACTCAAAGAGTACTCAATTCCTTGGTGGTGATGATTCGGCATGACGCAGCGCGCTTGTGTGGTCTTCGATGGCTAGATCTAGTATATGTTCATGATAAAGAGGAGGGTGACTGACATAGATTGTCTTTGGATCAAATAGACTGAGTGAAGTTTTACACATCTACCACGTTTCACAACGCGACTTCCACTTTACTCCTCCTTATATACATCGTATCGATACTTACTCGCCGGATGATCATCCCTCACCCCCTTCTGCCCCTCCCCATAAACCCTCTCTCTCATGGTCCCACCCTCGCCCCTCGGGGCATAAACCCCCCTCCTCCTCAACTCCGGCACGAGCAACTCAACCACATCCTCAAACGTGCCCGGCGTCCACACATACCCGATATTGAACCCGTCCAGGTCCGCAACCCGGATCCACTCCTCCATGATATCTGCCACTTTTTCGGGCGTCCCGACGGCGACGGGCCCGTTGCCGCCGATCGAGACTGCCTTGCCGATGTTGCGAGGCGTCCATTTCGGCACGTCGGCGCCGTGGTACGAGAGCGTGTTTATCGACGAGTGCACGCGCGCGTCGATGTGGACGTCGTCCGGTGTGATTTCGGTATCCAGCGGGAATTTACTCAGGTCGACTCCTATGACAGCATTAGTAGCTCTCGCTCACTCTTCCCCATTACATGCACACTAGGCAATAAATTATGGTAGGTTAGCATACCGATATTCGAACTATAAAACGCCAACCCGCCCTCGGCACTCGCATACTTGAGCGCCTCAGCGTACTTGCTCTTCGCCTCCTCATCCGTCCTCCCCAAAATCGGCGTAAAAATCGCAAAAACCTTGAGACTGCTCGGATCGCGTCCATTCTCCGCCGCGGCCTTCCGAATCGCTTTAATCCGCGGCGCAAGGATATGTGGGCTCGGCGCGGAGACAAAGATCCCCTCGGCGTGTTTGGCCCCGAAAGCGATGCCCGCTGGTGAGGTTCCAGCCTGGAAGAGGAAGGGGGTGCGTTGCGGGGATGGGTCGAGGATGTGTGGGGCCGAGACACTGAATTTCGCACCGGTATGGTTGATTGTTTTTAACTGTGATGGATCTGTGTAGACTCCGCTGTCGCGGTCTTCGAGGAGGGCTGTGTCGGACCAGGAGCCTTCCCAGAGTCTGCCACCGATCAATTAGCCAACACGTTCGTTGCGATTGGACATCAGGAACGAGAAAGCGACCAGGGACACGTACTTATACAAAACAGTCAAATACTCATCCGCAATCTCATAGCGTTTATCATGCTCGACGAGTGGAAGCCCAACAGCCCGCGACGCAGACGCCTTCCACGAGGTGACAATATTCCACCCGAACCGGCCACCCGTGAGATGGTCAAGTGTCGAGAACCGCTTCGCAACGACATACGGCGCCTCGTAGCTCGTCGACGTCGTGATTGCGAACCCGAGGTTCTTCGTTACGGAGGCCATCGCCGTTACAGGCTACATAGAATTAGCCTCTGGAAGAGATTTAAGGAGGTAAGTAGGTAGGAGGGAATGGATGTCCATACAATACTTGGATCCCCCATCGGAAACTGCGTCGCCTCGCGGATGGCCGTGTCGCCGCTGCCGCGGTACGTATCATGCACGCCGAACGAGTCCGCTAGAAAGAGCGCATTGAAGTCGCCGCGTTCGAGGATCTGCGCGAGATCCGTCCAGTATTTCAGGTCACGGCGCTTTGTCGCTGCGCGGTCGGCCGGGTGTCGCCATTGGCCGAAGGAGAGGTGGCCGACTGTGAACATGTCGAAGCCGTTTAGGAGGATGCGTTTCTTCTGCGAACCCCCTGCGGGGGACGGAGGGGTAGTGGGTTTGGAAGGCGTTGCCATTGTTGTATGTGGAACGTCCGGTGATGGTGAAGGCCTAGTTTCGAGGATGAGGGGTGAGGATTGCGCGGTTGTTGTCGCTAAGCTGACAAGATACTAAGAGGCACCAGGACGGATACCGAAGAAAAAAAGTGAAAGTAACTTCTTGAAGTTGTTCATCCTCGGGGTCGAGGTCAGGTTGCACTGAATCTTCTCCGAATGACGCCATCCGGCGTGTATCTAACCAGGCCATATGTCGAATCTTGCTAGGTAAGATCGAGTCCGCGCCGAATCACGAATCATGCCCCCCAGCGGGTCATCCCCGTCAGTTTACCTGGATGTAGCAATAGTCCGAGCGCGGGGTAGTTTGATAGGGATGCCGAATATGACTTGCGCATGATGAGACATCCCTGTCTCAAGGAAAAAGCTCCACTACTAGTAGCCAGGTACCTCGCTAGCTCACTTTCCTGCATATACTGTAGTTGGGACTTCGTACAGTCTCCAACTATTGCTTATCTGATTACACATGCGGTAGGATACACAATTATAGCCGTGATGTCGTCTTCTAGATACCAATGGGATTGCATCTATTTTCCCCAGGAGCGGGATCACATTAAGCACACCACACTATCTCCAACTGATGCAATGCCGACTAATCCACGTGGAATACCACCAATGGGGCTGCTTCAGTATCTCTCCCAAATACCATCCGCGTTAACTCAGTTGTTTTCCCCTTTAAACGTAGGCGCACGTTGAGAGCCCTTGTCCTCTTGTTCCTCCTTGCCCCCCTCATCTTCCCCAGCAGCTTCTGCTGCTGCATCCCTTTCCTTCTCACGATTAACAAGATACCGCAGCACGAAAATCATCGCGAACTCCAGCACGCTGACACCGCACATAATGCTGTAGCCCATTGTGAATTTCGGGGCGTATTTTGACGTATCGAGGATGACGACTATTCCATATATCAGCATTTCTTAGGCTCGAACAGACTTGCCCGGGGCTAGTGGAAGCATAGTGTGTATGTACCTGGAACCCATGCAATAAACGCCTGTCCAAACGTCTGCGCGACCCCGATGACGATCGCCCGCTCTTCGGCGTCCTTGTGGCAGAATTCGCTGGCCCATGCCTGTCCTCGTCATCAGCGTCTTCGCGGCCCGCGAATACAAATCATAGAGAGCTAGGAGGGGCAAATCGTAGGAGGGGTAGGTAGGCATACATAAAGAATCGGCCAATACCCCCACGAGGCTGCGTTGAGCATGTACCCGAGGAAGGTGGCGCCGTAGTTGGGGCCGACGGCGAGGATGATCATTCCGATGAGGTTTATTATCTGCGTGTGCGAATTGTCAGGTTGCGTCACTTTATAGCTTTCTTTTCTCTCTCTTTCCCGCAGAGAGACGAGAAGAGAGGGAGGGAAGTACAGGTGATCTGGCGTACGTACAGCAGGAACAGTAAGAAGCTGCCAGCGCTTCCCGCCCAGCCCGTCCGACAACCAGCTGTACAACAGTGTCGTAACGAGTCCGCAGGCCTGTGCGGCCGTCGGAAAGAGATTGATCTGATAGACGGTAAACCGGTCGAGGCTTTTCAGCCACACGGCGAAGTAGTTGAGAGGTTGGGTCGCGATGCAGTGGAATCTGGCAGAGCAAATTAAGCACTCCGTCCCTCAGATACAAGATAAGAATGAATCGAAAGGTCAAAACTCACATCAGCGCCGCAATCATACTATACATCGGCCACCGGCTAAAAATCCGCTTCACTTTCTTCAGCGTAAGCCTTACCGGCCGCCGGCGATCAATTTCCTCCATGCGAGCCCTCGCATGCGCGAGCTTATCCGCGCTCAGCCAACGCGCTTTGCAGTTGTAGGGGTTATCGGGCACGGCGAAAAACCCGTATAGCGCCGCGGGGATGGATATCACCCCGCAGAAGATAAACAGCCATCTCCAGCCGGGCAGGCCGTGCCGCCCGTCGAGGCCCTTGTAAATGCCCGCTTGCAGGTATCCGCTGAACATGGATGCGGCGTAGCTGGCGGAGTAGAAAATTGCGATTCGTTTGGAGAGTTCTGTCATGCGTTAGTTTAGATTTAACTTCGCCAGGCGGGCGTTCTGTAATGGGGACGAAGAGGCAGAGGGTACGGGGGCCGCACCTCGCGGCGTATACCAGCTGCCCATGATGGTGAGCACACCGACAGCGAACGGGGACTCGAGCATGCCGATGATGAACCGCAGCGCGAAAACGGCTTTAACGTTCTTGACGGACGCGAAGCAGAATGTCACGATTGACCAGAGGAGCTCAACGGTCGGGATGTAGTACGACGGGCGGACTATGCCGGTTAGTACACCCTTCTATGTTATCCACGTTGCCTATCGTTCAAGCCGATATAGCAGCCAGTTCGTGAGGTGCATACCTCTTGTAAGCAGAAACTGCGACGGAATCTGCCCGATCAGATACCCGCAGGTGAAAAACGTCGCGAGCAGGTTATACTGGTTTCCCTGGAAGTTCAGATCCTCCTTCATCCCCGAGACATACGCGTTCGTGATGTTGCCGGAGTCGAGCAGGCGGATGAAGTAGCCGTATGTTGCCCAGCTCCTGCGAGAACATGTTAGTTGAACTGGCCTGACGCTTGCTGTAACTGAGGGGGAAATGGGAAAGAGCGGGGTCGGCATACATGATGAAGATATCCAACGTCTGAACAAGCTTCTTCTCCTCCTTGGAGCGGTACCCGCCATCCCAGATCACGGCTTCGATGCGCCCCCAGCGTGTCTTGGGTTCCGGTGGTGAGTTGATGTCCGTCGCGAGAGCCGCGACGTGCGTCTCGGTGGGCGTTTTTGTGTCCATCCCGTCTCCAGCAATCAATACAAGAGAGATCTATCGCAGTTGCGCCCCGTTCATATGGAAGGGGTATGTGTCATGACAAAATTGGGAGCGGTTTTATATGTATGGGGAAATTGGGCTGAATATTTTTGGTCCAGACCCCGGTGAAAGGAAGAAAAATTGACGGACCCACTGGACTAACTCAGGGCCCACCAGAGAGCCATGAAGCGTCAACCCCTACTAGTTGCACGCCATCTACACCTCGCAGATGCTTACATCGTCAAGCCAAGACGGGCGTTAACAGTTGGACGAGGACGATAGACACATCCGTGAAGGTACTCCAACTGTGGCGTGCTCTTAGGGCGTATGTTGCCATGTGGGAGTTGGAGTCGTGACTCGTGAGCGAGTGCTGTTGCAACCGCGGCCGCGATTGCGAATATGTGGGATGATGAGGGGTATAAATGTATTTGTTTGGAGTCTTCAAGGTTGAAATTTGAGGCTCCGAGGCAGCGTCGTGATAGAAATATTGTTGTCCATTGGCCTCCCGAAGGATATATATATCCACCATGCCACCTAGCGCAATACTGAACGAGCCCCAGGAATCCAACGGAACCTCGAAAACCGAAATAACAACGAAGACACCAGAGGTGACCACGAAACCCGTGAGCCATCATGAAGAAGACGGATACGCCCTTCCGAGAACAATCTACCCGCCATTGATTCTCGAAGATCACCCAGTCGACGACGCCCTTCCGATAAAAGCCATCGTCGTCGGCGCAGGAATTACAGGGATAAATGCTGGAATCTTGCTTCCGATTAAAGTACCGGGCCTGGAATTGAAGATTTATGAGCGGCATTCTGATATTGTATGTTCCCTTTCCCTTTTCCCGCACCTAGTGAGAATTGTAGGCAACGGCTGACAGGAACATAGGGTGGAGTCTGGAATACGAATGTTTACCCCGGTGTTAAATGTGACGTGCCTTCTCATGTGCGTCCTCTCTAGGTGCTCTACGCAGTTGCCTCTCCACTATGCCTAACAAGATGTGCCAGGTCTACCAATCAACCTTCTCGCCCAACAAGCAATGGACGGACAACTACTCGCGCGGCGCCGAGATAAAATCCTACTGGAAGGGTCTTGCGGACAAATACAACGTGTGGCAATACCTGACCCTAAACAGCGAAGTGGTACAGGCCTCCTTCTCGAACGAAAGAGCAAAATGGACTGTGACAATCCGCCAAACGAACCCAGAGACAGGCACATCAACAACCGTCACCGACACAGCCGACTTCCTCGTCCTGTCCACCGGCCGCTTCAGCAGCCCAACACTCCCGTCCATCCCGGGCCTGACGACCACCTTCAAGGGACAAGTCATCCACACAGGCCGCTGGGACCCGACATTCGACCCAACAGGCAAGAAACTCGCCCTAATCGGCAACGGAGCCTCAGGACTGCAGATTCTCCCCGAGCTGCAAAAAGTCGCCGCGCACGTCGACCACTACGCGCGCAATCCAACCTGGGTCGCAGGTACACTCGCCGGCGAAAAGCTCAGCCGCGTGACTCCCATCGCATCCGAGCTGAAAACGCAATGGGGAGAGGATAGCGAGTCGTATCATGCATACCGCAAAGAGCTCGAAACACAGGCGTGGACGCGCTTCGCAATGATCGAGCGCGGAAGCGATAGAAACAACGCCGCGCGCGAGGAGTTCACCACCCTCATGGGCCTGCGCCTCGGCGAGAAAAAGAAGGATGAGCTCCTGCCGCTTGTCCTACCGGACTTCGCGCCGAACTGTCGACGGCTCACGCCCGGCCCAGGCTACCTCGAGGCGCTCGCGGAGGACAACGTAAGCTACATCCGGACACCGATTGAATCGGTGACAGAGGGCGGGATCAGGACATCGGATGGAACGGATCGCCCCGTCGACGCGATCATCTGCGCCACAGGCGCAGACGTGACTAACAGCCCGGGATTCCCGGTCATCAACGGCGCCGGCCTGAACTTGCAGACTGCCTGGCGCGCCGGCGGCGACCCCGGGTTCCCGGATACATACCTGGGTATGGCGGCGGCGACGCACGCAAATCTACTCTTCCTGCTGGGCCCGAACTCGGGCTCGGGCTTCGCGGGGACGGTACCGCATACGGTTGAGACGCAGGTTACTTACATTGCGAAGATCCTGCGGAAGGTCTCGCGGCAGCGGATCCGGACGATTGTGCCCAGTGCAGCGGCGGTGCGCGATTTCCGCGCGTACTGCGAGTCGTTTTTTCCGACGACAGTCATGGCTGGTGGGTGCAGTTCGTGGTATAATAACCAGGTGAAGGGTGGGCGCATCGTCGCGGTGTGGCCGGGAAGCGGGGCGCATGTCAACTACATCCGGAGCGAGGTGCGCTGGGAGGATTTTGACTATACATATCATAACTCGCAGGGGAATCGGTTTGGGTATTTTGGGAATGGGTGGGCGAGGAGGGATGTTGCGGCGAAGGTTAAAGGGGGTGACAAAGCCGGCCAGGAGGAGGATTTTACGGCCTATCTGAGGGCTGAGGCTGCCGCGGGGGAGGATGTGGATTTACGGGGTTATCATGAGGGGTGGTGGGATGTTTAGATAGGACCTGCGGATGCAGATAGAAGTATAAACGTGTTTGGCTGTCGCGGTGGCTAGTTGTATATAGACTGGTTGAGGGCATTTGCTTGACTGAAAGAGCAGCAACAATACATACAAATAACGTACCTTGGGTTTACACCACGACTGTTTCACACTACAACTCATATGTTTCAATCTACAACAATAAAGGATATACAGCGACACTCAATACAGGGTAGCCGATGGTAGCACAGACCGTGCGGCAGTAGGTTGGGAGTCCGAACTAGTTCTAACGGGCGAGAATGTGCGGATACGATGCAATCCATGAGGTAGACTTGGTCAAAAACCCGAACTGCGACGTGATGCCGAATAAAGTAATTCATCGGACGCATCCCGCTCAATAATCGGCCCTATACCGCCAGCTACTATGATTTTCTTCTCCGCTCCCAATAAGAGGTCAATACACGAACAATGACGCCACGCGCACGATCAATCACTCTAGCCCTGCTACATATACCATCCCACGTAGTGGTGCTCCATCCTTCAGTCCACCCCACTCCTCCGCGATGTATCTTCCTAGTCGCTCCCCCTTATCGACCCAGTAATAATAATCACGCCTCATAATACGGCCTCTCGGCCTGCGGGGTAATGCGCACCATGTGCCGGCGCGTGCTCGCCTCATCGACTTTGAAATCGCGTAAGGCGGAGCTGGAATGGTGAAGAGCGGAAGGTTTGATTAGCAATGGGTTCTGTCTGTCCCTATGGGTTGGGGAACTTTTGCAAATCCACCCTCGGGAATCGGATCGGGAATCGGGTATAGGCGATAGGGTATTGGGGGGATGGAAAAGATGAGGCGATTCAGATGGAAGAGGAATGGAACAACAGCAAAGGGTTGCAAAAACTTACTGCTGCGTCACGCGGTTATCATAGACTGCGACTGTCCCTGGTGTCCAGTGAATGCGGATATGCCAATCCTGGCCGTGCTCAATGTGGTTATACAGGAAGTTCAGGAGTGTATCTGTGCAATACAAGCCAGTGGTAGTCAGTATATCTGACTCGACAATTCATGGAAGAGGGAACGTGGACGTACTACTCTCCTCCTCTTTCCATCCGACAATCTTGCGCGTATACAGCCTGTTTACATACAGACTTTTCTTCTTGGTGACCTATCGTATCACGGGTAAGTTATCATCAGCTGTGGCGTATTATCCCCCGAAAGCATCCAGAGTTGAAGGATCATACGACGTAACTTACAGGATGCGTCCGTACCACCGGGTGCACCGTCTCAATAGGGTCACGAATATACCGCTCGCGATGGTCATGCACAGCCGCCTGCGAGAACCCGCTGTGCGTAGCCGACAGCCCCGCGAGGCGATTGCGGAAATCCTCCGAGAGGTGCTCGTACGCTGCGGTCGTGGACAGGTACAGAGTGTCGCCGCCAGAGGGTGGGACTTCGAGCGGGTAGAAGATAGTCGTGCCCATTCCGTTGCTGTCATACGAGTCCATATTAGCACGGTCCTTGGCGGTGGAAGAAGGGTGGTGTGGATATGGTGTGGGGCTTGGAGAAAGTATGGCGTACATCTCATAGCTCATGTCGGAGTGCCACTTGATGCTGCTGACGTTGTTGGAGATCTCGTTGTCGACTGCACCGCTCCTGTGAGACGAGACATTAGCCTCACGGGTCTAGGCCTATGCCCGCCAAGTATTCCGAATCACCCTTTCCTCCCCTTCCCTGGATAGTCAACTCACACAAAATCCCGATAAACCGGTAGAATCTCGGGGAAGTCCTTGACATGCCCACCCATCTGATGAACATGCAGGGGCCCAAAATGCCTCCCAAACTCGCGCTGGCGGACCGGCCCAATGTCCGCAAAGTCCTGGTTGTGAAAGAGCACGACACCACGCTCGGCGGCGAGAAATGCGAGTTCATCTTTCTGCGCGGCGTTCAGGGCGCTTAGCTGGATACCGACGAGTTCACTTCCGATGTTGGGCGTTATCTCGATGACTTTGACGCCGTTGGCGAGGAGGTTGGGGTATGAGCTGTCGGCGCGGTGACCTGGGTCCTCGTGGGTGAATTCTTCCAGTGGTGGTTGGAGGCCCGGGGTGTGGTAAGGGAGATAGCGAGCGTATTTGTACTGGTTCTCATATTGGGATCATGTTTGTTTGAATGCGCAGTGGGAGGAGGGCAGGAATAACAAACCTGCACCTTGTCATAATCAATCGAGGTCTCCGTGCGGCGCTGTTTATCTTCTTCCACAGCTGCGGGCGCCATCTTGTTTCGTTCCCGTGTTGTCCTGTTTAATCTTGTCGCGTCTTGTCCTCTCTTGATCGAGCGAGCTAGCTAGTCTCTTGCGTGCTTGTTCCTCACCAAGCTCGATCTCGGCCGGCCTTATATACCCACGATGTACGTATTTCCCAGCGCGATCCGCGCTTCCTGCACGGTGGCGTGCTTCGACTCCAAGTTTGTGTAATGTAGATGGCGACATGTGCGATGTATCTCGGTATAAACGGGCCGCTCCCGGATGGAGGATAGAGAAGAAAGTTGGAGTCGCATCTTTTCGTGTTCGGTCGGTTACGCAGTCGCAAGGATTTCTCCAATTGGCTGTGTGCGGTGGTTAAGCGTCCTTAGTTATTGAGATGGACGTCAAACAAGTTCCCCATGCGTCTGAGACGCCGGTTACGGAGAGTGTTTTCGATGATGCACCTGGAAGTCTTACCAATGGTTCTGATGGAGGGCGGAAGAACAAGGCTCCCCTCTGGAGGAGATTCTTGGGGTTGTTTTGGGATACGTGGGAGGACGATGGCGAGGAGAACAAATTTACGCGGAAACTGGACTATATTCTTTTGTGAGTGAGCCTCTGCTACCTTTCTGACCTGGACTGGCGCTAACCGCACAAGCTCGTACATCATGCTCGGATACTTTATCAAATATCTCGATCAGCAGAATTATTGTATGTCCCCCACCCCTCTTCGAATTTCCATATCGACTAACCTAGCTAGCCAATGCGTTCGTCAGCGGGATGCAAGAAGATGTACGAGCCCCATTGTCTTTCCACCAACTCGTCTTCCGCTAGCTAACTCGTTCTCTAGCTGCAAATGTACGGCAACGAGCGCAACCTGCTCGTAACCTACTTCAACATCGGCATCATCATCGGAACAATCCCCTCGCAGATCGTGCAGCTACAATGGGTGCGACCCTCAATCTGGATCCCCAGCTGCGAGCTGGCGTGGAGTTTCCTCGTCATGGCCATGGCCGGCGCGAAGAATCCGAAGACGGTAGGTTCTCCACAATTTTCATCTCCATACATCCATCCTGGCACAGACCATTAATAGCTCGTCTAGCTCTATGCCCTCCGCTTCTTCGTCGGCCTCCTCGAATCGTGCAGTTTCCCCGGCTACGCTGCGCTACTGGGTAGCTGGTACGGTCCAACACAGTTAGCGAAGCGAGTCGCGCTCTTCGAGCAGTCGAGTGCGATCGCGAGTATGTTCAGCGGGTATTTGCAGGCGGCCCTGTACACGGGGATGAATGGCAAATCTGGCTTGAAGGGCTGGCAGTGGCTGTTTATCTTCGATGCGATTATATCCATACCCATAGCCGTGTGGGGATATTTTGCTATCCCTGATCATCCGAGCACGACGAGGGCGTTTTGGTTGAAGAAGAAGGTTTGTGATATCCATCTATTTAGCAATTTTTCTACTTTTCTGTATGAACTATTTGTGCTAAATATTCCTGTTCCTGCAGGACCGAGAATACGCCGTCCAAAGACAAGCAAACATGGGCCGCGCGCCAGCATCGAAACTCACCTGGAAGAAGCTGCGCAAGATCTACACGGGCTGGTACATCTGGGCGTTCATCTTCCCCTACCTGTTCGTCTCACTTCACCTTCCCCAGTCTCCCCTCCTTCCATGCTCGCTTTCATTTCACACTTAGATACTAACGTTCTTTGCTCGAAATAACAGAATGGTCGCCCAAGCCGGCCAAGGAAGTGGCTTCTTCAACCTATGGCTAAAAGCCCAGGGCTACAGCACCGCACTGGTGAACACGATCCCGACAGCGGGCAATGCGATCAGCGTGGTCGCATCGTTATTCTTCGGCACGATTGCCGACAAGACGGGGACGCGCGCGGAGACGTGCATCGTCGTCTGTGGCATTGTCATCGTGGCTAATATCATGCTGTCGATCTGGAATATCCCGCGCGGCGCGCTGCTTTTTGCGTTCTTCTTGAGTTATGTGAGCGCCGCGGCGCAGCCGTTGATTATTGTATGTTGCTTTTTTGCGCCCCCTACAATTCTTACTCCTTTGTTTTCCACTCACGAATGTTCCTGGGTGGTGTTTGCTAATGCATATATCCAGGCCTGGGGCCAAGAAGCAACACAACACAACGTACACCTGCGGCAGATGCTGGTCGCGACGGGGAACATCTTCACGTACACGTTCATGGCGTGGGTGCCGCTGGTGGCGTTCCCGACGTACGATGCGCCGCACTACAAGTACGGGTATCAGCTTCTTATTATGTTTGGCGGGTTGGCTATTCTTGGGGTGTTGCTCTTTGGGTATTTTGATAAATGGGATCGGTGAGTTTCTCGTTCTATTTACTTGTTTGTTTGTTTCATGAGTCAGGTGTATGATTGCCTGGGGAAGGGTTGCTAATTTCTCTATAGGAAGAAGAAGGCGGAGAGGGAGCAAGAGCAGGAGGAGGAGGAAGAGAATGACGCTACAACAGCCGTTCAAACTACGACTGTCTAAGAGGGATTGAATGAGTAGCAGATTTAATTAAACACAGCGAAGAGTAGACTACACATTGAACAAGTTCATCAAGTTGCTCTAGGCAAGCGCCCGAGGTCAAGATCCATTCAATTTCATTGCATCCATTCTCTCCTTTTTCTCCTTGATAAGCCTGTCCATAAGTGGCTTGACCCCTCGAACAAGCTGCAGAATCTCCTTGCGCCGCCTGAGCCCGGCATTACAGTACCAATGCGGATTGATAAACAGTAACTCAAGTTCCAAGCAGAGCGTTATCCAGTCAACTCGTCTCCCTCATCAACCAGGTCCTGCACCTCGCAGAGCAGGTCAGGGTAGCATCTGCGAATCCAGTATGAATCAGGGACCTGCCATTGAAATGCCACCACGATATTCTGTGTATCGTAGATCCGGTTCCAAGACGGGAAACCTGAGCGGTAGATTGTATCGAGGATTTCAAGGACAAGGTCGGTTGGAAGCCGAGTCACGAGTGGTTGAGCCGTGTGAGGAGACGGTTGTCGAGGTGTAGTAACTGGACGTGGAAGGCTGGTCACACACGCAATTGCCCTCTGGATTCTGACATTCCGAAACGAGTTGCCACATCCATGTCGCGCCTTCCATCCACGCCATCGTTGCTCAACCTTGTTTCCCTTCGCGAGCTCAACAGGGTCCTACCAGCTCATTCTGATGCGGTGGTTGCCAAATACGCCCTGGTTGAAGCACGCGTTGGTAGCGGAATGGCACCAAGGCGCATTCCAACGGGTGGTATGGCTGGGCGTCTTCCAGACTACCCTCAAGGCCTCGAATAACGCACGGACATTCCGCCGAATCGCATCGTGGCTGATCGTCCGGCCGAGGATGAGCCAGCAATGCGCGTGTCTCGGAAAGCCGTATCGCGGAACGTCTTCGGGGGCGGGATCTTGCAATATGTCGATCGGGTCGAATTCAATGTTCCAGACGCTGTTAGACCGGGGAAGATCAGGGAGACGGGCCTTATTGGGGTTGGTTGGCACAATCACTGGGCCCGACTCGTGGACGCCGCATGTCAGAGCGGAGAGCGGACAGCCACCATTCTCAGGGTTGGGCAAGACTATCCTCATTGTTATATATTGGGTGGCGTCATATCCCTTTATATGGGGCTGCGTACCTGCGCGAAACCAGGCAGCCCATTGCATTGGGCGGTTGCCAAAGTCTAACGCTTCGACTTCGGAGGCAGAAGTGAATGCGGACCGTCCTACAACAGCCTCTCGGTCGGCCTCGTGTTGCCATTCTCTCCGGTAGTCGTAGCAGATCTCCGTGCGCGCGAGGACCTGGGTCTCGCAAATGACGCAAACGGGGTATTCTGGTTCGCTTTTCTAGGCCTGCTGTGAATTCAGTGCGGTGATTACGAGTGAGGACGGTGGTAAGGGAATAGCGGCGGGATATAGAGACAAAGAGAGCTTCCCACCCTCACTGAAAGTTTCGTTCCCATGTCATGTCTGTGGTGGCCTGCTCGCTGGTCTCGCGTCGGTGAGGTTAGCAGTGCCAGCCCCGGGAGTCTCTTCCACCTTACCACTCCCTCCCTCTATTCATCTTCATACCAGTCGACGAGCCAGAATAGCAATACTATAATCATCATGTCTCCAAATGTCAGCGACCGACCTTTCCACTTCTGGCCTCACGGGACCTTTTGTCTTGTCTGCGGAACCGTTGTGCTGCCCGGGTCCGCCGAATTTCGTGGTCTCGCTGTACAGGAACGGCCTGACTGGACAGAACAGGAACTCCGAGGCAATCACGTCGTGCCGGATACGCAGGTCGAGCAAACCGACTTTGCCAATCACTCGATCCAGTGGGCCCATTTTTTCCGAGCAAGTAAGCACCCGCTGACTGCCGATACTGCCTACTGGCTGGCCCCCTTTCCCCCCGTCCCTGAAGGAAAAGCAGAGCCCGCGATAACTAAGAACGCCTTATCTAGTTATTGAAGATCCGGAGACAAAAACGCTGTCAGTCACAGGTATCGGCTTCTACGACCGAGCCTGGGCCCCCATCGTGCCAGCCGAGAGTGGTCTGGCGTGGATAGCATCTTAGCACGAATCACCGCCAGGACGAACAAGGCGCAGTGCTACTGTTTTGAGCATCCGGGCTCCGCCGAGCGTCCCTTACGCCACGCACACGCGGAATTTCGACTGTACCTATCCAATCCACGCGCACTGCTGGGCGCTGATGTGCCGGGCCATCCCGCTGCAGCTCGTTGATCACAATCTGCGCGCGTTCGTCGGGGCCATGTGCGAGTACTGGGAGGCCCACATGGGAACATGGGCGGTTGCCATGTCTCACGAAATGGGAAGACCCTGTATATACAGGTGACGGCAACGGAGCGTGAAATTGGCGGACGTGAGAACCAGATATCGCCGTCGCGTCGAATACCATATTTCGGATAGCCCGCTGCGTCCTCCTAAGGTGCAGGCCATCCCGAAACAGGTTGCGGGGCGCGCACGGAAAGCCGAGGAACAGATTGCAAAGCCGGTGCTAAGGAAACCGCATCTTCCACTCGGGATTCAGATCATGATTATTGAGGAGCTGTACAAGGTTCCGCACGTTAATCCGAAAAGGGTCAGAGACGTGCGAAATCTGCTTCGCGCCTTCGAATGGAGTTTACTGGATCCGTACTGGATATCGCGGTGTAACTTGGATCTTAGGCTCGATATTATGGGGATTCGGAAAACGGAGAAAGTGGCTGATTGGGGCGATTTCAGCACGGCGCTATAATATAAGTTGCCGGGCTCCACCTGGTGGTCTACGAGTGGACTGGCACTCCGCGAGGCCGTTCTGCACAGGCTGAAGGTCGTCGAGGAAGGTTTCCCGAAGCCGGTGGAAGGCACCAATGGGGGACCTTGGGCAGCAGTTCCAAGAGGCGATGGTGGGAAACCCAAGACTTACGCGAGATTTCGTAAAGGCTGGCACTGGAGACAGCCGAACCGTTGACTCGATATCCTATGAGTTTATCGTCGTCATGTCACCAAGCTTGAACCAGAGCCAGAGCCAGAGCCAGACCAAGACCCACATCCGCACCTCGTAAATTTATCAGCCGCCCTCGACCTGATTATCGCACAGGAGTTACCCCATACCCCATGGGTTGACCAATTAGGACCCAGAACCCACTGGGTTTTTGAGATCAGCAACCGCCCCCAACCCGCCCTTTGGGGCGGGTCTGGGGTGGGTTAAACAAGTCTACTTCCACTTATTTTTCCGGGCAATTATTGTTTAAATTATTCCATATGGGATCTCAGGATAGCAGTAATATATCTGCATAAGCGTCCATTGAATTAACTTCAGTTTACAAAGTCTGGCCCAAATATCAGGCGTTAATTCCTTGCGCCGGTATATAATTATATATAGACTTAAATTACTCCAACACCTTACTAAACTCTCAACGCGTTGTTTTGGTGGGCAGAATAATTTTACTAAGACTAATTAGGAAGCGGTTCTACTAGCGCTTATTTTGGAGGAAGTGGGCGACTCAAACTTTTGTCATGCCACTGGAGCCCTGGAAGATTTTACTCTCCCCAGACAAGTTAGCCTTAGTGTGGCTTCACCAGCTGAACGAGGATGCCTGAACATCCTGGCGGCCGAAACAGGCAAATCAGGAGCCAGATTATGAGACCAGAGCGCAGCCACCGACCAAACGGTGGAAATGAGAGGGACGCGGCAGGTTAAATAAAGTTGGCGTACCACCAACCAAATCTTCCACCCTTTTGTAATTTCAGACCCGTGCAGCGTCGAAACTCTCGCCGGAATGGCGTTCAGCATCTGGCTCGCGGCCACCACATTGGTAACCGCATACTTCTTCTATAAATTTGTATCGTTTCTCAGCAACTATGCCCAAGCGCGCCGGGCCGGGTTTCCAATTTATGTCTCGCCCGTCTTGTCCAAAACCATCCCCTGGATGATCCTGGGCCCAGCGCTGCAGCCCCTGTACGTGAAATACCTGCCGAATTGGATCTTCGAGCGACTGGAGATCTGCTCACACGGATGGGAATTCCGCGGGAAACGCGCGTGGCACGATCGCCTTGGCGATGTATTCACGCTTGTCACCCCGGACGAATGTTCAATATAGTGAGCGCAACCCGCATCACATGGCAACTAAGTGTTGACAGAATACAGCATAGCAGACCCCGTGATTGGGCACAGTGTCCTCCAAAGAAGGAATGATTTTCCACAAGCTCCCATTGTGGCCAAGATCCTGGGATTCTTTGGACCCAATGTGTTTAGCGTGCGTTATCGAGCCTAGCACCATTCCTGCCGTGTGTAGCCTGACTGACCGAATATAGGCCAATGGGGATGAATGGTTCGTGCCTCCGTCGCTCGTCATTCGACTTGTGCAATGTACTGACTGAATAGGAAACGGCATCGCCGGATGTTTAACCTCGACGAGGGAATTAGCAGAACTGCGTGGGTGGAGAGCACGAGGCAGGCACAGGTCATGCTCAAACACTTGGTTGAGCATCCTGGAAATCAGACACAGGAGGGCCTCAAAAGTCTCGCGATCAACGTCATTGGGAAAGCCGGCTACAGCCAGCAAGAAGAGTGGGCACCCGCGATTCGGACGCGGCTGGGCGAGGCCACGAGCGGGAAGGCAGCCTATTTCGAGACACTCTCACTCATAACGGAGATGCTGCTGCCGGCCGCCTTCCTTCCGACAAGCTTCATGAAGTTGCCCATCATGCCCCGTGCGCTGCGGATGCTCGGATACCATATGGAACGGACACCGGGGTACGTGCAAGAGCTCCTGGATGACGAACGAAAAGCCATCGCAAAATCGACCAGTCGTCGCAACAACTTTCTAAGCTTGCTAATCAGTCTGTCCGATGAGGACAGACGTGCCGGGCAAGGCCACGCCTCCCTAAGCAACGACGAAATCAGCGGGAGTCTGTTTATCTTCAGTACCGCCGGTTACGAAACAACGGCAAATACCATGGGCTATGCGGTAACCCTCCTCGCAGCTTACCCAGAATGGCAGGACTGGATGCGCGAGGAGCTGCAAAGCCTGCCGGAGGATCCATCGACGTGGATGTACGAGGAGGTGTATCCCAAGTGCCGGCGGACGCTTGCTCTGATGTTGGAGACCCTCCGGCTGTACCCGCCCATCCTGCACACTACCCGCCACATCGCCGAGCCACAGGAAGTCACAGACTCGGCTGGTAAAACACACCTCCTGACCCCACCAATGGACGTTTATGTCTGCCAACTCAGTATGCATCTTGACACATCCATCTGGGGCCAAGACGCAAACGAGTTCCGGCCTACGCGCTGGATAGATGCTTCGGACCAGATTATCACGCCGGAGAAGGGGACGTACATTCCGTGGTCTGGCGGGCCACGGATCTGCCCCGGGTTGAAGATGTCCGAGGTAGAATTTGTCGCCACGATGGGCACTTTGTTCCGGAATGCCAGGTGCGATCCGCTTCCTGTAGACGGGGTCGAGTCGCCAGAGGGACTGAGGGAGAGGTTACTGGGCCTGGTGTCGGATTCGGTTAGCAAGTTGGCGCTGCAGATGAGGAATGCGGGTGGTGTTCACCTGCGCTGGACTCCTGCTTAGGTAGAGATATTGAAGTTATTTCTGTAACTGGTGCTGTCGATTGTGGAGGCGACCGGCAGTCCGACGGTATCTGGAGGGACCCCGACCACGAAGTCGCTGAACAATGCTTTCGGATGAAGAAAATCGGGTTTCCGCACAGAGGGGGATTCCCCTAACTGAGTCCTCTAGTGGGCAGTAATAGAGCTGATGCCGGTGATGAATCTGATGAGTCCGATGGTTGTTCGATGATTGGGGGAGAGATTGTCAAGTGGTGTCAAAGTCGAAAAGTCGTTCGCTCCTTCCACAACCTCCAAACATCTGTCATTACAACGAAAATATCTCAACCTGTCACGTAAAATCTCCCTGACCACATTTTCCGTCATAATCTGGACCGGGATTGTGTACCAAACACTTGGAAAGACTGGATCTGAGGTCCTGATCCATCATTTAGCCTGCCCAGTTCCCCATCCACACGAGCTTTCATCTTCAGCCACCGATTGTTACTAGTGGGAGACTATTGGTCAACTCCTTATGCTTATCTGGCGCGATTGAGGATACAGGAACTCGTTGGCCTCGACTGACTCTGGCCGCGCACGCCCTAAGATTTTGTGCGACTCGGATCTAACGGGGAGGAAACCACACATTATTATCCCAGTCAAGCCACGGCAAATCAACAGGCTTATAGCGGCATTTTTTAGTTAACCTCAATAGATTGTTCGGCCTGCCTCGCCGGGCTTGTTACGACTTTCTTTGTTTTCAGTCTTTCTTCTGTCTTTCAGCGCCGACCCCCCGCCTCGACGTCTAACGCTTCTCCACCCTTTATAAATACCGGTTATTATTGGAGGAATGGTATCACGAACGAGTCGCCCTCACCAACGTGTTCGGGCATCAGGAGCGATGCCGAAAAACACTTTGCTCCTAATCTATGGGTAACCAACCAGACCGACCCATTCGTCTGCAAGGACTCTCGAGATAAACTGCACGCTGGACTCAGCATCTGGTCACTATTGTATGGGTCCGAAACTAGCTTTACCCTGTACGCACGCTATCAGCTTATCTCATGCAAGGAAAGAGTACATACACCGGAAGGTATAAGAGTCGCGCACGCCCTCTGGTCTCTGAGGTGATCTGTCCTCAGGTTCGTATTTACTATTTACCCTTCTCGTACTGGCTGTCCTACATAAAGATCAGAGAGTCCCCTCAATACAAACATGTCCTTACCACAAGACCAGCGGACCTTTCTGGTGCTCATGCTCTACGGTGTGTCTTCACGTCTCAGAGCCTTGCTTTTTGTCGTGATACGAATCTTAACGGTAGTTAGGGTTCGCCCAATCAAGCGACCGTTTCCGTATAAAAGCTCGCCTGCTAGTGGAACAGATAACAACCAGCCTGCTTCCCCAAATCCTATCTACTCACCCTAATGGCCTGGAATTCATCTTCCCCGATGGTCCACTCCGGTTCGGCACAGGGATCGACAGCAGCACCGGAGACGTCGAACACACCCAAAATGAAACAGGTCTAGAAAGCCGCGGTTGGTGGCTGGATCTCGACGATTACAGCCGCTACGTCGGGCTTAAAAACAGACTCATCCGTCTATCAGAGTCGCTCGACAATCGCCCTATTCATGCTGTTGCCGGTTTCTCTCAGGGTGCTGCCTTGGCCGCCATGATATCCGGGCTCTGTGACGCATCCAGGAACACGACCCGGCGAGCTTTGCTAGCGGAAAAGGGAATTCCAGTCGAGACGTTTCTCAAAAACCTACACAACCAACAACCGCTTGTGTTTGCGATTTGTATATCGGGCTTTCGGGGCTCAATGAAATACTACAGCCCGTTTTGCGCGGGCACACTCTCGACGCCAAGCCTACACATTATTGCCCGGCTAGATATGATGGTTCCGGGATACAAGACCAGGGAGCTCACTGACATGTTTGTGGGTCCGATTGTTCTTGAACACGATGGCACGCATTATGTGCCCCGGGACCGGGATCTGTTAGCCAGGATCGGGGGATTTGCTGCAGATGTCTATGCGCGAGGGTAAGGAAGCGGGACGGTGAAGGACAAGGTCAGCGGCGGATTCAGGAGACCCCACTGAGACCTACGAGCAGGTTCAGCTCTGCACCGACCAGTCCCCGAGATAGGAGATATCACATCATGCGCAGGCGCGTGACGAGTATTTGCGCGTTCTCGATGCACGCCCCACGGGCCCGATAATGTGTTGTGTTTCCAATCTCGGTTGTGGCACCAATTGCTTTGCATTTAATTTAGATCTACCATTCCTAATAATGACCAAGCTCCTCGCTCAAACCCTGTCCGGCCTCTTACACGTGTTGCGCCACTCAATCACTCCGGCAGAAATAGAGCACACGGTTCAATCACAAAGATCAAATGCCAGTCGGGAACCCTCGAAAAAAGCAAGCACCCCATGCTTACCCGCGCATCCCCGATCCCCCTGTTCCTATTCGCTGGGCTAATGAAGACGATCGGGGTATGTACGGCATTTGGATCGACTCCGGCTGCGCACGGGTCTTCCTCTGCACAAAATGCACACGGTCTACGATATGCTTATACCTGGTAAGGTTAGGCGTCGATCTGATCTGCTGTCAACATCTATGCGAGAATTGCATCCCTGCCACACTCAAAGAAGCAACCGTAGCAACTTGTTGGTAAAGTAGTGTGGTGTGGCCAGGCGACAGGGTGGGGAATTCTCACTGCCCTAAGGAGGATCGATGATTAATGCACAAGAATCTAAAAAATCTTGGAGCATAACCTAGATCAAGATTTCCATCTAGTTCTATGGGCCTAGTGTACGAACAACGGCTTCGCGACCTACAGCTGGCCCTCCTTCGTTAGCGACAGATCGAGGCAGTGGCCCGATGGGCGGATAAAGACTACAACACGGGGCTTATATATTGATTAAGGCAGTGGTACGACTCTTGTCAGCCACAGCGAGCTACTCAGTGCAGGGCCTCGCTGCAGTGTCACGCCTCTCCAGGGCTATTTGCTCTATCTGTTGTGTCAATCTTCATCTCAGACTGGAGGGACACACCCTTTCTCCCTCCTATCTATCGTTGGGCCGTCTCGTCCACAAAGACCACAAAGAATACATGAGCCAATTCGGCAACGGCAAAAAGGAGAAAGAAAATTTACGTTCATCCCTTCGATCAGGTTGGATTTAATTGATTGAACCAGAAGCCTTTATTGTTGACAATGCGATGTTCTAAGGTCTTTTCTATCCCACCCCTACCCGCGTAATTGACCATTAATCACACAACAACCCTTTGTTGACGCGACAATGGCTTTTATCTCTCGGCTTTCTTTTCGAGCATGGGCATTACAGGGGTATTTATACCGGTTTTCTATCCCCTTTCCATCTGAACAGTATCAGAATGACCGCTTAAGACTACAATAACCATGGAGTCATCAGCACAGAAGTCCAGTGAATTAACAGCGGCGATTCGGGCGAACGACCTTTCTGCGGTCGTCACGCTGCTGGGAGCCGATTTCCCTACTCTTGCTATGGGAGACGCGCTAAAGGCTGCTGTTATGAGCAAGGAACAGCGAGTAGTATTCACCCAGACCCTCACAGAAGATCTGATGCGGACCAAGCACGCCGAGATGGCATTATACGCTCTCGAGCTCAATGCTGCTGAAAACAGCATTGTAGCCACTAGTCGCTTGTACCACAACCGCCGGGCCGTGTTGGAAGGTTGTCTCGATGAGCTCCTGAACGCCTATGGGCCAAAGGAGCTAACAACCCCTAAGCGGGAAATGTGCGAATTGTTCGCTACAATTCTTCCAGTATACCATCAGTGCATCGTGGAGGACCGCGTGCTCATTGCAGGCGGAAAGCAGTGCCCCCTCTACAGGGCCATCCCAGCCCGATGCTACGACTTCGTCCCACGCGCCTCGTGTGCAAGGATGCTTTGTCCCCAGCTCCCGGCACTGATGCGCCAGCCTATCTTGCAGCGACTTGCGTCTGCCCGCCGTGGCAACGATGTCGGCCGCCGCGTACTCTTCTCGCTCAGGAGCAAAATGTACCCGGTAGCTGAAGAGGTTGTGGATTACTGGATGCCCTACCACAAGACCATGACCGGACCAACTGGCGAGGAAGTGATCTTGGTCGATCGGTGTCTGCCAGATCTACAGCTCAAACGCATTACGTACTTTATGTGCGGCTGGGATTGGAAAGCAGTTGGTGGCGCGCTGACAGGAGCTGTTGCTTGCGAGCGTCTGGCAGAGGCTGCGACTGTCTTCGGCCTTCATGAGCTGGCGGCCTTGGCTAAAGCCCACTGCCGCTAGTATAGATGGAGATTTTAGTAGGTAGTTAGTTACGGCTTCTTTTTTTTATTGGCTACATACCGTTGACTAGAAAGTGGTAGGTGGCATCTTCGCTTTTAGCAAGAGTAATAGTTATCTTCTTGTAGGTCCTCCAAACCCCCTTTGAAATTAGCAAGCATCACCTAGCTCTACAAAACCATTACAATAATCTTATTTGGTAATATCGTAGTTAATAAACTATCATGACTATAATTATTGATGTTAATTGTAATCAAACACGCCAACCTCGTGGATATCCGCCAAATATATATCACCGGATTTCAAAGCCCTGGAAGAAGGTAAACAATACATGTCGCCGCAGAACGTTTTTCAAACCTCGACTCATATGCTTCTAGCATTCGAACAATGAAATCGTGCGGCTCGAATAGCAGCCTAGTCTTTTGACTCGAGAAAGATGGCATTATTCGACGTCAAATGCTCCCTTATTGTGGTGGTGAAACGATCATTCTTCTATGGATCAAGTTATACCAATGAGAATACATCTCGTCTTTCGTAAGTTCGAACAAAGACTTTTGTCTCCTTGGTTACAACGAGTATAAATAATGGAGGTTATCATCAGCAAGGGCGACATTCGCAGCCTGCCAAAACTGTCACACTCTCACAATCCTACAGGCTCTGTTTATCAGAAATCTGTAACTCCTGCCACTTCACCAACGATTTCTAGACGTACACAACGTTCTCCAACAATGTCACCAGAAAGAGAAATTTCCAACGCGCTCAAGAGCGACGACCCGGAAGCTCTCAAACAGGTACTCCCCAGGATCCGCACATCGCCCCGACACGATGAACTGATTGAGACGATCCTCTACGAAACAGCCAGCAATGGCTTTATCGAATGCTACAAGCTCGTCGCCAACGAGGTATTCAAGCGCGCGATCGACCTCAAGTCATGTATGCGAATCCCTCCGGCAATCCGCGCGTCCATTCGCAAGAACCACAGTGCAGTGGCAGACCATCTTGTCACCAGAATCTTAGCCATGCCACACCCAGAGCCGCGCCGGCTCCTGATGAACTGTGCGCTCCATTGCGCGGTCGAGGCGGACAACACGTCGATCGTCAAGTGCGTGCTTGACGAGGATATCCCATACCCCGAGCTGCAGAAGGCGATGCGCGGATCGGCTCAGCACTGCAAGATCGACGTCACGTCTCTCTTGCTCGATGACCTCATGGACGAGCACAAGGCGCGTGATCGCGCAATCGCGGGCAAAGCGTGGACGGAAGAAGAGATCGAGCGGAGTGTGCGGCTGTCGCGGGTGCAATGTCTGTTGGTTGGTTTGTCGACCGCGATCAGCGTCAAGGCGCATGAGATCGCGGCGTTTCTCCTCCGGCCGTATCTTGAGTGCTTGGGGGAAATCGATCCGGCCTCGCATGAGAATTTCAAGAAGACGGAGATTTTCGCCAGTCTCGCGGACGAGGTTTATCTTCTTATTGGTCGCAGGGAGTGTAAGATGCTTCTTGGAACTGGGATTCCGGTTTTTGCGGGCACGCAGATTGCGCGGTGTTTGAGGATGGATGCCATGTCTTAATCCCATATGTAGCTCTGTTGCGGTTCTGTTTTTCAAGACATTTTGGGGTGTGTCGAATGGAGGGTCTAGTTGGTATCCAGTTCCAGTTAGCCATATGAACCTGAACCTTGAGTTTCCAATAAAGATTACATTATGTACCGAGTGATAGATACTCACAGCTCAAGAGTCCGACCGCTATTGAATGTAGTGGGCTTCGATTTTCCGCAGGCCCCGTCAGTGATCACTTATGTAGAAGAGTCAGCCCCCCTTGTAGAATGATCCTAATCAACCATCGACCTTCACGAAGTGTGCGTAATGATCCCGATATCTATCTTTGCGTCTTTCTCTATTTTTATTGTTATTGTATGGTGCTAGTCCTGCACGGTCTCATCGAGGCTTTAGCCAGTGACCTTATCAAGGAAGGTTGGCTGTTTGAGTTAACTATTGAAACACGCTCAATACGCCGCCCAACGCTGTCTTAGCTGTCAATGCTCTCTGTATGCTGTGGCCTCATCCGCTCCTGCGCCGCAGTATGCCTCACTTGGTGGCAAGAGCACGAAAGCCAGGCGCGGTGCACGACAGCAACACGTGAGACGCTATTATGTTCGCAGTCTCTGCGATTAGCGCCGCTTCCCGTTGGACCGCTGGTGCTGAGGATGTGATGGTTGAAGCAATGTGCCAGAATGGGAATCCAAAATTCCCGTCGGGGTCGAATTCACCGTGTCCCAATTTCGTGCGGCTCTGGAGTGGTGATGCCGCCTGCAGACCTCTCTGTCCTCTTCTTCCCCAACACTACTCTTCCTCCCACTTTCCTTCTCTCTCACTCTCGCCTTACTTGTTTTTCCTCTTTTCCCATCCAATACCTGGATCTGTTTCCCAACCTCACCCACTCTCCTTCGTTTGTGTCTTCTATTATTCCAGTCCCAGCCATCGTGGCGACCCCACGAGAGAGAATTCACAGTTCGATCCATGACCCTAAATCGATGGACGCATTTCTCGAAGAGCTCCTCTCTCTGCCGACGGATAGATCCTCACACGAATATCCCCTCGGCATGCTGAATCAATCCGTCATGGGCAACCACAGGGAAACCATAGATCTCGTACTTCCACATGTGTTCCGCCGCTTTCACCCATTCTACCGCGC
The DNA here is from genome assembly GCA_023627405.1 of Penicillium sp. S1316. Classification (NCBI taxonomy): domain Eukaryota; kingdom Fungi; phylum Ascomycota; class Eurotiomycetes; order Eurotiales; family Aspergillaceae; genus Penicillium; species Penicillium sp. S1316. Next base: position 206,115 of record JAMAHF010000039.1, on the reverse strand, counting down.
TTTCTATGACCGGCTGATCTTGGTCATTCGGGAGGGGAACCACAGCCTTGGCGAACGCATACTTGAGCACGTTCCGCTGATAACGGATATTGTAGAGCGCACCGCGATCCTCACGAACGCCCTGGACATTGCCGTTCGCGTTCTGGACACCTACATGACCGCAAGCCGCTCTCATACTACTGCTCTGACGAGCACACTGATCCACACGCTACATTTCTCATCCACCTCCCTGCGACCCTTTACACCCTGTATACCTCCGAACACTGCCTATCGAAGCTATCTACGTACACACCTGCACTTGTTACCTATAATCTACTCCATCAGCTGGGCAAAAGTGCACCAAACGGTATGCTTATAGCTGCGGAGGGGAAAACAAGGACGTACTGGCGCACTTCTGCTCCTGCTTCGGCGCTTTCTTCAAGACGGTGTGGAACAAGAGACTGAGACCACGTGGATTTTGGAACACGCATTGGAGCGGATACAAGAAGGCCGTCCTCGATTACGTCTATACCGGATCGTGTGATGATAGATGATATGAGGATGAAATAACTGGACGACGATCGCCACAAACTTTTGGAACCAGCCGAGTCTTTAGGCTTCACCAAGCTAGCCGTTTGCATTAAGGAGATGGTGGATTCCCAGGCAGATCCGGATGATGAAGCTTGGTACACCGCGAGCGAGGAGAATGGCCGTGATTTGCACTTCGGGCTCACTATCTTTGACTCCAGGCTTGCATACCTCTCAGGCGGCGTATTCCGTACTTTCCGATTTGTTACTATCTACTAGTCAACTGAAAGGAGCATATGTTGGTGAGCTTTACGACGTTAATGCATCTGTGAATCCTCTGCCGTTAGATAATCTATTTTGTTGAAGTAGGCAGACTCTCTCCTACGAGATCAATTTCTATCGTCCTCCATTTGGGCCGCTGTAATCGTTTTTAGCCTGCCTGCTCCTTCCATATGTTGAGAGCAGCGTGTCAGGTGCGGGCATCTTCTTGTTCTTTGCTCAAAGTACGTCTCTCCATCCTATCAAGAGCCTGGGCTTTATCTGATGCCTTGTTCTCCGAGCGCTTGGTAGAGATTCAATCAACGTTGTGGGAGCAAGAATGCGAATTCAAAACCATGTAAACAACATTGGTAATGCTCTTACTTTCTATGAGAAAGAAACCAATACTGTTATCCCAAGTTAGAATACAAAAACTTCCAAATCTCCTTCGAAAGAGTAGGGACGGAGTAGTGATACATGGATAGTTCGCATATCAGCAACGCCGATGATACAGGCAGACGAAGATTTAAAGTCGTCTTAGATGGTAATCCGTGGAATGTCACGTCAGAGCAGAATCCTAGTCGTAACCCTCATTGGCACAATGAGAAACAACATCCTCTGCATCGTTGCTACCTTCAAGAGTATCCATCAAACGGCCGACGAGGCACTCAAAACCAAAGTAATCCGCAGCGACGAGAAGATCTTCGAGCTGGATATTGTGACTCGACAGCACAACATGGTCATGCACACCGTGGCGCACATAGAAGAGAAATGCATGCAAAGTGCGCATCGACATGTTATCACCAAAATCCACATGATTGCTATCGAGCCAAGTGGAATCTGCAAGAGCACGGAAGTATGACGAGAAGTGCGCGAGTATGTCCTTGTGGGCGCGGTAGGTGTAACCCTCGGCTGTCACCAGCATGTCGGATGGTGCAGACTCATGGAGGTGCTTGAGGAGATCGCGTCTCAGGCTGTTTGGAATGGGATGGGATAGGAATGCAAAACATTGGGATCTTGAGAAATGCTAATATACCACGGGTGAGAGCTCGGGAAAAACGGGCTGCACGCGTCTTGTATTAGTGGCAGAGCTGGTGTTGAGTATTTCCAAGTAGGCCTGCAAAATGACGGCGCAGACGGAATGAGAGTTTCGGAAGGCTGCGAGTGCTAGGCTGCTAGCAATAATAGTCTCGCGGTGGAGTGCAAGGGAGTCTGCAATCTCATGTTCGTTACGCTGGTAGTCTTCCTCGAAGATTGCGGCGTCCACGACCAGGGGCTGAACAATATGCGGTACAAGCAGCTTCACGAAGTCCATGTTTCCCTCGCCGCATGCCCAATTGAATGGGTCAGCCAGGACGTAGAGTGGAAATCTTCCGTCCGGGAGTATGATCGCGGTAAGTTCGAAATCGGAGTTGAGAGCAGCGATAGTGAGGACCTGGCCTAGAATATAGACACGTTGACGATCCCCGGGGAGACGCCGTGCTCGTGCAATGATGGATTTAGCGTAACCGGGGCTTTTCCACTCGACAGTGGCAGTGAGGTTCATCACCAGAATATGTCGGTACTCTGGGAGCTTTTCGAACATGAGTGGGACGGCAGTTTCGTAGAAATGGCGACACTCGCGTAGTTCGGCCTTGTGCACGGCTTCTATCATGAACAGACTTCCGTATCTGTGCTTCAATGCCTTCCTGATATGCTCCTCAAGCTTGATGGAATCCTTCACGATCCTAAGAGCCTTTTGTATAAGAGGTGCCGCATGATCAGTCGGGAAATTCATGACGGGTGGAAGGCAGACAAATCGAGGTGAGAGGCTCAGAGGGAGGGACGCAGAAAGAGGGCGTAATGTAAAGACAACGAGTCTTATAGAAGAGGGGAAATGTAACTAAGAGGGAATTTTAGAAGCAGAGAAGAACAAGTGGCTGCAAAAGAGATGTGGGAGGTGGGGATAGAAAGTAGGACGAGGGAGCATGGAGAGCCGTAGGATGTGGGCTTTCAGGATGAAGAGCACTTCAATTCCCCCAAGAACATTACCCTGCTTGTTTATAACACTCTCTTTGGGCTTCCCGAAGCGGAATAAGTCTCTCCGTCGTAATACAGGTGAAAAGTGTGAAGCTGTTCACTTTGACCGGATGTTCCAGCCCTGCATAAATGCCTATTGCTTTGGCCAACCATAACAGCTACAACACTGGAAAATCTCCCTTTCGTTGTCTTTCCACGTTTCTCTCTCTCTGTCTCTCAGCCTCCACCCTTGCCAGCTTATTTGTTGCTCCCTTGAGTACCATATCCCGTTATTTATCAAGATGGACGACTCTCTGTTTGCCAGAATTGACGATGCCATTGCTGACCCCGTAGCAATGAAGCAACTTCTCCCTGACATCATAAAGAACCGTGCCGCTCTTACCCATGTTGGGTATATCCTCGCACAGTCCATCACTCGTCAGGATGAGGCGATGTACAGAATTGTACATCCCATCGTTTTCGAGCATCTGGACCACTTTGGCCGCAGGATTAGTAGAATCCTGATCACGGCCATCCATAAATGGAACCGGACATTGGCCAAGGCTCCTCTCTGCGAAATACATCTTCTTGAAGACGATTCTGAACGTGTTTCCCTTCTCACAGACGCCCTCAACGCCGCGGTGCAGGTTCCCAACTACGAGATCGTCACTATAATCCTCCAGTCGCAGCATGCCCATGCAAGTCTGTCAGAGGCGTTGTATTCAGCGACTGCAAAAGGGTATCTTAACGTCGTGTCATTACTGGTCAAGAATCTCATGGGGTCTATGCCACTAGATGTTCAGGAGCGCACCAGGCGACCCGGCAACCACGCTGACAAGGCCGCGGCAGAACGGGCTGTTCTCTACCACCGGAGCGGAATCCTCTACAAAGCTCTCCACCTCATCGCCCTACAGGACTTTGACGCTGTCTGTGCAGTGCTGCTACGAGCCTCTCTCACCACCAAGCGCCAGTATTACGGCAACAAGCCCATAGAGGACCTCCGTCGCCTGGACATTATAAGTCAAGATGTGTACAGCCATTTTCCCGCGGGCGAATCTTACCAGCTCCTTGGCAGCGAAATTCTGTCAGTAGTCAGACGCGCTCTCTTACGCCAGATCCAATTCGGGTCGCTGCCAGACATAATCCTCACCGTCCACGGCCAGATCCTTGTTGCACACGGCTCCTTTCCATCCATTCATCATACTTTGTTAGCCTGTCGAACGGTCCATGGACCGACAGCCACTATGTGGACTTTGGACATCACATCTCTCCCCCCATTATGGTTGCAATCCTGGATTACATCTACTCGGAGGATTACAATGACATGAGAAAAGCGCAACCTCACGTGGATATTGACGACCTGTACGACGCTGCTGACTACTTCGGGATTAAGGATCTTGTAGAATGTATCGACTATGAGATCAATCCGCCGCAAGTGAGCGACTTTGGAATGCATTGGCCGACCTACTATCAGCGACCCGGACCAATCGATCATGGCGTGGGCTCGGAGTCAGACGAATATTATTACTCTGATGGGTACGGCGGCAATTCACACTACGAGTACGGCTCTGCCTAACTTTATTTAACTGTCGGCTAACAGTATTGATGATTTGAGCTTGGCATCTTGGGGTATCTACCTTGTTTGGACATTGTATTACTGGCCGCGTTTTTTTTTTCTTTTAAATATGGAACGAGGCGCGCTTTTTGGGTTACCAGCCAGTGTTGTGTACCCCGGAATTGTCACTACTTGAGATGTATTTAGTTCCAAATGGATACATGTTACATGCACCACAGTGTTGGGTATTTCACCTCTTTACTCCGAACTCCCGTCTTGCCTGTACCGTACTGGGCGGGGGTTGATGTTCGCACAGCCCTACATTCTGGCGCCCAGGAACAACAGAGCCAACTCAACTTCAGCTACAGCACCTTACAATTTCCAATACGGCACTAGTGGAGGCTTCTCATTCTACCGCCGCTGCTATACCTTCTGTGACCTGTATCACCTTCACCTAACCTCGCCCTGCACAATCAACAGTAGCTTGCTGACTTCTTCTCTGCAACACATCATTGTCAGGGAGGTTCTTCATCGTTTTATCCAAATCCAGAATACCTATAGTCCTCCGATGCGAAAATCCTCGGCATGGCGGGAGTCCTTGATCATTCTAGAACCCTTCCCGCGCAGCTCGCACAATGCAATCATCTAAAATCGTATTCGATTATCTAACAGAACTGAGATACCAGGTGAACGAAACCAAGCGAGTCTCATTGAAATGACGGTACCTACAGCATACACGCCAAGAAGGATGATTAAGATCACGAATCGTCGTGGATCGGCACTGTGCAAGCCCTAGTCGGGAAGGTGATACGCAAGCGGGGACGGACGACCCACGCATTACGCAGCAAGCCCTGAAGAATGGACCCGATGCCGATGCCGGACAGTGCGAACTAACAAATTTCACGGTTCACAAGATCAGATTGATAAGGTGAATGGATCTAATCAATCTTCTTTTGTTCGGCGACAGATTTGTACTCGGCACAAAATCAGAAACGAGCATCGAATCTAGCTCCAGCAGACCATAAGCATCAATGTCAAGTCGATTACGGTGGATAGGCCCCTCTGAGCCCCTCCGGGGACCTCAATGGGAGTAATCGGCGCCACGATTTTCACCATCACCGTTGCTCTCGATAATTCAGTCCTCCTGATGATTGATCTCTCGCTCCTATGAAAAGCGAGTCGAATACGAATTCAAAAATGGTTCGCCGGAGTTTCACCCGAGCCGGAGAGAAAGCTGATCGACACCGATGAATGCCGATCCCCTTAATTTTCACCTATTAGCGAGTGGGTATTTGGTGCCGTAGTTCCTGGTTCTACGTAGTCCGATCTTTGTTCCAATTTATGTATTGACACTTTTTCCGTCGGCGCTTACAGGAGCCGATAATTCCGGGGCTATCTTGCGCCCTTATAACTAGGGTAGCATCCCCGCGCTGATCTTCTGTTTGCGCTTGCAGACAGCGCACTCTCAGCATGAGCATGGCCACGTACTGGCGTCCCTTAGCCGCTGTGGCCATCGGTCTACTCTCGACCTCGACGCACGCGACCTTGATTTGGGCTCCCTGCGCCGCGAATTCCAGCTTCGACTGCACCACCCTAACCGTGCCCCTCGAATACGCCTCCACCAACAGCGGACAGGTTGCACACGTTCCCCTCGCCCGCTACAATGCCACCGTCCCGGAACGCGAACAGAGAGGCTCTCTCCTGACAAACCCCGGCGGCCCCGGCTCTTCGGGAATCGACTTCCTACTCGCAGGGGCAGGAGAAGGAATCTCAACGATCACCGACGGCTATTATGACATTATCTCCTGGGACCCTCGGGGCGTTGGATCTGCGCGGCCACTCTTGCAGTGTTTCGAGACAATAGGTGAAGAGGAGAGGGGCGCTGCTGATCAACCCCTTGCAGCAGAGATCGAGTATACCCAGTTTACGAATGCGAGCTACATGCCGGAATACTACGCTGCACTAGAGGAGTATGATAGTGCCGTCGGTGATCTGGCGAGAGAGTGTGCGGAGTATAATTCCCCCGCACTGTATACCTCCAGCGCAGCGTATGTGGTGCGCGATATGGCCGCTATCGTCGACGCCCTTGATGGAGAGCATGCAAAGTTGAATTACTGGGGTTTGTCGTACGGAACGATCTACGGCGTGGAATTTATTCAGACGTTCCCTCAGCGAGTTGGGAAGATCGTTTTCGACGGCGTCTTCGATGCTGAGGCGAATGCGGAGCCGTACACGAGCCAGCTACCTCACGATGAGCTGAACGTCCGCGATACAATAAACGATTTCGCTAGCATGTGCGGCCAAGCTGGGCCAGATGCTTGTGCCCTGAGTACAGCCTCGAGCAACGCGACCACGAATATCACAACTCTCCTCGCAAACCTACAATCGTCCCTCTTCAGGAACCCTGTCCCCGCGCCGGACGGAACATGGTTTATCACAGCGGGAATTTTCAGTTTCTTCATGTACTCGTATCTGAAACTTCCGCCGTCCTGGCCATCCGTTGCATCCGCCGTGCGCGCTCTTGAAACCGGCGACGCAGAACCGTTCGCTACGCTACTCACAGGCGCGACGACGACGTCCATCACGAACGAAAGCGCACCCTCAACGGGATCCATGGCCGGGTGGCCGATCCAGTGCACGGACAACGCACCGTCGAACCAGACGAGTCTCCACGAAGTCGCGCGGTTGGTTATCGATATTTCCCTTGCAGAGGAGACGCCCTGGCTGAACGCCGATCTCTCGACGTTGTCGTTCTGTCGGAATTTCCCGAATGCGCGGCCGCTGCTGCCGAATCTAGGCGCGAGGAAGCTAGAGAATGGGGAGACAGATGCGATCCTCGCCGCTCGCAATTTGTCTGTTCTCATCGTGAATCCCCTCCATGATCCGACGACTCCTGTCTCCTCCGCTCAGCGGCTGCATGAGTGGCTGAGTACCTCCGCGCAGCTGGTTACCAGGCGTGGACCGGGACATACGACGATCAGTCTGGGTTCTTTGGGCCTCGTGCAGGCGATCAAGGAGTACTTCGTGGACGGAACTGTTCCACCTACGGCCGAGATACATGATATCAGCCAGGTCATCTTTCCAGGTGGCGACGCGGCAGAAAGTGTGAATCCGGATCCAGTGTTCAATGGGACGTTTACCGAGAAGGAACGGGAGCTGCTAGAGGCCACGTACGGGGTTTTTAAGGCGTTTATGGGGCTACCGTGATTATCCTGTACTCTATCTCGGGCCGCAAACGAATGGTATGGGTCAGCGTGCAATTAAAAATAGAGATGTGAGTGATTGTAAAGAAGAGGTCCAGCTTTATATTATAGACTCGAAAATACGCTCCAATGTGACGCTCAATATGCAATGCGATAAAACAAGATCAAGCGCCTCGCTGCTGCTGCTGAGTAGACCGTAAAACAGCCTCCCTCGCCAAGGCCTCGCGCTCATCAACCGTCAACTCACTCTTCGCCTCCTTAATCCTGACAAAGAACATCACAACGACCAACCCAACCGCCGCAAGCCCAACCTCGAACCAAAAGACCGCCTTATAGCTCCCCCTCTTCCCGGCATACCCCATCGTCTCAATATGCACGATATCCGCAAACCCCAGCATAACGGCAATACCGAGATGCAGCGTACAATTAATGAGCGCGCCCGCGAGCCCCTGCTTCGCCTTTGGCATGTTCGTCGTGATGAATATGTTGGCCAGGTTGAAGCTGATGTCGATGCCGATCGTGCCGCAGATCATCGCGGGGAAGACGAAGGCCCAGTAGTTTGCGCCCTGCGGGGCGACGGCAAAGAAGAGGCCTGACCCGATGTACCCCAGGCAGGAGAGGATGAGCAGGTTTGTTCCGCTGATCCGGTGGAAGATCATGCCGCCGATGCAGCAGATTATTAGCCCGCCTAGCGCCATGGGTACGCTCCAGGCGACCATCTGGAAGGGGGTTGCGCCCATGTATTCCGACATGCTAGTATTTGGTTAGACATGTGTGAGAGGAGGGAAGTAGGGGTAAAAATGAGGAGGTACGTACTAAAGCACGGCGTAGAGGAAGAAGACGCCGAGGCTGCCGTACAGGAAAAGCAGTGCGATTGCAAGCGGCTTCATATATTTGACGGCGAAGATATCACCTGGCAGGAGTGGGTTTTTTGCGATCCAACCTTCGACATAGACCATAGCAGCTATGAGGAGCGCACCGAGGATAAAGCAGACGGGGATATACGGCGTGCGCCATTGGTCGGGTGCATAAGAGCTGTACGCAATAGCGAAGACGAAAAGGACGGTTCCGGATACGGACAAGACACATCCAGCCCAGTCCATCTGCGCTCCTTGTTTTCTCGTCTCAGCGTAATCGCGGGGAACGAAAAACAGGGATGATAGGGTGGTTATGGCAGAGAGAATGGCGCCGATGAAGAAATACCATCTCCATGTCATGTACTGACTGCATAGTCCGGAGAAGAAGATACCGATGAAGAAGCCGAGGGCCGCGCATGCGCCGTAGATACTGAAGACAAAGTTCTTTCGCGGGCCTGGTCGATACGTTTTGCCCAGAATCATGACGCCGGATGGGAGAAACGCGGCCAGACCGAGACCTTGGAGCGCACGGAATACGACCAGCATAAGCCACGACTGCGAAATACCGCAGAGGATGGACGATATTGTGAGCCACGCAGCACCACCAATGTAGATGGCGTAACCGCCGAACATGTCAGTCAATCGGCCGAAGATGAGAAGGGTCGATGTCACGGCCAAGGAAAGTGATGTTGAAGGCCATATTGCAGAAGCTTCGGGGAAATCAAGTTCCTTGATTAGCGAGGGGAGAAGCACATTCGACCCTGAGATGTAGTACTCCTACATCCTTGTTAGTATTTCAACACAGAAGAAAAAGAAATAATTGGACGCACTGCGAGAATCTGTGACATGACAATAGAAAAGCAAAAACCGATTTCCGAAAATGCCCCAGTAAAGCACGCCGGTCTCTCGCGTCCAAGTCGCTCGAGCGTTGAGTCGTCGACGAGAGCCGTATTTTCGCCCAACCGCGACTCATCAGAGTCCGATTCCTTCGGCGACGTCATGATGTCTGCAAGAAAATCGTCGTAGAGTAACGGCCGTTGGTCTGAGCGTCCATCATATGCTCTTGACTTTGAACCCGAAGCGCACGGCGCCTGACACTTTAATAAGGGATGGAAGCGTGCCGACTACATTCGCATCGCGTAATAGGATCTGACTTGTCTCCCAAGAACTTCTGCTTGGGGCAGTTGCACGGAGAGGAGCGGAGAAAAAGAGACAGCCGAATGCTTGGCCTGGAGAGCAGCTTGCCACTGGCCGGTGCTTCAGGGTCACGCCCCCTCTATGCGCCGAAGAGTGCTTTGGGGTCGAGGCCATGGTTGAGTGTGGAGTAAACCGACAAATACGAAGCCTTGACGTAAAGGCCGTTAGCCCGCATTAGGAAGGTAATGGGAGTGGGGCGCCATGGCCGGAAGAGAGCGTGCTAGATAAGCAGCCAATCATGGCTCAGTCGGCCGATATCGAAGATCCAGTCCGTCGCCACAGATTTGATTTCGTCGATTTTTGTCCAATGGGCTTTGAGGATCTTCGCCGCGTTCATGACGTTCAAGCAGTGTGTGTCTATCCAGAACGTCTCAAGAAGGCGGATGATTAGATCTCTCTGTGGCTGTTCCTGACACTCGAGACCTGCCACCGTGACGGGCCAGAGCACACATTTCAGCAGTGTCGATCCCACTTTTAGCTGTTCGACTAGCCTGACCAGTTCAGACACCAAAGAATCCTGCCGTGTACGCGTGTTCTGCAGCGCATCAATCACACGCTGTCCATATAATATAGCCCCGAGCTGATATGCCCTGGCGAGCTTCGTTAGGTCGTCAACGTTGTGCATCGCGGACTGTTGCCTAAGACTTGACGCCCAAAAGTAGCAGTCGAATTCTTTCACCCCGTTGACGACCGATAAGACATCGGATATCGGCGCCTGACCTGAGACATTCACGTGCGCAATGATATCTCGCTGAATCGAAAGAAATTGCAACGAGGTCAAAATGTATTCCGGGCATCCGAGAAATGATTCCTCCACAGCGTCCTCAAGAAGGCCGGGATATTGATCGATGGAGTTAGACTGCGACAAGAGGTGCGGGCGTACGAAAGTAGCCCCAAGCGCTTCGATTCTACGCGTACGGTCAGTAATGCAAAGCACAACGGGTGCGGGGGTCGCCTACAGGTGGATTTGCTTTGTTATGAATTGCCGTATCCTCTGGACCGTACGACCGGGGTCTTCGCTCGGCGTAATGGCCATCAGGCTCTTTGCGCCTTCCAGGTGGTAATTCCATTGGTCACAACCAGACTCCAGGAGGTCAAGGAAAACAAGAAGAAACACAGTTGCCACAGTAGTGTCACGGTACGCTTCCCGGCCTTGCAGGGCCTTGGCGAGTCCTTGAATAGCGCGATGCTTGAAATGAAGCGCTTCATGGTGCGGCTCTGCGGAAGCCAACATTTCCTGTGTGCCGGTTATTAAGAATGGGTGATCAAAGTTGGCTCTGTGACGGGCTGCAAGTCCCAAGAGAGCGTCGAGGAGAACGGTGTCACTCAAAGCAAGGGGTATCAAATTTCGAAATGGATTGTTCTGACTGTCATAGACAATAAACAGCTGGCATATGCGGTCATTATCTGTGGAAGAAATTAGTTTCCGCCATATTCCGGTCGAAACGACATACAGTAGTCAAGATAATAACGGGAGGTTGAATTCAAGCCCATTAATGAAGGATTGTCCATCGGTAAAGGTACACTTGCTAAGGCTGGCCGAGTAGGAACAACCAGATTGTTGGCTTGGAGAAGCGGCGAAAGCCCGTTCAGTAAGGTGCGAGGCTTGGCGTCGCATTGAGTGTCCGTCATCACTGAATTATCGCTCCGTGGCGTCGAACACATGTCTATCTTGCCCACTGGAGAAGTACAAACAAGGGAGTTCTCAAAAGACTTCCCCCGCATCCCCCCACGTATAGCAACCCCTTGCACCCATCGGACTGGCCTCTTATCGAGGCATTGGAGTCCCGCTTTTTGACATTTGGCGCATGGAACCCCGGAGCGGTCGCATTGGATATGCCGTCGTCGGCAGGTGTAGCAGGCCTGTGTCATGGCGGCATTATCGTCCCAGCTATCGAGATAACCAAAAGAAATGAACAAGTTTAAGGTCGAATTTGGTACGACGTTATCTTGTGGACAGAGGAGGGATGATTGTGACTTTCGTCAGTCTGCCAGTGTGAGGTGCAAGAATTAGTCAGCAACATCCACACTAGCTTCGATTAGGATCATCTTGTTCTGCCATCTCTGCATCAATGGGTGTTACGTATGATTTACCAGTACCTGTACACAACAAAAAATCTAGTCTCCTACCATATGTCGAATAATTTGTTTATTCTCTGGGCTACTGGTTAGTTACCCAAGGTCGTTCAGGCCACCTTTATGTTCCATCGTGATACCCAGGACTCGCCGCGAGCTATAGCCCGTTTCATGTAGGATTGCAGCAGCTGCCTCATATCATCGCTCTGAGCCTCTTTATATGCCCGAGCAATATCGAGAAGTCGTAAATTGTCATAGCTCAGCAATGCTTCAGCCACAGAGACAGAGACAGAGTCAACAGCCAGCTCCAGCGGATGCCAATCCCGGTGAACAGGTACAGTCCCGGACTCGGAAGCTTCTTCATCCTCGTCATCCACCCAGTCGTCCCGTCCACCATACTGTTCGTACACATGAATCTAGACGGTGTACTTAACGAGTAGATGGACTAGATCTCCATCGCCATCATTCATCGCAACGCGCTGCATGGGGTCGTAAGTGATGTCGCCCCAGTCGATCCACTTGGAAGGGTTTGCTCCAGCTTCCAACAGCTCCCGCGTAATGTTAACATCGTCAAGTTGTATGGCCTTTCCTAGCGCTGTATTCAGGTCGAAAGTGCCAGTAACGTCGTTCCATGACCGTCCGTATTCCTCCAAATCCGCACCCCGTGCAATGAGTAGTTTTACCACCGTAAGGCTTCGGGCTTCCACCGCTGAGACCAGAATCCTGAGATGATCGGGCACGACCTCCATTTCCTGAAGGATGATTTCCAGGCATCTCGCAAAGTTCCTCTGAGTCGCAGTGAGCAGTAGGCGGTTCAACTCTCTCGGGCGTATCTCCATCCGTGTCGTCGAATCAATCTCTGTAACCCGTCTAAACACATTTCCTGCGGCGCAAACATCAGAATTGTTAGGATAAACTGACCTTCCAGAATAGCGAACTATATATCCAAGTTTCATCGCGCTGCAAAGGGTCAGTATGCCGTACACAGAGAATGGCGATGAGTTGGACAATAGCTTACTGCAAACTAGGCCATAGTTGACGGTCTCATTCCATGCTTTTTGCTCGTATGAATTCACTGGGCCCGGAGAATGTTCGCTCTTCTCGAGTGGCTTATGCAGTGCATTGATGTCTAAGTCTGATAGTTCTCCGAATATCATCAGCTGCAGCTCTTGAGGGAGGCTTTTCCAGCTCTTGGCGGTTTGTCGCCGAGTCTGTCCCTAAGACCCGGGGCAGTTGGGTTGGATGAAACACCATATACGGCTTTTCCGGGCTTATACGCAGACTTATGTCTGCTTTTGTCTGAAATGTACCGGGGATGGGGCAGAAAGTCCAATTGTGTTACTGCCCACCAGGTGGTTGAAGAGGTGAGATGCCTCGCCGGCAAGGCGCGAAAAGTCATGCGAATCCTGCTGAAAGAACCTCACCTGCTTCAACAGGCATCTATTCCATTACATCTCACTTTCACAGTTTCCACTATCTACTACTGCTTCAGGCGTTGGACTCAATTCAACCTTTTCCTCATTTCCGCTGATATCCAAGCTTTCCCTAACACCACCTGTAGCATGCTTTGAGCCAACCCAGTTCCAATGTTTATGCTCTCGCAGCTAAGTATGTCGATAGCCCGCGGCCTGCCCAGATATCCCAGCTTGATAGTTTTCGCTACTCGCACCAGGTAACGGACCTTCCGCCCTGATGTCTCACGCCGAAGAAAATCCTCGCCCTGTCGCTCAAGTATTGCTGTCTTACACAATCACTACCTGATTCTCATACAAACTTTCGGTAGTATCCGCTTCAATATGTGCCATCAGTAGGTCCTTCATCGCCTCGCTTTTGGCCTCTATCACTGCACGCGCCATATCATGCAGCAAGAAACGATGCCGGAGCAACACCTCCGTCACAGAAACAGCATCAGTCAGGATTGTCAGTTCAAGCGGGTGCCTGGGATGAGCATCAAACTCCTCATCCTGACCATTTATATCACCCCAATATTCTTTTCCTTCCTCCGGGTCATAAGTCGCATCGGGCGTAAATTCATTCTCGAAAATGAGATCTGCGAACGCCGAGTCTCTAGGGTGCAGCGCAAGAAACCGCAAGACATCATACTCCCCTGTTTTGGTGTTGATTATCACATCCGGGCTTGGTCTAGTCCTCAAAACTTCCTGAGCTATCTCGAGTCCGTTCAGGTAGGTTGCCAATTTAGGGGGCCAATTGAGCACTCTGATATTGTTAATCAAATGAAATGTATACTCGCCTGGGTCCGGGCCGCCGTGGGCCATAAGGAATTTGACGATGTCAAGGCGTCGTGTCTAGACGGCGTGATGGAGGAGTCGTAAATCAACCCACGAGGCCCAAGTCTTATCTAGACTGTTGACAAGAACCTGCACACATTGCAGAAACCCTCGCTCCACTGCCAGTTCCAAAAACCGGAACTGCCCCCCGGGACGTAATTCGGGCAACGATGTACATAGTGCTTCGTATGATAACTTTTCCGGCCCAAAGTCCATTACGGTCTCCACAGATCGTCCCTTCGTGATGGTGGTCTGCAGGTCCGCGTTCCAGCGCTCTACGCCACGGTTTGTTAGGATAACACGAAAACGTGTGACACTAGAGCGGAGGGAAGGAGTGCGTACTGCAAACCAGGAGATAGTTTAAAACCCACTTCCATGCCTCTAGTTGTGGTGGCTCCCGCGAGATCGTTGGCTGCCGGTGATTCCTGATCCAGATCGCCGAGGCGTCGTGAGCGAGATCCGAAAGCTGAGCGAAGATGAGCAAGTGAAGCTCGCGGGGTAACTCGTACAAGCTCATGTCAGGTCATCGACATATGTTGGTATCTGATTGAATCAAAAGGCCTTTTTCTGAGTGTTTGTGTTGAATGAGAGATCAAACTGTGTTTGTGTTTGTTTTGTGTTACTGTACTGCGCCACTGCCAACTAAAGAGTCGCGTGGTTAGTTACCAGGCTAACTGTATCCAGTTAGCGTGGCCCTCTGTCCCTCACATTTTGTAGCGCTCCTATTTGATTTTTATTCAGCTCCACTACCTACCTCCGAGCTTTTGCCAACCTCTCCACTGGATTGTACCACCAAGGGGCATAATCAATAGAACAGTTACACTCCTTGCCCAGGTCGTGTTACTGCCCGCTCAAACGAAGTATTGTGCATGTTGTTGCCCCTGTGGCAGGCGGTTTGCAACTATATATACACCCTGGAGTCCAGCTCATTGCAGATCCCATTGGTTCCTTCAACAGCTTTATCGATATTCTCAAACCTAACCCAGAATCAAGAAACACACGCGCAAGATGAATTCTCCTTAGACGCCACCTCCCTGGCAGTCCAGGCCGGTCTGCTCTCGTCCTACAGATCAAAATGGATTCCATACTCGTTCTCCTAGTATCTCCACTCCGCAATGTCTTTACAGAGTAACATCCGATACCCAAACCATCAGGGTCGGTAAATTCCTGTTGTACCTTTCATAATGACCGTGTCTGGGTCACATCCTGCTTTGAGCAGGCGTTTATTTAGCTTAAAGTGGTCGTGGGTCACCGCAAGCGCCAAAGGGGAGTTGTTATTCCCATCCTTGAATTCGGACAATCGACTAGGTACTTCGAGGGGTGCGTTATAAGCCAGGAGTAACTCAGCATTGGTTTCATTCGGGATTGCAACGGAGACTACTGTTGTCTGATCGAGAGGAAGACACATCTGAATCTCAGAAGTGTTTGGATGGATTGGCCATTGACAAGCGCAGAACGGTATTCTGCGCTGTATTGCTTTGGAGGGGCTTCGGGAATAAAGGACTCAGTCTCGACCGGGGATAGACAACTCATTGCAAACGAGGTAATAGTCTCCAGCTTGCCGCCATGCCTTGTGCCGAGCACGTGTCGTGTAAGATCGTGCATTGGAATCCCAGTCGGCGTAGACAACCCCAGAGCGAAATCCCATGTTCGGCCACTCATCGTCCAGATTCACGAGGTGTGCGGAGCTCAACTGGAAGCTTCTGCGAAGACATGGTCGAGCACTGAGCAGTCGAACATTGAGAGCTCTATGTCGGTGAAATACACCCAGTCCATTGTCATTATGGGGGGTTGATGAGGTTGAGGTTCATACAGAAGCCTAAAGAGTGTGACGGGCTGAACGTTGCGCTTTTCGGAGGTTCAGGCCCAAAGACAGGCCAAGTGACCCGAAAATATCATCTGATGGTATTTTGACTAGACGAAGGAGGTTAGATAATGCTCTCGGATCCAGAGAAACATCCGATATGCCCTTGCAATTATCGGCGATAGTTTCTAGATCAGTGTCCTTAGCCGAGAGATATTCGTCGCTTATGTTGTGGGAAAAATCCAGAAACTGTTCGGTCTGTCGAAAGTACAGAGCTCTCGTCGTTAACCGCTGCAATAGGTAACTGTCGAATCCCTTGATAAAAACCCCGCGTTGGCGTATAATGCGGTCCACGGGCACACCTGCCTCATCAAAATCAATAGATTGGAATTCTCCAATATGAAGACCAGCTGATGTGATCACATCAATTGCTTCTGATGCAACAGGCAGTTTGAATTTCATTGTCTCATCAACAACATAGATCACTCCAATATCCTGATTTGAGATTTTCATCCCCCGGCCTGCACCTGTTGCAAAGTACGCGGCTACATCAATGGACTTAGTATAGTCCACTAAAGGAGTTGGCATGCCGTAGTGCTGTGCAATTGCAAGCTTGTAGTCGTCATTCATTTGTCCGTATCGAGTATTGTTTAGGTCGTTTAAAAATGTTTGAGTTCGACAGGCGTTCGAGGATCATTCCAAGATCAGGTGGTCTGTGCTCCTCATTCTGGAGCGTACCACGGAATAGAGACGATTCTTGGCGCCATCGACAGTCTCGTTGGCCTCGGAAAATATTTTTGCCATCAATGCCCCAGGAATGACACCGCCACAGGAGATGATATATACTTGGCTCTACCGCCTTTCCATCGATAGTGTTGACATTTTCTGACGAGGGTTCCACAGCAATACCCTCCCTAGTTAAGACTTCCATCGCCTCCGCTATCGTATCGAGTATATCGTTATTCACAACGTCGTGACGATCCAAAGCAGCCGTCAAAAGCGGGTTCTTTGTTTTTGATGCCTCAAGGAGGATCTGTCTTACTTCCTCCCAGGACAGCACGCGATGGGACTCATCTCCTTCTCGATCCCTAGTTTGGAGAAAGTAGATTTCCTTCATTCCCATACCTTTGCGCTTGAAACCTAGGATGCGATAATCTTTTGGCGGCTGGGAGGAGTTTATGTCCGTATTTTCTGTAAACTCCAATGGTGGGAGGAACCGCGTGGTTTGTGGAAAACTATGCCCATCCTCCACGCTAGTTTTCCAGTCGAAATATTCGTAATACTCTGGAGGGACAATAAAGACTAATTGTCCTAATTCATGTATCTCTTTCGGGTTAAAAGTGTATGGAGGCAAGATTGAGACCTCTTGGTCTTCTCTCTTGGTGAAATTGACCCATGCCTTTTGTAGCAATGTAGCAACTATCAGCGCTTCTCTTTGGACAGAGATAATAAGAATATCTCCTCTAAGAAGCGTCTGCACAAGGAGTTGCCACTTGCTTTGATTCAAGTTGTTGGATCTTAAGAGAACTACTACCTTTCGTTCTGAGGTGGGTTCAATCTTCATAAATCTTGGTAGATGTCACCCTGAAATTTCGTAACCCGCATGAGACTGGTCTCCATGATGGGCGGTCAATGGGTAGTTGTGTTGATCACTATTGAACAGTCGTTCACAAAGAGTTTTTGGAGAGTGGATAAGCAGATATTATGATTTGTATCATTCTATACAAAGGCCCTGTCGTCTTTTTGTAACCGAAATATTTACACGCCACCACGCAACCATAGTAATGTAGTTAGTCAATACCATGGATCAATTTAATCATACGCTCAGAAAATTATACGGATTGATGGAGATGAAGACATATATGATGCCTGCTGTTTGTTTCGGGAATGAGACCATTGGTATGGTCTACGTTGGCAGACCTAACAATTGCGTCAGATATTGGCGGCATACACCACTAAGGACCTGCAAACCATAGGGCAATTATAATAATGAGGATTCACAGATCACTCGTTCCACTGATTGCTTACTTTATCCACGCTGCTTGTAGACAGGTCTAGACTATCAGAGTCTGTGTGACCGAGCATAACACAAGGAAGCCAGCCAGTAATTGACTTATAACCAGAAATAGATACACTACTTGCAGGGAAGGCTAGCATTTGCTTCTATTTTATCCTGTGGGCCGTACTGGACGGTACTTTCGATTTTAGTCGCCAACTCTTATCACCCATCCATTTTTCTATTTTAAATCCGAGTATTCTAGGAGTTTCGATGCTCTGAGAGCCCTAATGTATTTCTTATGGAAATCGGCACAGATGACTATGGCTACGGCACCTTTTCAACCTAGCGCGAACCATTGGGCAATCTAGTTCAACCTTAATCTAGAACAATTTAGGCTCAAAATGTCCGAGTCACCCGAACCATGGATCAGAACACAGCCATCTAGAATGGTCATGCCACAGGGCCGGGAGTGGATGATGCAGAGCAGCAGATTAGTCGAAAAAGCTTTGCTTTATTTGAATAATTTTCTATGAATTTGGATTGTTTCTGTTATTAGATTATGTCTAGGTGGTGCCAAGTATATTTTGTACCCATAGATTTGTCCATGCCACAGCGCTTATTAGGTGTCAATCGTCAAAAAATCAATGATATAAGCATTCCCACGAAAAAATTATGCATTATTTGAAAATCCCTTTTCTTGAAATCACTCTATAGATCCAAGTCTTTGTGCCGGATAGAAGTTAAATTGTAATTTGGTTCTTGGAAACCAGGCACAAACTGAGTTAAAAGCGCCATGGCAAGCCCCTTGTAATATTAGGAAAATCGTGGTGGCACAACAAAGAACCAGATTAATAATGCCATCACTCGTGGGTAGCTTGAGGGAACCAAGGGAGTAAGCCACCAGGTCATAGACTCACTTAAAACACGTGGCGAGACAGCCTCAAATTCCTGGCACTAGTATTATTCGTCTAATCCTATTCTTTTGGCGGTGGACCGAATATTATATACGCCGCCATTAACCTAGCATCTAAACACGTGATCTCGACCACCATGACCAGATGCAAAGCTGGGACGATATAAACGCCAATGACCTTGGTTGAGCATTTGAAAATGCTGCTTACGGCATCGTAGGCCCGCTCTCTCTCATGGTGAGGGGTCGCTGACGCATCGCAACGATTGAAGGCGGCCTTGCCCCGGCAGCCACGAGGAGGTCGCAACAGGGGCCGAAATTGTTCCTTGTGGCGAGGATCAAGAGCCTGTCTAATATCTCCTGGGGTATGCGCTCTTTCTCATGCCTTCTCAATGCGGCGGTGACGGAATCCGTTGCGAGGTGTTGGGGTCCCCAGGTCAATAACGTTTCCACCGAATTTCCCGTGACTATGCCTTGGCGTGCGAGATTATACCATCTTTCTGTGAACAGGCGAAGTTAGCATTAGGAAATGGTAGATGGGAGATAGCCGGATCTTACTACACACTAAAATGAGGTTTAGATACCCTCGAAAGAGTTCCTGTCTGGCCGCTTTGATGGCCCGCGGCCTGTGATACCTCGATGGGTATTTCTTGTTCCAGATGCGCTTCATTTCACCATCGAGATCTGTCAACTGGGATAAAATGAGGGATTGGATGTGGCGAGGCAGGCTATGCCACGACATTTTCTCGAAAAAAAGTATCATGGTTCACTGGTATGCGAGCATCGTGATCCTTTATCTTCGTCGGCTCGTATTGCGCCTCCCTCGTCAGTACACACGCGAATCGGGCCGCAGAAGGGACAAACTCTGATCGGCTGATTTTATTCCGATTGTCGCTGTTCTCGTGTGGGTTCTTGTGATCCAAAATCCTGAAGCCTGACTTGGACCCGCTGGGTCGTTTCGTCCATTCTGCTCACGCTGGCCATTCCAGCTGAGTGAGGCGCAGATGCCGTGTCGAAATGGTGGTATAGTAGTGGTAGGATCGACGTCTTCCACAATTCCAACCGTTGCGCTCTATTCATGACAATAGACACATTTAGCAGAAGTGTCCCTAATACAAGCAACAATACCAGCAATGTGAGCCACCTCCAATCCAGGGCCACATAGTTTTCGACATAATCTGCTTTTCCCACCACTGTCTAGTTGCTCTGCTCTGGGCCGTATTTTGTCGTCGACGCTGCGACATTGGCTGTGACTTCCTCCAGACACGATGCAAAAATCCGACGAGCATTCATACTCGATGGTAGATCCTCGGTAGACGACGTGAGATTCCACAGGGTCAGGTAATCGCCCAGACTATCCCAGCCCTGGAACGCTGCGCCGGAAAACAGGTGTCGCAGTTGGTGGTACACGTTGAAGTTTGAGCACACCGCAAACCCAGAATCGTTTGCGAACTGCGTATATGTGCCTTTTGACACAGATACAACAGGGACCGGACCACCCCCTCCAGGCTTTCAGTCGAGGATCGCCTGGGCTGTGATATCTTCGCATCGGCTCCAGAAGCCCAGGGATTGGAAGACCGGCCAAGTGCAATTTCCCTACGAGCACCCGGGCGTGAGGTCAAAGTCTGACGACAAGAAGGCGCTTTCAACAGCATTCAAAAAGGCCGTATCGTCGATATCAGGTAGGAATGAGTGGACCTGCTTCGCCGGAGCCTGATGTGAAAGACGGAATGTTTGTCAAATTGGGTAGCTGATTAATTGCTGCATGAACGACTCGAATGCCAATACAAGAGCCGTGATTATCGCCCCGAGAGAGACGGGAGAACATCCAGCGCAATGGCGCAGTAGAGCTAGACTGTTCCACGGTCCACCGTTCACGTCGTCGATAATTTGAAGGCCAGTTAGGGGACGGGATTCCTTGTTGAACCAAATCCATTTCCACTAGCCGATCATCTCGCTAGTAACGAATAGAAGAGCTGTTCTGGGCGCCGTCGATAGGATGGAGACGATCGCATTAGCGATAATCCGATCAATAGTTCTGGGACATTGTCACCTTCGTATGCTCGCAGGATTCCGACGATAGTGAGCAGGCAGCCCCAACTGAAGGCCAGTGCAACGACTTCGGGAAACCATGTATCGAGCAGCAAGCGAGTCCATCGTGACAGCTGCCGTCTGATACATCCCATCTTTTTCTGCTCAATCTTTGGAGCCTTGTTCACTTCAATCTTTGTTGTCGCAGCGAGTGGTTGGCTCTTCTCTTTCGGGCACGGGCTCGCGCCAGCCTGGTCTATACTCTCCATCGTTCTGGCAATAGTAATGTGCGCAAGGCAAAACTGTGACTGCAGAGTCGTTGCCTCGATTCATACTAGGGCAGCGGGACGGTCAGATTTGAAGTCTGAGATTGACGATCGCCTGCGACACCTTCATTTTCACCGACGCCAAGCTGGGGAATATCAGCCGAGCGAACTTGCTGTACGTGTGCCTTGTCAGCCTTAACCCTCTGTCCTATACTCAACCTGTACTATTGCAACTTGCCTCGCTCTGACCTATTACTTGCAGAAGAATAACTATGAGCGGGTTGAACCAGATCACAACAGCGCTCACCAAAGCAGCTATGGTTCGAAATTTTGCGGCATGTTTGCCGGCATGCCGATCATGATTAAGCCTACGCGTGGTGGAGTTGAATTCAATGATTCTTAAAACAGCCGCTTAATCCCGTCGTCAATTACTATCCTTGCACGATGCCTATCCAATACATGATGATAAACGTATCAAACAAAAGTCTCATCCGGCACCCTAACAGCCCAAATACTCGCTCCGCCATCTGACCCCGTCCCACTCGTCGCAATGTACAACCCACCAGAGGTCCCAAAAGCCGCCGAAGTCGGCGCAGGAATATCCTCGACGACGACCTCAGCCGTACCCTGCTCGATGTCAATGCGGACCACCGCGTTGTTATAAAAGTTCGCGACGAAGGCCGCCTCGGTCCAATACGCGAGCGCGAAGTCGTCAGCGCCGACGAGGATTTCGCCGCTGGCGATCACCTCGGCTTCGCTCGTTGGGGCGCCGGTGACGGGGTCCACCGCGACGCGCCCGAAGATGCCCTCGATAGTGTTGGTATAGTAGAGGTACGGTGCGCGGTACTTGAGACCGTTGATCCCGTAGCCGAAGGCGTCGCCTGAGAGGGGCTTATCGGCGACAGCGGTTTCTAGGTTGATCCGGACAATGCCGCCGACAAGGCTGTCGGTGGCGAAGACGATAGTGGGTGAGATAGCGGCAAGACCGTTCAGATGAGGCGAGCCAAGTACATCATCGATGACTTTGTGCGCCGTCGGCGTAGATGAGGCATCGAGGGTCCAGATTGAGACTGTCGTGCCGCCATTGATGTCCTTGACGGTAAGGACTGCGTACTTATCGGCAACTAGTTCGGCGATACCAGTGGCATTGTTCTCATCCGGAAAGGCGTAGATCGTGTTCGGGCCGCCGTGCTGATGCGACGGGTCGACCTGCTGGACGATGGGACTATCGAGCCTAGTGAGGCGTGTGTACCACGAAAGGCCACCTCGCTGAGAGAGATTTTCAATCCATGTTCCGGGGTCAAGCTGATAGGCCTTTCGTGCAGTGTAAAGCTCGCCGAAGACGCCCGTGCCGGCCGATAACAGCGTGAGTAAGACAGCAGCGCGCATGATGGGCGATGGTGAATATTAATATTGTTGACTTTGCTGATTCGAAATTTCGAAATTGCCCTCCAGCACGTCGCGACCATCTTATATCTGAAAATGTGAGACATCCTGGCTGAAAGAAGCAACAGATGATCATGCACCTCGTATTTGTGAAGAATAGTATCCAGTCATGCGAGGAGCTGCCTAATGTCAGGGATCGAATACGAGGACCTTAATCCAGAACGTCGGATGACGATATCTTCGGCGAGTCGGACTTGTCATCTTCCGCCTCTCCTCCAGAGGCCCAAGCAGGCGTCTATATTCTGACTGACTCATATCCAGGGGGGTTGTGGGAGTAGTGGAGGATTCGCGCCATTTGGTCAAGTGGCTTCAGCGACGACATGTTCAACACACTTAACGACGATCAGTGCTAAGAGCGAAAAAAGAAAGGTGTACAAACGCGCTCGAGACCTGGGAAATGCGAAGGAGAAGCTTTGTTCAGAGATCTGTGATTTCATAGATGATTTGCCGGTCCAATTCGCGGATCATACCCCGGACACTGGAGCTTTCCTCTCTATCGAGGTGACCAGCAACCATTTGATCTTCATTGTGTCTTCCCATTCTTTCTCCTCCAACTTCTCAAAGTTTTGGCTCGCACTTCCCAATTTCTCTCTCACTCTCTCCTGTTTCCTCCCTTCGATTTTTTCGATCTCAACTGTTAGGCGCTCAATCCTTTTGGCCGTCTGCTTATTGTGAGCACGGCTCGCTTGAGCCTTGTCGATCTTCTCGTTGATCCTTTCTATCTCCCTGTTCTTCCTCAAAACTTCATCAATAGCTTCCCGATATTTTTCAGCCCGCCTCTTCCTCACCTCATCATACTTCTTCTCCATCCCCGCGGTGCGCTTCCGCTCCTCCTTCGCAGCAAAAGACGCATTCCACCGTCTGAGCATATTCGGCTTCTCCATATTGACCGGTAGGCCGGCTTTCTCGAGCGGCGCCACATACCCCTCTAGCGCCTGCAGCATCTGCAACCGTGGATGCGATCTTTCGACGTCTGTCTCCTCAGCAGCCTCAAGTAACCTCTCAAGCTCCCCGAGAGTCACATCATCATCACCATCCCGATCGCATTCGCCATTCCCATTCCCTGTTTTCCTCAACTCGAGGCAACCCCTAACCCACGTCTCCGTAACCCCCACAACACTCAACATCTCCTTGAATCCGCAAATCTTCACACGCAGACCCCTTGGCTCGAAAATGCTCTCGTTAACCCTCTTCAAATACCTCCGGGTCCGCAGGTAGGAGCTCCCCTCGCTCGCGGCCTCTGAAACGGTCTCAATAACCATACCGGGGATTTCGACGGGGTGGATCATCCCCATGACTGAACCGGCGATGCTCGTTGCTTGTAAAACTGGGTTGGCAATCCATGCTTCATTGAGACCGTCGAGGAACGCGAGGAAGTCCGGTTCCGTTATCTTGTAGGCGGAAAGAGCAGGGCTGTAGGCGCGTAGGAAAGGGATCATTATCTCGCTTCGCGCGGATCTGGAAATTTCTGTTTCCAGTTAGTACTCGGTGCCATTGAGCGAGGTTCTAGAAGGTAGAAACCCACGTGGGATTACGATTGGCTTGAGGAGCATTGATTCTAATGTGGACAGTGACTGGGTGGAAGGTCTCGTCGCAGCGAGAATGCGCGGAGGGTCTTGTGCAATAATTGTGTCGAACATAGTAGCTAGCAAATTGGGTATGAAAGGTCACGATTGTTTGTAGATCTTGCAAAGGGGTTAAACTGTATGTACGAATGTGCCAGAACCAGAGGACCTATTGCGAGAATATATAGACGCTCTGCTCCTCGCCTGCCAAGAGATACCTACAAGAGGTGCATGGTCGGGGGGCGCAGGGCATCTTAATCGAGACAGCAATGCGTAGTCAGGGCTGGACCTGGTACGATTCTGCATTTCCGAATAGATAATCGAAATGGAAAGCACATTCAATTGAAATACACGTTTCTCGACCCTGGCTGGGATGGATCAACCGCCCGCCTGGCAGCTTTAGGAGAGGGGGCAACATAGGGCTAACTGCATGCGGCAACAATTTCGGAGGGCCAAGAGCATGACGAGCATACTCCGCCACCCGAGCCAAGCAAATCGTCACGGCCATGAAAGACCCTGGCTTAGGTATGGATTGGGATACGAGCTCGCTCTCGTAGGCGCAATCTCAGCCAGCCTGCGGCTAAGTTCTTTCTTGAGTTCCCAACTTCCCAATCAGCCTGCTGGCCAAACTCAATAAGCAGCATGATCAACCCGCGACCTCAGTAGGGGGGGGCCTTTCTTTGTAACGCCTCGTTCCTGTTGTAGGTACTCCGTACATCTCTACCCACCCTGTCCAATCAAGACGGGGACCATGTGTATAGAGAGAGAGAGAGAGAGAAACAGAGAAGGGGGATTCAAACACACCTCCTTTGTCTCCGATTTCAAAGCCCCAATCCCTATAAATTGCATCTCCCGCCTACGTAGTCAGTCACCCCTCTATCAGACTCATCCTCCTCCTCCCCCGTCCTCGCTCCTCTCTTAACTAAAAGCTCAACCACATCCTCAAACCCCCCTAAATTCAACAAACACTGCAGCGGCGGATCCGAGTCCCCCTCAGCACGATTCACATCGAGGTCCTCGCGCCGCAGAAGCGCCTCAAGGATTCCGACCTCCCCGCGCATACACGCGAGCTGAAGCGCCGTCCAGTAGCCGAAACTCTGGTTCACGTCGAGATCGGTCCGGCGCAGTAGAGCTTCAACGACCTTTTTGTAGCCCTGTACGACGGCCCACATGAGAGGGGTGTAGTTTTCGTCGTCGGGATCGTTGAGGCCGAGCTCGAACGCTGTGCGACGGGGTGGCTGTTGTAGTTAGAGTGGTGGTGGTGGTGGTGTGGAGGACAAGGAAGAAGAGGGTACAGTTAGCGAGATTAACTGCTCGACGACCTCAACGCGGCGGTCAAGGACAGCCCAGGTTAGCGGCGTGCGGAGCCCATTATCCTTCGCGTTTAGCAGGACACGTGGATCACACATCAGGCGCGAAATAACGTCTGCGTGCCCGGCTGCCACGGCTTGGAAGATTGGCGTCATCTACCTGAAATCTCGCGCATTGGGGTCGACGTCGTCTCGAGACAGGAGAAGCTTCACGATGGGAAACTGGCCGTTCATGCATGCGATTGCGAGTGGTGTGCGACCGGCTCTGTTTTTTGTATCTGCGTCTACGATGTTGCGGGAGAGGAGACGGCTCATTAATGGCGCGAGGCCCCCGCGAGCCACCTCGTGGAGAACCGTCTCGCTGGTCACAACGTCGACCTCGAGATGGCGGCGTGGGAGCGTGGTGATGAAGGCGGGGTGTGCCTGCCAGAGGTCGATGAGGTCGGTGTAGTTAAGGTACGAGGCGATGTGGAGCCAGATTTCTGGCGGGAGGAGGCGGGGGAAGGTCGCCATAACCAGCCACGCAAGTTAAGCCTAGAAGCAAGTTGCTCCGTAGCTTGACGCCATTAAGGTGAGCGTTGTTTTGAAAGTTGCTTGGGGTTACCGAGGGGAAATGAACGGGCTGGCGCTAGGGACACAGCCACAGGGCTAGACTACCTCGAATAGAGACTCTTGGCGCAAATGCTTCGATGATGTATCCTTCAGCCTTGGCCCATTCTCGATGTGTAGTCCCGCGGATTCCGATCAACGCGCATCGTGTGACCCCTTCGCCTTTCAAGGGAAGCAGTTGAGTCAATGTCAATAGATATATATCTTCGGGTTAGCCACACCCGAGTAATCAGGGTGCTCCAACCGCGATGTGGAAGATAGCTCAGCTCCGGAATTTTTTTTTACCAGCATGGCAAGGACACCCCCTAATGTAATTTACGTCTCAACATAAGCCTTACAATGCCAGGCACATATGGATAATATGGCTAACGCGGGGATGAGCTGGCAGAGTATCCGAACTCGTCATCTGCTGTTCAACCGCTGGTCCCTGACTGGCTGTCTCCTTAGTCTAACAGGGATTATAATCTTAGCTGCGTCTTAGGAGATTTCTTGAAGAATTTAATCCATCCTCCACGGCCGAGGATAGGCTCCTCGTTCGTCCGGAGCTCGAGTTCTCCGATGACAAAGCGAGATGGAACCGACAGTTGCAGATCATTACTCCGCAGAACGAAGCGGAAACATCCCCACAGGGCACCGCATTCAATCAGACATAATACATTCGTCAGCTCGGCAGGGGATCTCCTCTATATTTGGTGCCAGGTACGGAGAACCCGCAGGAGCTCCATCAACTTCTCTCCGAGAGTACTGACCTCTATCCCAATCTGTACTCCGGCCTCACATCCGCTGACGACGGCGATGAGGAATCAGGGAGTTGGGTTGTCTTGGCACGACGGTTGGATTCAACGGCTCAGTTGCCGTTTGCTATGACGAGTATGGACCGGGTTGAGGACTTTGTGGTATAAAGTTGCGGCCGTGCCTGCGAAAATAATATGTGTATATCCAAGTCATCGATACTCCCCACTCTCTTGTTTTCGTTTCCTCAAGGAAGATGCAGGTCCTCTCAATGATCAAAGTGGCCACGCTGGCCATGGCCACTATCGCCGCCGCACACCCCGGCGCCCACGAGGCAGGCTCCATGTCGCACGCAGAGAAGCGGTCCTTCCTCCTCAACGCCAAACGCAGCCTGGGCCAATGCGCCGACCGTCTCGAACGCCGTGGTCTGGCCGCTCGCATCGAAGCGCGCCGTGCCGAGCAGTACGAGTTCTACCGCCGACAGGCCCTCGAAAGGCGCGACTACAACCCCTCCGTGAACGAGTCGCACTACTCGTCCCTCCAGGTTACCGAAAACACCTCCGAGGACGAACTCTTCTCCAAGGACCCCGTCTGCATCCTGTCCCCCGAGGGCGAAATCGGTCCCTTCTGGGTCAAGGGCGAACTCGTCCGCTCGGATATTCGTGATGATGAACCCGGTATCCCGGTGATCCTAGACGGGCAGTTCATCGACATCGAGACCTGCGAGCCGATCCCCGATCTATACTGGGACGTCTGGAGCTGCAACTCCACGGGCGTGTACTCTGGAGTCCAAGACTCCAGCAACGGCAACGGCGACGACGCATCGAACCTGGACAACATCGCGCTCCGCGGAATCCAGAAGACCGACACCGAGGGTGTCGCGCAGTTTAAGTCCGTCTTCCCGGGCCACTACAGCGGCCGCACGACCCACTTCCACGTCGTCGCGCACATCGGCGCTACAACTCTGCCCAACAACACTATTACTGGCGGATACGTCGCTCACATCGGGCAGTTGTTCTTCGATCAAGATTTGATTACCGAGGTTGAAGCCACGTACCCGTACAACACGAATGAGGTCGAGATTACCCTCAACGCAGATGACCATGTGGTCCAGGATGAGACGGAGGACACGGCTTCCGATCCGTTCTTTGAGTATGCCCTCCTCGGTGACTCGCTGTCGGATGGGGTCTTTGCTTGGATCACACTCGGCGTTAATATTTCAGCGAGCTATGACACGAGCTATGCTGCGCTTTTGACTGCTGATGGGGGTGTGTCGAACTCGGCGAGCAGTGGTGGTCCCGGTGGCTCTGGTGGCTCTGGTGCCCCTCCCAGCTCCTAATCGGGAAGAAAGCGGTTATTGGTGAATCAACAGCGAATTTTCGTTTCAAATAGTGTGATTGTATCTTCAAGTAGCTATTTCTGGATTGCCCTTTCCGCTCGTTTATACAATCAGGGCTCCAATAAATTTCCTTTTACATGTTTCCCGGATATTGTGCTTAGACTTTGTACGGCAGGGCACGTGGTTTATTGTGTATACCGCTAGATACACACTGCCCCCTAACCCCCATCATTCCTGCGATAGAGACAGTCTTCAAAGACTCCTCCTACCGGCGGGTAATTCTGGCCAACCCTGAACGCCCAAACCCCACAGATCGACAGTCGTGATGACGAATCGTCTTCGCATTGTGCTCGATGAGTCAGCGGCATTTGAGTTCTCCGACCTGCACCAGCAGCAGTTCCTCTCCTTCCATCTATTACAATGTACTACTAACTCTCGTACAGGAAGTGGATTCCAGTTCTGACCAAAGACGAACCCCGCGAGACATACCCGACCCTCCGATTGGTGGCAACACAGGCTTGAACTATGAATGATCCCCGGCCGAACCCGCGGGGCGGACGGCTTCGTGCTGCTTGCGATTTATGCCGTTACAAGAAGGTAGGGGCACCACTCCTGCTTTCAAGTGGCACATTTTGAGGCTAACACTGGTTGGTTTATAGATTAAATGTGATGGAGAAAAGCCGGCCTGTGAGACGTGTCGTCTCGCAGGCGTGGACTGTATCATCTCCCTCCCGGGTCCCACAGCAAAGAAGCCTGCTTTGAAAGAGTATTTCGCCCAAGGACTATCTGGACGATGGGCATCGCTAATATGAGATAATTGCTAGCCAACTCGCAGAGGCACAATCCCGGGTCCGAGAACTCGAGGAGCTTGCCTCAGCCCCACAACCCCGGATCGGGATTCACATCCGCGATCCAACCGACTTCGATGCGGCGATGGAGATATTCAGATGGCATCTGGCCTGCGCGGGCCCCCTTTCACCAACCTCATTGCGGGGCGAGGCTTTCCTCTCCATGGTCTACGCCAGGACTGGGCGGACGTTCGATCTCGATTCCTTTGCGGGTGAGGTCCGCGAGGCATACAAGGGAAAGCATTCAGCGAGGCCTTCAAGGAGTCTGATGCCGAAATGGCCTGATATAGAGCTGACGCGGGAGTCCATTGACCATTACGCGAACCAAAATCTGTACTCAGTCTTTCCGACGGCGGAACCCAGTCGCCTGCGAGCATTGCTCGAGGAATATACCTCCAACTCACTAGACGAAAGGAATCAGACCGTCGCGCGGACATTCCTGGTCGCGTTTACCGCGTTCATGACGCAGATCCATCGCCATCTCCCTGCATTCGCCGAGGCCGAACCAGACTGCTACATACTAGCAGCACTAACCCTATTACCGCATTTACTCCTCGAACCTAGGAGCATTGAAGCGCTTCAAGCGGTCATCATCATGGTGCGTCATCGCGCTTCCCTGAGAGAGTACACCAGAACTGATTATTACAGGCTCAATACATCACCCCAACGGGGCAAACGGAATCCGGCCAACTGCTCCTCGGCGTCGCAGTCAGGATGCTGTACAACCTCGGCGCGCATCGAATAGCCCCAACTACAGGCAATACAGAACAGCACGCGCATCTGCGCGCCCTCTTCTGGGCGTGCTACGCGATGGACAAGGAGATGTCGATCCGGAGCGCACAGCCACCCTTAATACACGACGAAGACTGCGATCTCGACCTACCGCCAAATTACATCCCCAGCGCGTCGACACAGCAATTCGTCGATCAGCCCCTGTCAGGAGACGTCCTCATCTACCCGTCCGACCTCCGATTCTCACTACTCAAATCCAAAATCCACACCCTCCTCCTATCCCCGACCGCCCAAACCCTCCCCGAGCACCGCAAACTCGAATCCATCCGCGTCCTCGACGCGCACCTCGCGGAGCTAAAATCCAGCTTCTCGATCCACTTCCAACCGGACCCCGTCGCGTACCTGCGGCCCGATTACAAGGTGCATGATTTGGGTCTACGCGGGATGAATATCCACCTGGAGTATTATTACTGTTTGCGGGTTATACATGAGGCGAGCATTGCGTCGAGTATGGCGTACCCGGGGACGGAGATAGTAGGGAGACTGGAGCCCTTGGCGTCGAGTGTGGAGCTGTACTACCATGCCGTGCGCTCGACGCTGCTGTACTTTATCAGAGTTGAGGGGCTCGTTCAGGCACCGACTGTTTGGTATGTCTACTACACTACTACACCACATACTACTACCGCTACTAGCAGTAGTATAACTCATCTCCTATTTCATTCTGAAGCCTTCCCCATCCCTGTCCATACACTGATTATACAATCCCAGGATCCACGCCCAATTCATCCTCTCATCAGCGACGGCGCTATTCTGGAACATAATCCACAACCCCGTGGCCGAGACCTTCCACTCGGACCTGCGGCTCCTCGGCCAAATGCAGGCGGTCTTCACGCGGCTCTCCGACAATTGTTGGGCGGGGGCGCCGCTGCCGCCGCTGTTTATCTTCGAGGCGTTTTTGGGCATGCTGGTTGGCCTGGGGAGGGAGGCGCTCGCGAGGGGGACGTTGGCTTCTTGATGTGAAAGATGGCACTCTGCTACGGGTTGGTAGTTAGGAGATTACGATTATGACGATGGTAGTGGGTTTGTGAGGGATGAGACATCTACTTCTTCCCATTTCCGACAGCGAAAGTGCTTGATCACGACAATGATACAAGGAGGGTTCGAGACAAACTGAAGCTAGCCTACATTCGACTCCTAACATTTGGTCCTACCAACTCCCATGCCCTCGTCCTATTCTGCCGGTCGATCTCCACCGATCCTCCCCTCTGCACCAAGCTAACATCGCATTCAACCCAAGAACAAACGCGGGAGGTGTCTTTCCTCTTGCCGCCCTACTCCCGCATGACTCTACCCTGGATGGGGTGGGTTTAACTGGACAAACGTGGTGCTTTGGATTCTCGGATCAGCCTTGGAGGCCGAATTAAACCTGCGATTTCCCCAATTACACCGCGAACTTATTCCCACGATTAACCGCACGACGCACGTCTTGGTATGGGGTATATATATGGTTCGGCTACAGACCACTGCCTCGAACGCCTGGTTTCCGATCGTTATTATCCCGTCCTTCAAAGTGTGTCTGTTTATGATACCGGCAATGCTGCGTGTTGAAGATAATCGTCTTGTCTTGTCGGACATGAGGATCAAAAATCGGGACTTGGGTAAACATAACGCGAGCGGGCCCTCGGGGGCCCGTCTCCTGTGCTATCCATCATCACGACAGGTGCCCTAGATGGGCCTGAAGGCGCTTCGCCCGATGTCGGACGCAAGCCCTTTCGAGGTTCCTGCCGCACTGAAGAAGAAGAAGGATATCTCCGTGGGCGAAAATCATGCATAGCACCCTCCACAATAATCGGGAATGGCGCTGCTGCTGCGGTGCGACGGGGTGGCGCTCTATTATTATTATTATCCACCGCCAGGTCTTTGACTTTATCGAGCAGTTTTAGCATCTTTAGGTTGATATCGGTTCGGACTGTGGCCTGGAATTCCGGGGGTTCTAGGCGCTGTATCCAGCTTTCCAGCTGCCGGGAAGTTCGCTCCAGCGTCTCGCCCCCTTGGCCACCGGCCGTTACGAGGTGCGTACCTGCATCCTGCTGCCGGCGGAGCTGATCCTCGCCCGCGTGAAGCGGCGTACCGGTGGGAACTCCGTGTCTCTGGAAGGTTTCCTTGATACTTTCGTCGTCGCTGCTTGGTTGAGAGCCCGCCCTGGGCTTTATCTTGGCGCCTGCTGGAAGGTGCCCCGTTTGCCCGGGCCTATAGTTCTGGCGCGGACTACGGCCCATGTGGATATCTTCGCGATACGCGTCGATCGCCCATTCCTCCCAGTCTGTATCATCCGAGTCTTCGGCGTCGCTGGTGTTGTACCCACGACTGAGATTGGCACGATATGGTCCGCCGCTGTCCTCTAGATGGGTATGCTGGAACAACCGGTCGCGAGACACGGATCTGGTCGTGGTGTTAGTTCCACGGGGTCTGCGGTGTCGATATCCTGGGCGTTGAGGCTCTCGGGTTGCGGATGGCAAGTACCAGTCGGTACCTAGAAATATCCGGGCTGGGCCACGATCTGATCTTCCCAGCTCCGCAAAGTCGTCCCCTCCGATATATGTAGGCATCTCTATGGACGAATCTCATCAATGGAACAAGTGGTGGAGTGTTGTCTAAGAGGAGCTGTCTTTAGGCTTGCTAGTACATCTGGCACCCTTTTGGGCAAGTCGTGTTTGATAAAAATGTATCTAGATGGCGAAAGATTGTTGAATGACCGAAACATCGCACATCTCTGATCATTGACATAGCCCACTGGGCTCTGTGTGGATATGGGGGTTCGAGGAGGTTGGAGAATTACACAAGGCCGGGGCGCAGTCGATGTGGCTTTGTGCTCAGCCCACACAATGTTTGTGCACGACCTCCAATGACAGTTCATTACGTGGCGCGCAGTCTCAGTAACAGGGTTTCCGCAGTAGCTTGAAGCCGTAGCGCCAAACCACATCATGCGGTTGGGTGTGGCTCTGCATGACGGTAGCACGGAAACGCACTCAGCATTGGATCTGTGGCTCAATTGGTTTCACACGCCCTGCAATGTCCTTCTTCCTAATTCTGCTTCAGCATAGGCAAAACCAGCCGAGCTACTGGTAGCATGGAAAACATGCGAGATTGTATACGAAAATGTATGATTCATTGTTGTGGCCACTGCCCCGGAAACGGAACACTCGTAGAACGAGATTCCTCACCACCTCCGTCTCTATCCTTCGTAGTGGACATTCGAGGGGAGAGTTTAGATCTAGGTAGGAGGTCCAATATCCCGACCATGATTCGTAACACAAGAATCAGAAGGGGATACCTGGCCAGCATGGCTACTGTAGCATCCTCCGGGACGTGCACCGGTTCCTTTCGCTGGGGTATCTCCAACGGTGGCAGTTGCTGTGTTGCCTCCGCCTCTTTCCACTTGGACTCCTCCCCCGAAAGCCCATTGAAAGAGTCGATTGCACTCTCCAGAATCGTGGACGAAGGCTCTCGCGTAAGCGGGCTGCATCCATATCGTGGGGTACCGACCAAAGTCGCCGAAGAAGAGGATGTCGAAGTCGAAGGCCGGCGCCGGTTTACTCCTATAGAAGCTCTATTTTCTGGACAGAGTAATATTGCAGGAGTCGGCTCCAGGGCAATGGTTCTTTGTTGTTGCTGGCTGTCCAGGCGGATATCTTCCGGCGTTCTTTGAGGAAACAGCGGTGTAGTATCAGTATTTGGCTGGGGAGTGGCTGTTATGTCTGGCTCGACCTCGCTGCTGAAAGAAACGGGCAGTGCATCTGGTATTTCAACAGGTACGCGCAGAAGGTTCTCACGCTCCATGGCGCTCGACAGACCCATGGCGAGCATATCCAGCGGGCGGCGGCGGGCGGCGACACTATTTGGATAAACGAGAGTGTCGCTCCGGCCCTGTTCAGAATGATTTGGGCCAGGAAACCTCATGTGGCGAATCTTTTGCCGTAAGCGATCGGTTGTGCTTTGTAGACGTCCCTGTATCTCAATGCGCATGATAAACGGGCGGTCACTGTGCCGGAGAGCAAATGCAGTATGAATGACAGGACTGCGATTCGATCGGGCGCCCGACTCGTTCTCGCGTAATTCCCACTTCAACGTCCGGTAGAAGGGGTTGACCTGCTCACCGGCCACAAGGCCGCCCGTAAATGTCCATCGAGTCTGATAGCTCTCTGAACGTTCCCTCTCCACGCCGATTCCGCCTCCTCCGCTGCCCATCACAGTGACCTGCGGCACGAGATGCACGTTGCGACTGACGGTCACTTTTGTCGGTTCTCCGCTGAGTTGTTTCGGTCCATAGTAATCAGTCATCTGGAGCGGTTCTTCTTGCGATCCTATCGGACTTGTAGACGTGGTCTCATCCAAGGTTATGAGTACCGTTGCGCTCTCCAAACGACAATTTGACGGCTGGTCGATCGCAATGTCCATGTAGACAATCGCAGCGGGATGTTCGCGGACACCGAGTGACCCCCATTGTGATTTTGAGACTCGTAGACGGCAGTCGGCTCGCACTTTTCCTACATTTCGCGAGCAGAGGCTTGCGGTGGTGAGATTGTCGAGCCCACGGTAGGTGCGACCGAAGCGGCGAGCATAAATGGGAGGGGATTGCGCCGCTGTCGAATTCGCAGATACGGTCGGAGCTGTCAGTGACATCGAGTCCATATAAATGGAAGTTTTGGGGTTGTCATGGAAGGTGATGAGAAGAAAGCGGCGGGTTGACATGAAGATTCGAGCGGCCGTGACTGAATGCCACCAGCAGCTGAGAGGGGGATTCGAGTTGTGGCACAGCCCCCACGAGATGAAAACTGCGCCTGTGCAACAATGCGAGGCTGAGAATGTCACACCGAGTTTGCCCAGGGCGCTGGCAAAGCCACACACTAGACCATCATCCTTGGAACCCCTCTTGTCAAAAGATAATTGCTTTTGCATTCTCGTGCTCTTCATTCTCCCACCACAGTTGTGTCAGGCCGTTTCATCCAACATCCTTTGCCCTGAGTTCGGATTTTGGTATTCCACGATACATAAGGAACACCCACAATGGCGGCGCCCCGCACTCGACAACAGCGAGCACTCGATGAGCTCCTTAACAGTGACGATGAAGACGACTCGGGGCTCAACCGAAGCCTGGTCAACCAAACGAAGGTGAACCCCGTCAGACAGGAATATACAACGCATCGAAGCGTCGCGGAGGCCGCTTCAAGGCGAAAGGAAGACACCACTGCACCCTGCAGAATGACGGAGCGACAAACACGAGAAATTCCATCCAAAGTCCTATCTGCCCAAACGATTCTCAATCCTGCTACCTCCAAGGATGCTACTGTTCATTTTGGCATGGACGTTACTGATGATCTTGGTGCCATGTTGGAGGAGTTTTCGCGCCTGAGGCGGCTGGGAGACTACCGTTCAGCCGCGCAGTATTTCGACGAGAACCTACGAGATTTCGCGGATATACTGCCGGTAACAATCGAGTATGCTGATATGCTTGTAGAGCAAAGCGCATATGAAGCTTTGACCGAGTTTCTGCGACCATATCACGACACGCTCAGTCGTCATCTATCGGCAGACGTGAGGTTGACGGACCAGGAACGCTCAATGTGGTTATACAAGGCAAACCTACACCTCATTCATGCCTTTGCACAGATGCACCGAAATGGCGACATCGAGTTGCCAGAAGTGACAGTGCGAAACATTGAAAGGCACATGCGCCCTCTATCCAAAAGGGCTCAAGTAGCACCATCGTTAGAGTCAGCTGAAGTACACGAACAAACTGCTAAATCGGCGGTGCGCCTGGCTGATGATTATGTGTTGTAGGTGCAACTCTTCCGGTATGCCCTCATGATTATATCTAGAGTCGAAAAAGAAACCAATCTCACCCCTGAGGCGGACTTCGACCACTGGGCAAATTGCGACCATCTTTATAGGCCACTACTCGCCTGCGGTTTGGTCTGGGACACCAGGGATCTCATTTGCGCCTTGATCGAGTGTGAGGGGGCGAATAGTGCGTGGAAAATTATATACCAAACCGGTATCCACTCGCCCAGCGCATTCAACTCCTTACTTACCGATTGGAATATGGGCCAATACGATGAATCGACATACCTTGCTATCCTTGACATACTGGTCCATGTCAGCAACTCGCTCTCTTCTCACACATTCAAACAACCAACGAAAGAAGATCTGAGGACGGCAGAACGATGTCTTGAGCATGCACGTAGTGTGGCTACATGTCTGAAAGAGAGCAATTCCGAGCTGGTACATTCGCGGTCGTATCTCGCGTGGGTCCTTGCCGAGACACAGTTACGAAGAAAGAGAAATCCTGGAGATTCCGACCTGACATCCCATCTCAATGCATATCCTGGTCTGACCGTCCATACAAACACTCTTCCCGTATACCTTCCCATGAAATGCGAAAATCCCACTTGCTATCTATCCCCTTACTCGCGAAACGTTGTGCGGACATCCGGTGATGATTTATTAGAAGTCGCTGTTGAGACCGCACGTTCCCACGAAGACTACGCGACGGAGGTTGAATGTCTTGCAGAACTGATCTACCGCTCCACTGGTGGACTACAAGGCCAGCAACAGCGGCTATCCCGCATGTACCATCTACAGCGGCATGAGCAAAAGGATATTCTGAATGCCCAACTTACATGCCTCACTCGCTTCCTGGCTACGAGCACAGATCAAGACCGCCAGGCATTACTTGCGGATATATGGGACATACGGCACGTAAGCCGAGAGAGCAAGCATGCGGCGGCCTCTCTCACGGGTTGGTGCCTGCACGTAATAGAAAAGGCACTACATCCTGACCCCTCCGGCGCAGCCGCCCCTTCTCCCCTGGACGTGGATCCCTCGTTGGTCAACCTTCCAATGTACATCAAAGACCATCTCAGAAACCGGGGGATAGAGGAAGGATACGGTCTCGACATGAACCTAGTCGACTCATTCCATCGCAGGGCACGTGTTCGTTGTGCAACGTCGCGAAGACGGTCTCGCGATGCGTCCCCCCAATGCAGAACAAACAGCGCAGTCACTCGGAGGACCGAATCTTACGAACGTGCGCGTCCCCTGGACGATGCAAAAGATATTATCATCGGTAATCTGCCAAGAGTGTCACGAGTTACGCGAGCGACAGCCAACCGAGCCCTCCCCGCTATAACTCTAGAGAATGCAGCCCATGACTCATGCCCGCAGACTGACGTGGAGGATCCGGACCCTCCATTCAAACTGGTTCCTGCTACCGATAACGTACCGGAAGATCCGCCTCATGGCTGTCAACCGAAATTGGAGGATCCTGAAAGTCCGCGAACCGGCCTTGCGAGGCGGAGCACGGTGGAAGTTACAGATGGGAGCGAGTCTGAGGGTAGTAGAGCTTGATCATGTCTCATTCAGAGGTGTAGTCCTTCTTGTCGAGAAACGTAGCCATATCGGTACTGTCATATTCTACAGCCAAATAATAAATACTGCATGAGTATCGGTCCCCAGGGCTTTCCACCAGACTATACCGTAGCGTATTCAGCACGAGGCCCATGAGGCGAGCATCACTCCAAAGTCCCACTGTTCTACATATCCTTTGGGAAGGAGACATGACCCGCAAAAGCAGCGGTGTTATTTATAGGAATCATGATAGCAGATCAATCTCCCTTCCGCAAGGCGCTTTATCAAGGGCTACTTAGACCCCGAGCTCCCCTCTCACCTAGGATACGACTACAACGACGAAGTAAAATAGCAAGAGGGCCCCGTGGGTGCCTGGCACCCCGTACTGACTCAACTACGCGGCCCGGCCCTTATGGGACGAGGCTGTGTGGATGGAACCACTAGGATAAGTGGCATGAGCAAGAAGAGACGCACAGAAATATCGATCTTGATGATAACACGCCCATCACTATGGACAAAGAGTAGCAACCTGGAGAATATCACCCATGTCCCACCAGGTGTGGGGTCGAGAGATTTGAGATGTTTCTTGGTGGCGGTGGCGTTGCGGGGAAAGCTGTGCCGGGAGTTTCCAGTGTTACCTACTGTAATATTTTCGCGGGGATCAATCTTGGGGAGCCCACAGAGCCTATTTCTTGTGTTTCTCTGTAGTAGCTCCGTTCTAAGATTGTTGTGTGGTCTCAATATCTTCATATGTACCCGGACCTGTCCACGGCCACGTTTATTCCTAGATGGGCATCGGCTATGTAGGTTGCGCGAGGTAATGAGCGTGGATTATGGCGTGCTAAATGCGCTATTTAAATAAGCGCACATCTTTGTGAAATAGTGCAGCCTGTGCCTTGCATAAGAATCACCCGGCACGCACACCCAAATCATGAATATAACTTCACACCCCCGCCGTTGAGCAATCAAGGCTAATAACTGCCCATCTACAGGAATTGCACTCTGTTACGAAACAGAGAACTCAGGCTGATCCATAACAGGTCTCGTCGCTCTGAAACCAACCTCGATAGCTCAGCGCTGGCTTAGGTCCCATGTGCCCCGGCAAGAAGGAAAGCTCCAAAGATCCATGAGAGGCATATACTGCTATGTATGGACCTATTGCATGATGGCCATCGTGGTGAATCTTCCATCAGAGTCCTTCCCTCATCCGAGTGAGGGGTCGCGAGCCCGCAAAGTCACGCCTCTGAAGGAACACCATCACAAGCAGCATTATGGCCTAGGCAAACCCATTCGCCATGGAAGGGTATCGAGAATGGCGGCGATGCGTTTCTTGGGGCTGTGGAGGAAGCACATAATAACTTTGCTGTTCGTCTCCTACGATGCGCTCGAATGAGGAGGCTACTGTTGAAATACCAGGCAGACACGGCCACCATTGTCAATATCGCAAAGCCTCACTCTGTCCTAGTGTTATAAAAAGTCACCGCCCAATCAGAAAGTATATATATGCCCGGATGGTGGCGGAGTGTCAACTCTCACCAACGGCGCTTCGAGTGCATCTCCCACCTTTCTCACCAGAGGGCTATGACCCTCGGCGCGCTAAAAAGAATCCAACCAAGGCAACGCTTAGACATGGCACAGCCAGCTGCGAGCAGCTGGAAGGGGCGTTACGGTAAGTAACACCAGCAAATCCCCCATATGTCGTCAAACTCCAGGCCAACATTGACGCTGGCCAGATGCGGAATTGGCAGAGCAGTTTTCACTCCGTCGTCTTCAAAACGAGAAGTCCGAACTCTCACAGACTCGCTATTGCAAACTGATAAAGGTTTTCCAGATGCCCAAAATATCCGCCAACAACAGGAGAAACCTCCATCGTTTACAAAGGCAACTTGAAGACGCGATAACACAGCAAGTCCGCACATCACAAAGTGCTCCGCTAGATAGCACGCTGGAGGCACGCGAGGCCTTGTTTACGGAGTACGCTGAATTTTTAAATCTGCTGGTCTACCTCTCCGGACACGAAGATTTTCGGATTCAGGAGAGTTCTCCACGCAACCTTCAGTTTCCCCGTCCTCGTCTATTAGAGCGCTTCTTCGGTCATTCCAGATAGCGGTTAATGTGTGCTGCGCCTCACCATTTCCAGGGATTGGTCCGTGAGCACGGAACGTCTGCTCACGGAAACTTCGCGTTCGGCCATTTCAGAGACTTCAGCCTCGTCCTTTCGTTCCGTCGCGCCCCAGACGAGTTCTACTACAACCCAAAATTCTAGTACCTTGACGACCGTCCAGGAGGCTCGCCGCTGCCCATAGAGCTATTAGGATTTTTATTTTTATTTTTATTTTTTTTTTGGTTCAGCCAACTTAGGCTGCTGTGATTTGAGATAGGAACCCTATAGCGGGGAGTGTAAGACTAAGTGAATATCATAGGTGCACCTATCTCCGACGCTCGATAGACGTAGAGCAAAATATTACCAAAGGACGGTGGTTGCGCGTGGACTCAATTTTCACAGGGTTTTCCCCCTACGCAGGCTTGAGGATTTGACCATGGACGCGCTGCTGGGATATCTACTTGTCTCGTCTGGACTTCATCTCAAACTTTCGCCCTCACAATCCCCTGTGTCTTCGTACAGCTATTGATCAATCCGATCGCCGCATCTAGACTTAGTACCTTTCTTTACTCTATTCCGGTCTGTGGAATACTCGCATTCAAACCCGCTGCTGTCAGAATATTCGATTCATATCCTCAGTCATCCACAGTATACCTTTGTCCCTTTTTGCGCGGGCCTGTGCAAGTAACTTTCCAAAGGTTCATTGTTCAAGGGGTATGCAAGCTCTTGGAGCTCAGACGCGACATGCTAATGGTTCGTGATGACTCGACAGGGTAGCAAAGAACTTCCCCTGGCGCTTACAGTCAATTCGTGGGTAATGTGAAGAAACCTTATGGATTAAAATTGGGAAAACAAACAGAATGCTAAGGACGATATCTCAGATTGCTGATGGTCTGGTCACCCAACTCTCGCCTATGATGTCTCCTATTTGCGGCACGGAGATTTGCTTGATGGCTGTTGTCGCGCACCTATTTTTGCATGTTTAACGGAACCTAGAGGTACTTTAAGGCCAAAGACAAAGCTAATATAGAATTTGTTAAAAGAATAAACGTGATTAGACTCGCATGATGCTGGCGTATAAGTCATAGAGCTTATCTAACAACGTCGAGTTCCCAGTATAAATGGTCGCGAGGAGTTATCCACACTAGTTTTCGCATATCGGCAATTGGACGCGTAAATAAAAGGAAAAGAAAAGAAAAATGCGGTAGAAAACATACCAGGCCTCGCTCCACCTTTGCGTAGGCATTAAATGGCTTCAACACCAAGTGTTTTTGGTGGTGCTAAAGTTGAGAAGATAATGCCCCAGGCAGTGAGTCTGCACAATATCATTGGCCGTGATGAAGCGCATTAGACAGCGCATCACACTGGAAGTACTGTTATTGAGTTGTGCATCTCGCACTGTAGATACCCCGCGACCCCGCGAATCCCCCACTGGACGTGAGGTTGAATTACCGAGACCGCCCCGCAACTGACAACCTCAACCAATCACAGCTCCCATCTCGGGGAGTATGTAGGCGTCTCGGAGCCATAAAGCCTCGGAGACTCAACGCCGCGCTTGTCGGAGGACATCCGGCTACTTCTGCTCCTCACCTCATCACGAACCATTGTACCTCAATATCCCCTTCTCCATAAGCTTCCCTGCCCTCCACCACATCTGCATCCCCCCACAGTGTAGCAACATCACCATCGAAATGTCCCTCCCCAGCACCCGCACCGCGCGGCTGGCCACCTGGTCGTCCAGACTCCGCTACACAGACCTACCCGACGCCACAATCCAACGAACAAAAGACCTCTTCCTCGACTGGCTGGGATGCACGATCGCGGGGCGACACCACCCGGCCGTGCGCGCGATTGTGAATTTCGCAAAGACGATGGGGCCGAGCTCGGGGAAGAGCGAGCTCGTCGATGGTGATCTCGGGCCGTTCAGTACGACGAGCCCCGCATTTGCGGCGCTGGTTAATGGCGCCGCGAGCCATGTCGTCGAGCAGGATGATTTGCATAATCGGAGTATTACGCATCCGGTACGTCTCCCCGTTACCTCCAATTAATTTCGTGTGTGCGTAGTGAGAGAATGGTGGGGGATAGAAAGCAGAGCGGCTAATTGCGTACGTATTCCCCCATCTAGGCGACGGTGATCTTCCCCGCGGCGCTAGCCGTCGCGCAGGATGTCGGTGCGGATGGGCAGGAGTTTATCACGGCGTGTGTGGTCGGATATGAAGTCGGCTGTCGCGTGGGCGCGTACCTTGGCAAGAGTCATTACGAGGTACATACTGATTTCTATCTCCTTTCCCAATTTCTCCGCCCGTCAGTTGGAGTCGAGAACATTAACCCTGCGAGTAACTAGAACTTCCACTCAACAGCAACCGCCGGCATCCTCGGCGTCGCAGCCGCAGCCGCACACCTACTCAAGCTCGACGAAGCGCAAACCCTCTCCGCGATAGGCACAGCCGGAACGCAAGCT
This sequence comes from Penicillium sp. S1316, assembly GCA_023627405.1. Lineage (NCBI taxonomy): Eukaryota > Fungi > Ascomycota > Eurotiomycetes > Eurotiales > Aspergillaceae > Penicillium > Penicillium sp. S1316. The sequence goes on along the minus strand of JAMAHF010000039.1, from coordinate 164,613 downwards.
GCCGGCCTGTGGCAATTCCTGCTCGACGCCGCGCACTCGAAGCAAGTGCACACGGGCAAAGCGTGTTTCGACGGGGTCTTCGCCGCATACTCCGCGCGCGATGGGCTACTCGGCACGAAGGACGTCATTGAGGGTCCGCGGGGCATGGGTAACGGGCTTGTTCCCGGGAAGACGACGCCTGAGGCGATTGACGCTGACCTTGGAAAAGATTATGAGGTGCTCCACTCGAGCTTCAAGTGGCATGCCTCGTGCCGGCATACGCATCCGAGTGTTGATGCGCTCCTCGCGCTGATGGGCAAGCATGGGGTGAGGTTTGAGGATATCGACTCGATCCTGGTGCCCACGTACCAGGCTGCGCTGAATGTTCTCGGGATGAGCGGGGACTGCGAGACGGTGCACCAGAGTAAATTCAGCATGGGGTTTGTGCTCGCGGTTGCGGCGAAGAAGGGGCAGGCGATGATTACGGATTTCACGGAGGAGGATCTGGAGGATGAAAGTCTTAGAGAATTCCAGCAGAGGGTTACTATGGTCTTTGATCGGGAGATTGATGATGCGTTTCCGGACAGGTGGACGGGGAGGGTTGTTGTGAAGACGAAGGATGGGAGGGACATTGAGGAGCGGACGGGGTTTGCGAAGGGGGATCCGGAGTTTACGTTGACTAGGTGCGTATCCGTTTATCACGATAGGACATTATATGGAAGTTGGGGACGGCTAACCCGATGCAGAGCGGAACTTGAGACCAAGGCGAGGAGTTTAGCGAGGTATGGTGGGATTACGGATGGTAACAAGGTGGAGGCTTTGATCCAACGGGCGTGGAATCTGGAGAATGAGACCGACTTGCACGGATTTGTTTTCTAGCTTGAGAGATCAAAGAGGAGTCGAGATGATTGTGGTTAGTTAACCGGATTAAATATGTATTATCGTGAAAGACGCTGCCAATCTATAGCTCGCATATTAGAATGTTCATGAGTGAAGATGTCTTGCCCTGAATAATCTGTATGTGGAACCAGGTCCAATGGTGGGCGATCTATTCCACTCTCTCTTCTCCCTTGGACTGCTCGATGGACCTCTCAGACGTCCGATCTGCACCATCAGCCCCTGCCTCCGGTTTAACTGCGTCCTTCCCCTTCTCTTGTTCCCCCAACCCCTCGGTACCCTCCGTCTTCACCTTGATACTCCCCCACCCCATCAGGCCCGCAACAACCAAACTCGTCGCCGAAGCAGCCGTCGCCAGATACATAACCCGAATAATCGCCGCATTATACCCATCAAGCACGTCCCCTAACACCTGATCATCAAACCCCAAATCCCTCAGTCCCGCCGCACCAGCCCTCACAACGAGAGCCGGATCAACACTCGGCGCATGCCGCGCCAGCTCACTCGTCAAGCCAGAGCTAAAAATCACCTGCGCGAGCGAGAGAAAGATCGCGGGCCCGAAGTTCTGCGCGAGGACGACGAGGGCCGTTGCGATGGAGTTCAGCGCTGCGGGTGCGTTGTGTTGTGCTGCTATCAGCGGCATTTGGACGCCGAGGCCGCGGCCGATGCCGAGCGTGAGCTGGATTAGGACCCAGCTGTAGGTTGGAGTAGTGGGGGAGAGGAGGATGAGCAGGCCGGCGCCGGTTGTGGCGATTGTGGCGCCTAGCACGGCGAAGGGGGTGTAGCGGCCGATGCGGGTGACTGGATATGGTACTTGCGTTAGTGGTGGTCGGTGTAAGTTAACGCGGATCGTAGGGGAATGTACCTAGACCACCTGAAACCACACCAAAGACAATCGTACCCCCGATCGAAGGCAGCAAATCCACTCCACTGAGCGTAGGCGACGCACCGCGGATAGCCTGGAAGTAGATAGGCAGATAGTACGTCGTAACCATGGAACACGCCATGAGGAAGCCCATATTCAAGCAGCTACTCCACATAACACGCTGGCCGATCAGCGAGAACGGGATCATCGCGCGGTCGCCCATGTACCCTTCATAGACGAGGAACATAATAAAAGTGACGCCCGAGCCGCAGAAGAGCCCGATGATCGTGCTGCTGTCCCAGCGGTAGGTTGTGCCGCCCCAGTTCAGCGCGAGCAGGAGTTGGCTGGCGGCGCCGGCGAAGATGGCGAAGCCGCCGAGGTCAAGATCTGGGAGGGTTTGGCGGAGCGTGCGTGCTTTGGTTTCAGGGGTGCGTTGGTCGGGTGTTGGGACGAGGACGAGGGCCGGTGCGATCACGGCGGCGCAGGGGAGGTTGATGTAGAAGCCTGGCCGGTTAGCATCTGCTTAGATGGATATGGATAGTGGATTGTCGTGCTTACACCAGCGCCAGGATGTATGCTCGGTCAGAGCGCCCCCGATCAACGGGCCGGAGAGGAGGCCCAGCTGGGAGAGGCCGATGAGGACGCCGGTCAATGCTGTTCCCGTTAGAACAGCCGCTATAGTGGGACGCGTGGGTTACATACCCGGCCGCCGCTGTGGAGGCACACATGCAGCGAGGAAAGTGAAGCCACCATTGAACAGGCCAGACGCACCGATACCAGCAACGGCGCGCCCGACAATCAGCATGTTGGAGGATTGTGCTGCACCGCATAGAGCGGATCCGAGTTCGAATATCGAAAGGCATACAAGGTACGTCCACTAAAAGAAATATTTCTTAGACCTTAGATCGCGACTGGGTGGCGACTGGGTGGCCCACCTTGATATTAAAATACGTGTACAGCTTCCCGGTGAGTGGTTGGAGGGAGCAGCTGCTTCATTAGGTCGTGTGTCGACTGATAGTAGACGTGGACACTCACTTGGCGAGAAGATACGCTGTTCCGTACCAACCGACATCGTTCAATGAATGGAAATCGGACGTAATTCGTGGGATGGCCTGTATTTCTTAGCCGATGGTTCGTAGACACGGCAGGCCGACTCACCGTCGAAACGATCGAGGTGTCCAGCAGGACCAGATATGAGGTCAATGTCAGGGCCACCAAGGTCGCGACCACAGCGAAGCCTTTGGGATACTGTGTCTCCTGTGTCGGCGTAGATTGCCCATCATCTGTGGCTCCCTCCTTTGCGGGATCCGGGCTCTGCTGCCCGTGGTCGGCAGGGCCGCTCTTCGAACCGATTTCCTCCATGATGGGTGGTTTCCGGTTGACCTGCGACCGAGCGAAGGTTGGGTGCAGGTCTCTTTATATGAGGTAGCACAGAGCGGAGTAACTTGCGCCTAACTCCGTCCACAAAGAAGCAAAGAGTTGATAGTTCCGTAGATCAGCCTCGCGCTTGGTCCAATCAAGCATCGCTTGGCACCTGTCGGAGACGGATAGTGGGCAAAGCTCCGACCCCGATCGGCCCAACTGCCCGTCGGACCCTCGATTCCATTTTATCCTCCTTCTCCTTCTCCCCTCCCCCCTCCCTCCCTCACCAACCCTCACTGGTCTCGTCGCGATGTCGGATGTCGATGCTAGTAAAATAAGGAGTGCGGCTGTCCGCGCATGTACCAACTGCGTCCGCGCCAAGGTCAAGTGCTCCCCTGGCACCCGAGGACACTGCGAAAGGTGAATCGCTCCGACAACTACCCTATACCAGTATCTGGCTCTCGGATGCTGACGGATTAGATGCACTCGCCTTAATAAAGACTGCCAGCCCTCGCCTCCAGTCCGCAAGCGGCAGCCGAGGGTTGAGCGCAACACCGGCAAGATAGACAAGCTAGAGGAGAGACTCGACGGGCTCGTCGTGCTACTACAGTCCGCCGTGAATCGGTCGTCTTCAAGCTCCGCTGTGGGCGACGGAGCCGCGAGCGGAGTGACTACAGCTTCTTGTCCTCCGATGACGTTAATCCCGTCTCCACCGGTTACGCTCCCCGAGGCCCAGCAGCACCAGCAGCCTGTCCCATCACCTTCTCTACTCGAGCCGACCATATCGGAAGCGGAGCTATATCTCAGTCGGTTCCGCGACTTTATTGTCGCCGACCTGCCGTTTCTAATCCTATCTCCGTCGTTAACGGCGCAGCAGCTTCGTTCCGAGCGGCCGCTGCTCTGGCTCAGCATCATGACTGTCGCATCCACCCGACCAGGCCAGCAGAATGCCTTGTCGAAAGAGGTGAAAAGAGTGTTTGGGCATGAAGCTTACGTTAACGGGACTAAGAGCCTGGACTTCCTGTTGGCAGTCCTTGTGTATCTCGCATGGTATGCCCATCGCCCGTAATTGATTTGTGTTCCTCATTAGCTTTGACGGGTAGGGATCGTTGGTATGTGATTGAGAAGAACACATCGACCACCTTGGTGCACCTTGCTGCTTCCATCATGTACGAACTCGCGCTCGACAAGCCCACGTACCAGGATGCGGGGGTCTTGATGCTTCATGACCTGAAAGGCTGCAGGAGGCCGACCAGATCTCATCAGATCCCGCAATTGGACGAGCGTCGCGTTGTTTTAGGATGCTATGTATTAAGCACTGTGTAAGTTGCACGTTCTACTCACCTTGGGCTCCGTTAACGATCTCAGCCCCTCCCAGCAAGGCAAAGGCGAAAGCTTGAAATGGACTCCCTACTATGACCAATGTGTCCGGGTGCTCGAAGTGCAAAAGGAATACCCATCAGACCTCATCCTAACTCACCTCGTCAAACTCCGGCAGCTTGCCGGGACCGCAATCGAATATTTGACCACGACATATGGGAGCGATAGCACACTGCGGCCTGACGCCTCACTCGTCCTCAAGTCCCTCCAAGCCCAACTGCAAACCCTAAAATCAAACATACCACCAGATGTTCTCACCAACAAGACCCTTCTCCTCGAGCTCCAGAACACTGAATGCACCATCACGCAACTCGCCCTCCTCCCCACGTCAAGCATCTTTCTCCCACCAGGCCAGGGCTTCACAAATATCTACACCAGCATGCAATCCATCAAATCCTGGGTCGACACCTTCCTCACCATCCCACCAGCCGAATACATCCGCTTTTCCGCCCTGGCGCATACGAATATCGTCCGCTGCCTCGTCAACCTGTACCGCCTCGCGACATGCGACCATCCAGAATGGGACAAGTCCCTTCTGCACCAGAGTATCAATGTCTCGTGGGTGCTTGAGGAAACAGCGAACCGATTTCTGCAGGTCTCAGAAGCGGCCGGGTTCCAGATGACCGAGGGAGAAGGGTGCGAGAGTACGTTCGATGTGATTGGTCGCAGGATCGGGTATATGAAGGTCGCCTGGGATGAGATGGTCCTCGCGCAGCAGACGCCTGTTAATACTACTACTCCCAACGAGGGCGGTGGTGTTGTGGAGGCGCTGGGGGATATTTCGTTGGATTTTGCGGATTTTTGGGATTGGCCTAGCTAGCACGTGTGGAAATTAATTTCTTCTCGTTCGGAAATACTGCCATTGCTGGATCGATGTTTTTTAATTGACGTACGGTTTTCCTTGGGTGACTCGAGGCGTGGATAGACACCTGGCGGAATTGGATTGTGAACGTGCATTAACATCTTTGACAAGCGCTTCGTACTTCTGGTAGGATTGGCTGGAGACATGTGTTCTTTAAAGGGATGTTCTTGGTATTATCGCTCCTGTACTTGAGCATAGCATAGCATTTCCTTTGGATGTTCTTATACCCATAATTCACGTGTTAAAATTGAGGTTGTAGGATCCGTAAACCGAGCCCCGGGTGCAAAATATATAGTTTACCACAATCCAACCTTGTGCGCTTCAAGGCCAACAGAGCTAGCTATATTAGCAACATTCAACTATAATACCCTGATCATCATAATCTCCATGTTTAGATATCCACTAGCCATCCTTCTGCTTATCAAGCGTCTCTTGCACCTTCCGATCCCCAAATTCGCAAATAACACAATGTTGCATTCCTGCCATCGATGGCGTAATTAGCGCACCCGTTCCTTCCCCAAAACCCGCCGCAAACCCACATCTTCGGCGATCCCTCACCGAGTTTTCCATCCCACTTTTCTCCCACGCATTTTCTCCGCGTCTAACTATACTCCTCACTTACCACAAAAACAAAAGCAACAACAGAGACCAAAAAAAGCAAAATGCCGATCCTCACAGACTTTACCCCTCCCTCATCCGCAAAGGCGCTCGATCTCCCTGCGGTCTCAAAAGGAGCCTCATTCTTTATCTCCTTCCACGCCTCCGTTGAACCGAACACGGGGAAGCCATGGTGTCCTGACGTCGTCGCCGCCCTGCCTGTTCTGCGAGAGACGTTTTCGCCAGACCATGCCCCAAACGTTGCCTTTGTCGAGGTCGGACAGCGACCTGAGTATGTGATTTTATTCCCTTCCTTTCCCTCCTACATGCGTAGTTGTGAAGAATGGCCAGCACACATGGAAATATAAGGCTGACTATTCGCGCAGATGGAGAGATCCCAAGAACATTTTCCGCACCAAGTGGAATCTGACCGCTGTTCCCACTCTGGTTCGCTTTGAGAGTGTCGATGGGTCTGTCAAGGAGGTTGGGCGGCTGGTCGAGGGCCAGATCCTGGATCGGGTGAGGTTGAGCAAATTTATTAGCAGTCGCGAGGCGAGCATTTAGGACTGGGCCCTGAATAACACTTTGTGAGTTCTAGTTTTAAGAAAGGGAGGCTCTCACTGTGATACCTTAAGCGATGGCTGGTTTCATGCGAGCGGAAATTTGTTGCTATTGACGTTCGATTCTTCTTCCCATAGAGGGAGGTAATCTGATCTCTACGCGTTGTTTCTTGATTGGGTTTCAACTTTGTAGATGCGTAAACTGTAATGAAGATATTTAACTTGGCTGGATGTGTCCCAGACCTAATCAGGGTAGCAGCTGGGCATATTTGTGGAGATTGCGATGGGGATGCAGCAGCATGTGTAGTATGGTCGCTACTTTGATCAGAAGACGGAAAGGCACAGCGAACAAATTTGATGGAGGGGTGTAAACAAGGGAACAGGAGATAAGTACGCTTAGCTACAGGATTCCTGATTTATCTCGAGGAAGAACAGATTCCTACCGCATTTGTTGATACTACCCCTACTTCAGGAGCTGTCTTTTTTTGTGATTTTCTCTGTTATTGCTCACTCTCCAATTATCCTGGATCCAGATAGCCACATAAAAGAAAACGAAATACCAAACGAGTGTGTGGCCACAAAGGCACCCCTAACGCCAACTCTTCTCTTACCTCAAACCCCGCAACACCATAAAAAAAAACACTCACTCCTCCATGAGGACTCTCAACGGCTCAATCTTTAAGAACCTCGCCGCATCGCGAACCTCCTTCCGCCTCTTCTCAACACCCGCTTCATCCTCCGCAGCCCAGCAAAGCGCAGAGTCCGGCGGCAAAGCACCACTGTACATGTATTGGACAGTGATACCGAGCGCCTTCCCCGCAACATCCCCGCTGAGATCGATGAGAGTCCCACCAGCAGGCGGCTTCGCAAGCAGGTCCGCGAAATACGGCGACCAGTGCATGAGGATATCGCGATGCACGCGCGTGCTGGTTCCGTTCGCCTGGAGGGTTGTGTCGGGCCGTTCGTCGACGTTCCCTGAAAGGCGATTGAGGAATGTTGTCACCAGCTGCGGCGGGAGGTCGTTGTGGCGACGCAGGATGTCGAAGCATCTCGAGCGCGAGAGCGATTCTACACCCTCGAGGGGGACGCGAGCGAGGATGGTATTGCGGTGGAAGGAGTGCTGCGAAGCGACGTCGATCTTGTGCATGCAGTCCAGAAATGCGAGGAGCAGGCCCGCGATCGTCTCGTAGCAGTCGCTGTTGATTGCCGATGTGAGCGCCGACGTGATGCTGTAGCACTGGTAGCTTACGATGGAGGTGCGCTTACCACCTTGTGGTGTTGCCGGTGCGTGCAGAGCGCGATTCTCGGCAATGGCATCGTTGAGAATGTCGTCGAGCAAGAGTGTCGTGGCCTGTGAGTGGTTACGGGATGCCGAGCACTGCAGTGCGATGTGCACGTACCTGTGCCCGACGTCCTCGCGAAGCAACCGCTCAGCGAACCCAACATTGTTCTCTTGGGCGCTACAGATGAGCGCCCACCCGAGTAATTGCGCCCGGAGCTCAGCCTGCGGGATTAGCAAGATCCTACTCACCAGGTCCTGAGCAATGGCTGAAGAAGCCTTCGAGATGCATAGGGATAGGGCTTCCGTAACAACCTCCTTGTACCCCGGTAGCGCCACGCGCTCAAAGACAGTTGGCGCGACGAGCTGGTACGTTCCCCAATGGCCCACCAGCGCGGAGTCCCCGAGGATGCGACCAAGCAAGTGGGTCGCGTTATCGGACTCGAGGATCCGCGGGAGCAGCTTCTTGATCTTTGAGGTATGGCTCATGTTTTTGATGATCAGCATTTCCAGATCAGTGATGAAGAGACAGCAGAGGATTCGGACAATGGAGATTGATTGGATTGCCTGGTAGATCCGGCCGAAGATCTGGCCGATAGCTGGGAAGGGCATCGGATTGTCGGCGATCGACGACAGGCCATTTTTGCTAATGCTCGGATGTCGATTTTATAGACGTATACGGACAAAGAACCTTTCGTCTTGGAGATATTGTCTCTAGGATAATGGATGGGTTCGTGGTCAAGGGCTGTTTGTGTCAGCTAATTGTCAACTTCTACGCAGTCACCCGCGAAACAATGCGCTTTAATGTACGTCTTTGTTTGAACAAACCAATCTGCCAATCTCTCAGGACCACCACGTGGATAAATGCATTGTTTACAGCGGCTACCTGCGGGCATAGATCACGGACCTCAATTCAACTGAAATTCGAACAAGGCTGAATTTTCTACCACTCCGGTTATATTCCCTACCCGCAATCGAGCCTACACATGCTCTGTCTGTCCATCACCAGAACGGCTCAACGCTTCTCAAAAATCGTATCGAATAAACCCCAGGACAACTACAAAACGTGATTCAGTTCGCCTGCTCTCCCTCCTTGGCAACCATCGCCGCCTCCCCCAACCCCTCCACCTCGGTCTTATACCCCTTAAACTTCCTCGCCGGCACCTTCTTCATAAACATCTCATCAAGCTCCTCATAGCTACGCCCCATCGTCTCTGGCTGATACCACCAGATAAACACAATAGCAGGGAAACACAACCCCCCAAAAACAAACCCCAGCTTGCCACCCAGATTCGCCCGATCGGGATTAAACAGGTAGGGAAGCACAAAGCTCCACATAACGCCGATGGAATTCGCCGTCGCAAGTCCGATCGCAATCGTCTTGATGCGCAGCCGCGAGGTCGCCGTCTCCGTCAGACACGTGTACGCCGTCGCGCCGATGGTCACGTTGTAGAAGAAGCAGTAGAGCAGGATCATCGCGACGGCGCCGCGCAGCTCGCCGAGTGATCCGCCCACGGCGAGTCCGCCCATCACCCACAGGATCGCCGTCAGACCGACCGTCCCGTATAAGGTTAGATCGCGGCGCCCGACTTTGTCGACGAGGTACCACGAGCTGATGTTTCCGACCATTGATAGCACCTGCTGCGTTACTTGGAGCTTGAAGGACATATCCGTGCTGTACCCTGCGAGCTGCGCGTAGTAGGTCGAGTAGGACGCTGCGAAGACGATCCCCGTGAACTGCTGGATGACCAGGGGTGCGATGGAGACGATTGTGCGGCGGAGGTTCGATTTGCGGAAGCATTCGAGGTAGGTCACGCCTGAGGTCTCACGCTGGATCTCTTCGAGGGTTACCTTGATGGTTGAGAGGCGGGCGACGGCTTCGCCGGTTGTTGTGCTGTAGCCGAGGCGGGAGAGGCTGTGCAGGGCCTTTGTGTCGTTGCCTTTGTTTGCGAGCCACCAGGGGGATCTTTTTTTGTACGTGGATTCGTTAGTAAGTACTTATAAGATTGGTATGTTGAGGCCGGGTGGACCACAAAGTGGGAGGGAAGCATTGGGTATGTACGTACTCTGGCATGAAGAAGACAAACACGGTAGTGACTGCAGCGAAACCGTACTGTGCGACGAAGATGGACCGATATGCCCAGCGGGACTCGACGCTGCCTTCCTCGTTGACGATCAGCGAGACGATAAACGGGCCCAGCGTGAACGCGAGCGCAATCAAGCATGTCATGAGGCCGCGGAGGGCGAGGGGCACGATCTATGGGAGCACTTTATTAGTATATGTATGGGTGACTGCAGAACTGCTGGACAGCATGCGTACCTCTCCGATGTACGTCGCGCAGACAGCTTGAATCGCGCCGACCGCGAAGCCGTTGAGGAACTTGCCGCCGAAGAACATTTCGTTTGTCGTGGCGACCACCTCGAGCGAGACCGCCGCGTACGAAATAACCAGAGCGATAATCAGAGTATAGCGCCGCCCGATCCAGTCCGCGATGACTGCTGCTCCCAACGATCCAATAACCATTCTAAACACGACCACCCAAGGTCAGCAAGCGAAGCTCCCTTATTGTTTCCCAACGCGGAGGAGTACTCACGAACCAACTGGCGCACCCGAAAAAGCAGACTGCCAGTTCGTATCGAGAACATAATCACCGCCGAACGCGGTGCCAAAGTCTCTGCGGAATTGCGGGATGCTGACGACGATGCCGCCGGCCTGATTCTCGAAACTCACAAGCAGAATCGTCCACGCGCCGTAGATGCACCAGGCGAACGCCCACGGGTGGGCCTTGATCGCTTCCCATTTCGAGCGCGAGTGGTCTTCCTGGTTTGTGAGGTGGGCGAGGTGGTGCGACGTGCCTTGGTCGGTGACTGCGTCAATGGAGTTTTTTTCTGCGTCCATTGTTTGCATTTGCCAATAGGCTTAACACAGGGCTTGAAAAACAAAAATACGGATGAGAAAGGAAGATTGAAGATGCAGTGTGAAGGAAACAATCGAAAACCCTGGGAGACAGACCCTTCCTTTTAAGTATCCAGGACAAGCATTTCTGGGGATTCGAATCCGGGGGCGTTCGAAGACTCACGCTAACGCAGCTGCGGGTGCTTGAAGCTTCCATTCAGGGGCGCTGGCTGGCCTCTCTTGCGTGTGAAGCTAAAGTTAAACCTTGTCCTGCGGCAGGCCTAGACTGGTTGGCCGAATCCATCGGCTGTCTGCTCCTTTACGAGGTGTGCGTTACTTTCCAGTTGGACCGTGCATACGTGCAGTGGTGGTTTCCTCCTTGTAATTCGAGAGACAATGGAAATATCAAGAGCTTCGTGCTGCATAGCTAGAATGAGAGCTAGCACTGTTCTCGAAATGAATAAAGATGGATATCCATAGCACGGCCATGCAAAGTCGGTGAGAACGCGCGAAACCAGCGCTTCAAGCAAGGCCGGAGTAGGGGCGGAGATAGGACCAGCTCGGGACGACCCGTAGCAAACATGGCGCGGGTAATCCTCGGAGGAGTCTGATCCCTGCGCTTAAAGTTGCTGGTAATTCAGTTGAGGACGCGGATGCAAAGGGGGGCTTGCAGGGTTTGGCAGGTGTGCGCGCGCTGCGGGTTCCAGGAGCCCAGCCTTGACTGGTTTCAATTGGCAGCTGACCAGATGACCCCATCCGTTCAATAATACGATGAAGGATGGAGCGGTTGTTGCTTCTCCGCACTGTAGAACCACGTGGGGATTTTGGATTCTGTGGGGTGGTTCGGATTTCCCATTCTTATTCTAGGAGGAGATGTCGAGTCATGAATGGGGCTTCCCCGGAAATCTGGGGTTTGTCCGGATTTAACCCCCCCCCACAATTCGGGCAATTCTAACCACGCGAGACCAGGAAAACAGCTGCCTACCCTGTCCACCTGGTTGCTGGAACTAGGATGGCCTATACTGTTTTCCACAAATGTACTGAGATTCTATCGGCCTGCGCACAGCTTCCATTTCTATACCACAACCAGTCCCCGAACTGGAGCCGAGGCACGTTTTTGGTCAGTCGCCGTACATCAAAAGCGGGGAACGGAACCCAGTCTCGCCGTCTGGCAGCTGTATGCACTAGGGTAGCGATAGGGCGTCACGCAATTGTGTCGCGTCTCGCAAACGTCTTCTACATCCTAGGAATCGTCTTCTCTCGGCTCTTCTTGCTCCTGTTCGTCAAGAGTCTCACGATTTTCATTCCAACGTCTGACTTGACCAAATTTGCCGTTCAAGGGGAGGATGCTCTTGGACGCTATACCCCTGTTAATAAGGGCATGTATTCCAAAAAAAAAAAAAAAAAAAAAAAACCCAGACTAAGCTATATCGAGAACTCGTTCAACGGGCGTAGTATCTTTAGATTTGAAGTGTTACTGATGAAGGGCCTAAAAAGTAGAACATATCCAGGAGTGTGGGATGGAAGCATCCAAGTGGGAGAACAAGCTGGACACTTCGCACAGTCCACGGGTCCACGTACATATAAATCTTGCCGAGTACGGGCCTTGCTATTTCGTGTTTAAGTGTCTTAGAAATGCCTGATTAGAAATGCCTGACGTCAATTGATGCCCCAATACTCCGTACAGGTCGTACAATATAAAGAAAGAAAAAGAAAAAAGAAACGAGAATTTATGCGGGTATAGCATATAATGCACCTGCACTGTTCCAGGTCCAGTGAAGTATACGTAATTAAAGGTAGTACAACAGCACTAATGGCGAGGCTAGATTCAGGGTCTGTGATTAGGGGAGGTTACTCTTGATTACCCTATAAGCTGGACAAGGGTCAGCGGGGAGAAGGAGCAACGATATGTACAGGGGGACTATCGAGGACCTGCTAAGCGGAGCGCTACAACACCAAATCTGTTGTATCACAACCTTCACCTGCTCGAAACCAAAGATGATCGACACCCGGATCCTCCGACCAGGAAGCTAACATCTGATTGGCTCAAGAGCTATCTGGTCCCCTGATTCGCGCCAGAGCTCGTATAAAAAGGATGGCATGCCCTCAAACACGAGCCCACGAACTAACAACCTTTCCGTTTGTTCTTGACGATTTCCTGTCCCCGTTACCTAACAATGGGTAGGTTCTAGCCCCTCATTCTACCACGACACGCCCTGCAGCCACTTGCTAATTCGTGACACAACTAGGCTATTCAGAGGTACCGGATGCATAGCCAGGAATTTCCATGGCCTTTTCAAAAAAAAAAAAAAAATAAAAAAAAAAAAACCAAATGCAAGGAAAAAGAAGAAAATCGCTAATAGGAGTTTACAGGAACTCTGCCAAATCTGCGGTGTCAGCTTCAACATCAGGCGTGTCCGCTCGCGCGACGAGCCGCGGTCCGCGGCGTTTGGTGGCCATCCGGGGTACTGGGTGTCGTGTACAGGTTTATATTACGATGAGGAACAAGAACGCACCGACAATAAAGAAAATTCAGAAGATGGAGACGATGATGACGATGGCGGGGAAATGCGCGATGAGTCGCCGGAGGACGACGACTGGCGATGCCGTGAGGATTCTGGGTGTTTGGTCATCTACCGCAAAGAAGAATTGGCGGCGATCGCGGTACGCTCTGGGTACATGGCAGATAGTCCTTGGCCTGAGGAGGACGATCCTGAACATGATCCGGGGTATGTTGGTGATAGCGAAGTTGAGGGTGGTGAGAATGAGCCTCTTGAATATGACTCTGAAACGGAGGAACGCAGTGAGGACTTTGAGGGCAAGGATGAAATTGGCGACGGGGAAGGGAGCGACTGTATTGAATCCGATACTCGTGCTGGATGGGCCTTCCAGGCCAACCCCTCACCCCCGCAATACGACACCGAGTTCATGCCGATCTCTATGCGATTGGACAGCCCGCTGCGGACACCAGACGGCGCCCCATACGTCAACCACCTCCTGCGTCTGAATGAGCAGTACCATGAGCACATCGCCGGCCCCGGCTGCCGCAATACGGAGGGATACCGCGCGCACAATATATCGGTCGAAGAGATGCGAAACTGCCATACAGTGCAGTGCATTCTGCGCAAGCCATCCGGGTGGAGACCAGCGGCAGACGATATGGATTTTGAGAAGGAGGGTGACTATTTCCTTACAGGGCTGGCGGATCGGATGCCGACCAGCCTGTGGGATATGGAGATTGAGCCGGCTCGGCATGGGGTGGGGGATGGGCTTCGGTCGCAGAGTGCTTTCTATATTGAGACGGTATGCAGGATTTACATTGCCCATTACCCCTTCAAATAGCTAGACTGACGGTGGCGACAGACGCAAGAGGAGCTGGACGCGCTCGGCCTCCCGTGCCACCCAACGTGCTTCGAGCTCTTCATCCAGGCTAGCAAGCAGACCCTGGGCAAGGTTGATATCGACGCTCTGGCGCGCATTCGAGATCGCGCAGTTCTCCAGGGGAAGGAATTCCCTGTGGCACATAACGACGATGTCCTCAACGAGCAAGACCAAGTTTGGAACCATACCCCCGGTCTCGAGTACCTGGTCGCGAACCCGGTCTTTATCCCCGACCTAGCCGCAATCCTCGCAGCTGCGATCTCCACAGACGAGGGCTTCAGCGTACAAAACAGCCCGTTTCCCCAGCGGCAGCAGAACGTTCTCGCCCCCACATCGGTGCACGACCCGTTTCTTCTCCTCCCAGCGGAGCTGATATATAGCGTTGCGTGGGAACTCGACTCACAAGACATCGCCGCCCTCCGCCTCTCCTCCCGCGCATTTACCCACCTCCCCATCTCCCTCTGGCACCACCTCACCGTGACCGAGATGCCCTACCTCTACGAAGCGTGGTCCCCCGATCCAGCCCCCTATTATTGGAGTACCCTACTGGCGACCGACCTGCTCTCCGCAAAGCGCACGCGCGAGAAATTTCACCGCGACCTGCAAGACCGCATTGAGACGATCCGCGAGGATATGCCTGACATCGCAGAGCAATGGATTGAAGATAATTCGAAGTGGGAGTGGCCGGAAGACCCGGATAAGGCGGAGATGCTGCAGCTTGCACCGGTTAAGCTCCCGTTTGCGCGCACGAATTGGTACCAGCTATACAGGGATCTGGTGGGGAATAAGAACAGGTTGCAGGGGCTGCGGAATAGAGAGAGGATTTGGGCTGCTGTGTTGCAGATTATTGACGCGATTAGACATTTTCGGGAGGAGATGATGCGTGAATAGTTCGACACGTATGTATTGTATACCAGCCCACAGCTTAAAGGCAACCAAACTACTAGAAGAATGCAAAAGACGCAACAACCGAGTTCCTCGTCGTCTTCAGCTCCTCCGCCCCCTCAGGATAACTCTTCGTCGTGCTAACCCTCTTCTCGCGATCTGTGCTCTCCATCCCAACGACACCCTCACTATACGCCTGCAAGCCAATGATATCACAAAGTCCATTCTCCACGAGAATTGCACCCAGCTCGTCCACGAACGCCGCCGGAGGGTATACCGCGCCTTCACCCACGGCCTGCCCGTCATCATTCCCAGCACGCTTGAATTCGTATGGATACAGCTTCCCGGCGTGGAAGAGCCAGGAGCAGGGGGTGATATTATCGGTTCCAGTCGTGGCAACTGCGCGGCCGTCGGGTTCTTCGACGTTCCGCTCAGATGGCGACAGGTCAAAGTGTCGGTGGTTTATGCACGCGGTGAAGGACTTCTCCACTCCGTGGCGCAGGAAGCAATCGCGGATGGAGGTGTTAATGTAGTGCATTGAATTTATCGCGTGGAAGTCAGCTAGCGCAGCGTGCAGGGAGGGTTTCGTTACGCTATGGTAGACACCGTGGTTGTACTCGGCGAGCGGGATAGGTCGGATTGTAGTGGTGGTGATCGTTGCCATCTTGACAAGCCTAGGTGTCTCTTGCCTACTGCCTCTCAGTTTCGATATGAGAGAGGGGGGTACTTATCTGTAGGGTGGAAGATCCTGCTGGTAGACGCTCAGGCAGCCACAGTCACATCTTGGAATCTATAGAGAGGGGAGCTGAGGTCGGCGATCGGACTAATGTGTCTAGCTACTACCCCGCCTGGTCTTGCAGATTAGCCTACATGTAAACCGCACTAGGGTATGCAGGCAACGGGGAATCTCCAATGGTTCGTGGGTGATAGCAACACGAGGTGCAGCTCAGCTAGCCACCTCGCATCATCTGGGCAAACCCAGATGGGCACTGGCGTCAAGGCCGCTACGTGGTGCGTGTACGACGAGCCATACTGCTAGGGAATCGGGCATGAGCAGACAACATAACCGCGAAATTGTGAAGGAACAACAGCTTTATCTCCCTTTCTTACATGTATACAGCATGATAACCTCGACATGGGGTTTTCGTTCCTCTCCTCCCGAGACGAGGAGGTTTTTTCCCATGTCTATATGTGCGAATGCAGAGGTTTCAGTCTGATGATTAAAAAATATTCCAATAACCTCACTACCCCTCTTGTCTTTTTAGTTCCAAGTTGTAGCGTACTCCATTCTATCAGTGGCACTTTGTAAGTATTCGGGTTCAAGTGTCCGCCCAGTCGGTGCGGTGCGACCAAGTGCTACCCCGCGAAGGCGACCACGGCCTAGCCAGCCACTTTAAGCATACCAGCAATCGGCAGGCGCTAGTCTGGCTCTCCCGTTGGTGGGGGCGTCAACGGACAATCAGGTACGTAAGTGGTGGCGGGACCCAGCGGCCGCCAGGTCCAATGCTAAGGACTGTGTATCCCCGGTGCATTGCCTCCTAACCTGAGTAATCAATCATGTGAACCGGCTTAGGTGATAGAACGAGAGGGAGACGTTACCTGGTAGCACCTTTCCATGGGCGATGATCTAGGGGCCCTGCTGCGTCCGAGCACAGCCCCCATGAATCTTGTCATTACTGAAACAGACAAGCGCCATAACATCTTTGCTCGCGGAGACCCCACACAACAGGAAGGTTCCCCGGTGGCTTTGTATTGTGGCCTCAGCTACTCGGGCGAGATCCTGAGAATTAATCATCCTATACAACGTCTATGCCATAGCTCGGGATTCTTACCCTACAACATAGTAACCCTTCGGGTGGCAAAACGCCTTTGCCTCTTGGGTGTGTCAAGCTTTCCTTCAAATTTTAGCATTATGAGATCTCACTATCGACAGGAAGAGGGCCACGGGAGTTGCTGGACGCTGAGTTCTAGTAGCCGGTATAGCGAAACCATTGCTAATGCGGAATAGGTGCTGGTCGTATATTTTTAACCACCGAAGCCCTGTGGATTTGAAAGAAAGGCGTTCTGTTTAACAGTATATTCGTATTCTTATTGTCATAGAAGCAAGTTTCTGACAAGTTATGGTTTCCTCAGGAGGACAAAGCCGATAAAAATCAAGCATCATACCTGTTCCTCGCAACGGTTCATTATGATACCCGCAGCTGTCCTCCCTATAGTAGCTCTGTCGGCAGATTCGGCACTTCCAGCTAACCCCTCACCGATCAGCCTGAACCCCGGGGGCGAGGGCGTTCCAGCCACTATGACATTATGCGCCGTAGAAAAAACGGCGCGGGGCAATTTTGCGTTGCCACGTTGTGATGTGAGAGAAGAATGAGCACAGACCTTCCGCAAACGGCGACCCGACTTGCGTGGCTCGACTACAAAATCGTGATCTCGTTGGTCCACCAGAGACTGGAACTGGTGTGGCGAATCCAGCGGTTGTCGTAATACGTGGGGAGGGGGTCTAGAACCATCCATGTGGCTCCCTGTATGTGGGTCAGGAACACACGCGTGCTGCCGGGATTCTCGCGGGAAAGGCAGCCACGATTCGTTATCGAAGATCCAGGCACAGGCAACATGGTCTAGAATCATGGATCGTCCCCTGAGGCTTTTACATCTGGTCCTGGCAATATCTTCACCGATGACGCACAGCCCTCGTGTTCCTAGACCCACCGGGTGATATAAAAGGTGTCGATTCTTCCCCTGACGATGTTCCCCATCTTCAATCAATCCTTTCTTTGGAGATACCTGTTCTATACATCTGTTTCTTGCTTCTCGAGGTTGATCCTCTGACATTCCTTTCGTGCTATCTGTTGATCAGATTCTACCTTCTCTTCAAACTCAATTGAATCGGTCTTTTACCGTCAAACAACCAGTCCAATCCTTCAAAATGATGTTCACCACGCTCCCCCTCGTCGCCACCTTCGCTCTGGCCGCCTCCGCCCTTCCCCAGGGTACCCCGTCGAGCACCAGTACCAGCACCAGCTCCGGCACCTCGTCCGCAACCCCCAGCAGCAGCAGCGGCTCTACCTCCGGCGGCGGTGTCAACATCATCAACAACCTCAACACAACCGTCTACGCGGTGTCCACCGCCTCGACCACCGGCTCCGGCGGCACAGAAACCCTGTCCTCGGGCGGCGGCAGCTACTCCGAGAACTGGCAAACAACCTCGGACGGCAGCGGCATCTCGATCAAGCTGTCCACGAGCGAAGACGAGAGCAGTGTGCTGCAGTTCGAGTACACCAACGACGGCAGCACCCTGTACTGGGACCTGTCGTCGATCGATCTCGACGAGAGCTCGGCATTCGTTAAGGCCGGCTTCTCGGCCTCTGGCGATTCGGGATGCTCCGCGTCTGTGAATTGTGCCGCGGGTGATGCGGATTGTGCGGAGTCTTATCAGAATCCGGATGATGTCAATACCAATAGCTGTGATTCTTCGTCGCAGATTACCCTCACCCTGGGTTAGGGTTAGGGCGTGCTTATCGAGTCGATGGCAGATATGAGATCGAGTGGTTGGGCGGAAACTCGGCGACATGTTGAGAGCTGCTGCTGGTGTGGAATCCGCGGCGGGCATATTCGCTCCAGTTCAACCTTTGCCATTGATCGTGTTTTGCAAGGCCCGCAGTGCAGGTCCACGTCTTCCCTGAAATTTTTACGTTTTTGGTTCTTCCATTTAACTACTTGACGCCGGATAGATTCTGGTTCTCTGAATTTTGCACAAGGTTCTTAGAAATAGATGTTCATAAACATATACATATAGAATATACCTGTTTTGTTGTTTCTCCTTACCTCCCTTGTGCGGGTATCAATAAGAGCCCCCAGTTAATATCTGAATTCTTCTTCGGTCTTTTCTCGCTACTATTCACTCAACGATACTCGACCCAGAGCCTTGTAGCCCCTTATATACTTCCCGTCACTTATCCGGTGCCTCCCTCGCTAGTCGAACCGCGCTCTCCAGCGCCTCCTCCGCCGAAACAGCAACATCAACCCTAACCCCAACCCCCTCCCAGTTTCCCCCGGTAACGGGGCAAGCGGGGTATTTATTCGGAACCCAGAGAATAAACCCATCTGGTAAAACACACGCGCGTGGGAGATTGGCTGCGCCCGCTGTTGTCTCACCAACGACTTTCGCTCGCTTTCGGGCCTGCAATCCGTACGCTAGGTCCTCGCCGCCGGAGATTGTCTTGGGGCTTGTTAGGATGTAAATTGGCCTTTCTAAATTGAATTTTGAGTTCTGTGGGACTGGAGATAGCGAGAATTCCTCGCTGGTGCTGTCAGATGGCTGGACCATTTCTAGCCACGGCTTCTTCTTCGGCTCATTCCCCACGTCTCCATTCTCGATAAGGTAGCTTGCAAGCAGGGCGACGGTTTTTGGATCTCCGCCGCGACACTTGCGCAGGTCGATTACTAGCGCATCTACCTGTGAGACGCTTTGCATGGCGTTGTGGACTCTATCCCGAACACCGGACCAATGAACAGGGGCGAACAGTATAATCTCCACGAGCGCAATGTTTAGATCGAGGATCTTGACATCTTCGAACCCGTAGCCTATATTCGCTAGGCGTGCTAGTTGTTCTTTAGTGGAAGGTTCCGTGTGGGATATTCCGTGCAGACAGCGGAAATGTTTATCGCCGCTTAAGGCCTGCAGGTCCGTCGTGATGGCGGTTGCAAGTTCGGGGCCGGAGGAGATGTGGTCGTATACGCCTTCCAAGGCGTGGGCGCGGAGCTTTGTCGCTAGGGTAGGAGCAGCCCTCTGGTCCAGGTAGAATGTTTCGATTGCATCGACGACGTTGTCGATTAGGGTTAACCGCTTTTGTTCGTCGAGGGGTGGAGTGTGTTCTTGCACAGCGCCTGGGCTGCCCAGCCAGTTTCGGAACTCGGCATACTTTGCGTTCTCTGCGCCGGAAGTCATTGCTATTGCGGTTTTGTTGTATTGTTGTTAATGGCTTGCAGTACTGTTGCATCCGTCTATATATCAAAGGGCGGGTGCTGTAGGCGGCGACTAGACGTGCGCGGCAAATACGAGCATATCCCAAGTAGGCAGAGGTACATTACGCGGCAACATTAACTTGAAATCGAGCTATACTCTCCTTTCCCTTCTTGGCAAGACGCCATTGTGGGGTATTATTATACTATCAAAGTACGATATTTATCCGAGGCTTGTCTGTTTGATGCCAAGCATGCCAAAAGCCAGACACAATACTTAGCCTGCGCAATGACACCCAATTCATAGGGTATCACCGCACCGCCGAATAGCTAGCTATGTATTTTCTAACACAGACCAACATAACTGTCCTGCCACTCACACCCCCAAAACTGCCTTCGGCCAAGCCAGTGCCTCCCCAAGATCCATAATCCCACTCGAAGCCGCATCTATCCCCCCCTCACCAGCACCCAAAATCCCCAAAACATCCCTCGCAAGCCCCCTCCCGGATCCCCCAGCCCACCACACACTCCCATCCAGCATCGCGAGCAACACGCCCCAGTGCAAAAGCACAAGCAGCGGCAGCGTCTCCCGGCGGTGCAGACAATCCACAAACCCCCGATCAACGGTCGCGAGCCAGTTGAGGACAGAGACGGGGTCGTGCAGCGCGCGGTAGCGCTGGAAGCATCTGCGTAGGCGGGATATTGCTGCGTCGATGATGGCATGTCTTTGCTCTGCGTGGCATTGTGGTGGTAGTGTTGTTGTTGTGTTGTTCTCGTGGTTGTTTAGCCCGTTGAGAAGATTGAGCGCGGTCTCTGTTTCAGCATCGAGTCGAGTCGCGTTTGAGGGGCCCCAGAAATCCTCGAACACGAAGCACGGGTCTTTATCTTTTAGCCACGGGACCGTCAGCCGGTTTATCTCGGCTGACCCATGGACGAGCACGAAGAGGGTGAAGATCGTCTCGAGCATGTTCATACGTATATTCGTATTGACTTTCGCTTCCGCATGGACATGGCCATACCCGTCCGTGGACACGTTCAGAACCTGCGGGACCGCAATCCCATGTACGATCGTGATAAGCGAGTGCGCAAAGACAATATCACAGTTCTCCTGTGAGATATGCTGAATAGCGTGTTGAAACGGTTCGAACGCGCGGCTCTGGTACTCCATCGCCGTGTCGACGTACAGCTGTTTGCGCGCGCGGTCTTCGGGCGTACAGCTACTGTTGCTGAGACAGAAAGCGGTATGCAGGGCCGCGACGGAGAGCAGGCCGTCAAGAAGAAACGAAGCATTTTCGTCTTGCAGCGCGCGCCGTGGGATGTGCACTTGCCATGTGGCGTTGTCGGTGGGCTCGGAGAAGAGGGATTTGTATGTTGAGGTGCAGAAGGTGTGCATCAGCTCCAGCTGGAGCCGGGTTGATGCTGCTGATGTTGAATGTCCTGGAGCTGGAGCTGGTGATGGCGAAGGTTGCGACTGCGACTGCGACTGCGGAGAACTATGTTCATTCGCCAGCACGAGCTGGGCGGGTGAACCCGTGCGGGAGGCGGGCGAGGTTCTCAGTGTCCCCGGCGCCGGCGCTGGGCGCTCCGGATATGTGCAGTCCAGGCCGCGGAAGGAGCAGTTCGCACAGGGCTGGGCGGACTCGTCACACTGGTGTTGGTTGATGTCAGCATTAGTGGGCTCGTATTCCTAATTTGGATTCGTCCAACCTGATACAGTAACCAAGCTGAAATGCATGCATGCGTCGTAAGCACGGATTCGAGACATGACTCACCTTGACCCGTCGCTTCTTGCACTGCAGACACCCAGTGCGTGATTTCTTGTGGGCTCTGCGTGGTGACATGATTATGTGAGCGGCTAGACTACTTCGTAGGGATTCTTGTTGATCAAGACTCGGGGTCGAGATTCTTCGGCTGATTGGGGTCTTGGTCATATAAGCCCGAGCGAGATTAGGCTGCTGCGGTGACAATGCCGAGGGTCAGACCCCAAATTGGCTGCTGATCTGGCGAATCGGATCTATCGAGCGGAGATGTCCGAGACGAGACAACTCTGTGTTCTTCAGCCCCTGTCTCAAACGAACCAACAGTGGTGCTCGCTTCCTCGATTTAGCCAGTTAGCCGTTGATGAAGTTGGAACGTGAAACGGTGATGAGAGGCCTTGTCATGAAATGCTCGCCTTATCCATGCCCTTGAACACCTAAATCAATAAGGAGCCCACTCATAATCGACACATGCTACACGAACAATCCATACATCCTGCTCAACCCAATCCTCTCCGGTTACATTCACTTAGTACTTATCCAAAAATCGTAGGCACGGAGGAATATTTATTCGCGGCATAATTACGACTACTAAATTTTGTGCAAGTGTTCATTACCATGATATTGAGCGCTTAAGACGAGATCATATAATGAAGGACGCAAATGGCAAGAAACGCTATTTTTAAGTTAAAAGTTAACAAAAATCAGAAAAGAAACCCCAATATCTATAGACGTACGCCCATCTATCTTCTTCAGGGCAGCACCATGCTTATTTCAAGATCGACGGACATAGCCAGTACGGGTGAAATACGGACAGCGCGACAACGGCCAGGGCAACCATCCTATAGAGAAGATAAATATTAGCGCCTGTAGTACATTAATTCCAAAGAAAAAGGGGGAACCCACATTCCGTCGAGAATCAGAAACTCGAGCTCGTTCTGCATGAGTTCGTTCCCCCATCCACCGGCCATCTCAGGCAGTCTGTTTCCGTTAGCATAAGACCGTCTGTGTCTCAGGCGAGCATATACCGATAGATACACCGGATCAAAACAGTAACATAAGCAAAAACCTCCGCAGCGCAGAAGAGATAGAACTTATTCCCATCCTTGACAGGTGGTTTCTCTCCGCCAGCCGCCTTGCGCGACCTGTACACCCGCCACACAAAGTCAAGCCCCAGGATACCGCAGATCCCCATGGTCCCCACCTGGAATGCGATACCAGCGATCATGATATTGTTTCCCGCATTCACGCGATCGGGGTTATCGTCGCCTGCACTAGCCACACCACCACCGGCCGCCTGGAGGAAGATCGACCCGATGTCGCACCCGATGAAGATCCAGGGATATAGATTAGGTCGAAGGCGTGAGTGCTCGGGGCCGAGGTAGAGGACGATGTGTTTGAGCGACCAGTAGATGCCTGCGGCGATGAGGGACGGCGCGAGGATTAGACAGACGATTTGTTGCCGGAAAGCGTTGCTGTCCCAGACGTTATTATGCATGAGTATTCGACCGATGTAGCCGACCATTTCCATCAGAGCGCCGAGGGCGAGGGCGATCATGAAGGTCCATCCTCGCGATTTGATTCCGACGACGAGGTGGTAAACCCCGCAAACGCCGAATAGGGCCGCGAAGAAGGCGTTGGCGCCGAGATTAGGAACGTAGGCGTATGTTGTTGCCGAAACGGGGCATTCAGGGGTGACAGAGGTGCAGTTTGCCGTCGACATTGTGCATTCAACAAGCGGCGTGTGTGGGTCAGATCAAAGTGAAGAGATCGCAGACCCTTTAAAAAGCCAAAGTCTGGGGGTAAGCCGGAGGTGATTCTTATATCTCCGACCCTCGTTGTGCTTACGCTGCCTGCCGCTCTCGCTCTCGTTATCGCGTTCGCTTTCGTGTTCGTTTGTGGGTCCTGTATCGGGTCCACTCTTCTACTCAGCCTCCACTGCCTGCCTTGGCTGCCGATTTGATGTGTAAAGACTGGATCTCCGCGAAAATGCCGAGACTCGGACATCTACTCTAGGCCCCGACTTGCTCGGAACGGCACCGATTTCTGCCTCCAGTGTCTCCACCACGTCCGTAACCCAGTTCGCTCCTTCCCAGCCGCCTTGATCTCCTGGTCTTGTATCTTGACAGGATCGGTTTGTGTTTGCTGCCCTTGCTCCTCCCGGTGATGGTCTTTGCTATCATGGTCGCCGTCTAATACCGGAGCAGCCATCCCCGTCTCACGGGCCCCCTGCTCTCCATCAGCCGCAGTCTCGTGATCCCCACTCTTGCGAGCGTCGTCTGAATTGTGAGAAAAGCTGTCGGCCCCGTCTATGCTCTTCGCCTTGAAGAAGGCATCACGTCCACTATTGTCCAGGATGCTCGGATCCGCCCCTGCATGGACCAGAATATCGTAAATGTCTTCATTGCCAATATCCGAGCATTCATGAAGCGCAGTCCGACCATTACAGTCCTGGATATTAAGGACTTCCGCAATTCCGTGAAGCTGTCCTGAGGATTGCTCCACGTCTTTCCGGTAATAATTCGTCAACAATCGCACTACATCCGCGTGCGTCGAGGTCATGTGGCAGTCCTCATCGTGTGCGGCCGCGCAATGGAAAGCTGTTCTCCCATGATCATCCTGCTGCGTCACCGATGCACCAAGATCTAAGAGAGCGTGGACCGCTATGATCATGCCAGATATGGCAGCTGTGTGTAGCGGCGTTCTGCCTTGGTCATTCGGCTGCGAGACCCAAGCCCCGTATGTCATCAGCAGCTTAATCATTGACCTAGACTCGATTTGTGCTGCAAGATGAATGGGCGTGTCACCACTCGTGCTTTTGTACTGAACGTTTGCGCCATGAGAGAGTAGCACAGAGGCTCCAGGTTTGTTATTTGACTTCACCGCACATAGAAGTGCCAAACCCAGGTCTGTATCAGAACAGTCGTTGGTGGCCTTGCACCATTCCAGTATCATCTCAATCGCCGTCCCACTCCAAGGCCGCTCAACCACCTTTAACAAGAGGGGGACAACGGCGAAATTCGCGTCGCTCCTGATGCAATGCAATACTTTGTCCCGGACCCAATCTGATTGTAGCGTCGCCCAGCAAAATGCAGTATCCATTTCGTTGCTATTTACCAGCGTGGTTATTGTGTCCAGGTCACCGCGAGCAAGGGATTCCAAAATAGCAGGAGCCGCGTCAGACGAAAGTAGGTCAACAAGTACACGAGAGCCAAATTGCCTCGCCCATAATAATGCAAAGTATGTCTCGTCGATAATTTTGTTTCCCAGCTCTCCCGATTCATAGTAACAATCGCACAGGGTACGAAAGGCTGTCGAGGATACCGCATGATTGGGCCCGTATTGTTGCTCGGTGTACTTCCAAATCATCTGCCGGAATTCCGCTTCCTTCTTGGGACGATCCCGTAACTGGTAATAAACACATAACCTTTGCGCTGATGCGAAAGCGGCGTGATGGCTATACTGCTTGTCTTCTTCATACCTAGCTAGAAGTTCCTGTTCTTCATCGTCCTCGGACTCTTCCTCAGACTGCCAGTCGCCCTCCTCTTCTCCTTCTTCTTCCTCATTCCGGTCCCGTCGAATGTTCTTCGGCGCAGACAAGGCCGCGATCGCTCGCCCGGAATCCCGTTCGTGCCGTTGCAGTCTTTCGCGGGACTCTCTCAATCGGCCTGCGGCCTTGATGCAAATATCATTGTCTGCCTTGCTGCAGGACTCGAAAAACGACACCACCACAGAGTATTTGTCAATAGCGCCGCTAAGGTTACCTAACCTCGAATCGACCCCCGCCGCTTCCATGAGATCCTGTTGGTGTGAGTGGGAGTTGCGCAGGTTTCCACTGTCGGATAAGGCTCTATGCTGGAGGACTATACCCCATATATGTGCCGCTGTATCCAATCTTCCGTAATAGCGGCAAATCCTAGCATAGAGCGGGGCAACAGCTGCACAAATTTGAGAGTACTTGCCGTCCGGCGGCTGAAGCATAGCGTTGGGAATATTTCGCAGAAAAACATCCAACACACCGAGCAGTCTACCCATATGTCTTCGAAGAACGTCTTCTTCCGGTACATGCCATGGCCTATATAGCTGCAATGCATTCAGCAAAAGAGCTGAGGCTGACATGTCTTGTAAGTCGTCCTGTGATGCTCTTGAGTGCAGGAAGGACCGGGCAAGATCGTGAAGGACAAGACTTTCAATCACAGTTTCACCTTCGCTCCGATGGAATTTAACAAATCCGGATATTTCTAGCTCTTCAACAGCGCTTGCGAGCACCATTGACTCAGAGCGCAGTTCCAGCAACCATGGTGCTAACAGAGATAGCTGCCCAGCTCGTTGGTCCTCAGAATCGGCCCCTTCGAAAACATCTTGTCGAACATTAACTCCGCCCACTATCGTGCTGAAAGGTATCGAGCCTCGACCGAGAAAGGCAATAAGTTGCAGCAGTCGTACGGAATCCGGGCTCTTTCGCTGAAGAGCGTCATAAAGCATGTCAAAGGTAGTCCACAGAGTGCGGCCTTTTTCATAAGACCCCACATACTTTCGCATCGGGGTTTTCAGTGTCCTATCCATGAAGCGTGACTGGAAGTCCTTGTTGTAATCGTTCATAGAAGTGACCCCGTAGGACAAATAAGACCCTGCCTGCTCGATTGCGAGGGGCATTCCACCAAGCTTACGGGAAATTGTCATGGCGACTCCGTGACCTAGCCCAGTCAGATGTGTCCAACGACTATATAAACATAAACTCACTAGCAGACTTTTCAGACTTGGCCCCCGCGCTTTTGAGTAATATGTGGGCCCCGGTCTGTTCGTCAACGCCTTCTACCTGAATCCCAGGGAAGGCCAAGCGGAGATGAAGATCTGGCGATGTAGTCACAAGGAGAAGGTGGCCATGCTTGCACGACGGGAAGTAATCCCGTATATCTAAATCGTCAACCTTATCCAGATCGTCAATGCTCTCCACGCCATCAAAAACAACGATCCATGATCGATTCGTATCATGCTCGAGCCATTCAAGAACCTTCTCAGCACCGGATTGTTGTGGGTTGCTTCGTGGTCCCAGCTTCAGGGAGATTTGTTCAAAAGACTGCTCTGCCATGCCTCGCGACGAACTATCAATCCAGATGAGAGAATCGTAGTCGTCATCCCTAAACGCGAGATATTCGAGCGCCAACTGCGTCTTACCGTAACCACTAAGGCCCCAGATAACGGCAGCTTGCCTCATTCGATTGGTGACATCCAATGATTCTCGGACCTCCTGCAGCTCTGCTTCGCGACCGAAGAAAGTAGACTTTAATACTGGAATCTTTGATCGAATTTTCACAACACCGTTTGTCCTCGCTGGCGCTGCTGTCGTGGGGACGGATGATTGCAACAGTTCCCTTGCGTACGCAGCGGCGGTCGCAGCTGCATAATCCTGCCACTGTTTATTCTTGTGGGAATCCGAATAGTCACAAATTCCGCGGATAACCAAACAGGGAAAGTGATTCATGAGCCCTGCTGCCTCCATTTCGAAGCATAGAATTCCGAGGTCGTTGGCGAGGCGGTCGCGCGTCAAAGCATCTTTCATAACTTGGTTTGCAGAAGCAATCGCCCCGTAATGGATTAATGGCACAGTCGAATTTCTCGGAGCGCGCGTGATGACCTTCGATTTATCGCAACCAGCGCAGGATGGCCGGTCGTTTTCATGGACATATGACGGTTCGAACAATACATCGTCGGACGTGCCAGGGTATATGAGTGATGCCTGCATAGAAGGGCGGGCCTCTGCAGCGTTTTCCAGGTGAAGGGCGATGTTATTGTCGCCCACCAAATGTTTTGCTTGCAGATTCGAGAT
Organism: Penicillium sp. S1316; assembly: GCA_023627405.1. NCBI lineage: Eukaryota > Fungi > Ascomycota > Eurotiomycetes > Eurotiales > Aspergillaceae > Penicillium > Penicillium sp. S1316. The sequence continues at coordinate 137,118 of JAMAHF010000039.1, read as the reverse complement.
CGCAGTAAGAAGCGACTCGGGAGGATTATTTAACGACCCCGTTCTATGAAACGAGCCGTCTGCCATGGTTTTGCCATAGTCATATTGTATAACCCCAGAAAACAGGCCAGTAGGCTTGCTGACCACCACGTCTCCCAAGCGGATATCCACAGTCGCGCTCGGCACTCCACCACCAATACCGACCATCAGTCCAATGTCAATTGACGGAAAGGTCGACAGCATCTGCTTTGCAACGACAGCGGCAGAGGTCAGGCCGTAGATTCCGCTCGGAAGGCACGCGATGACCACGTTGTGGCTGCCAATCTCGCCGAGGTGGTACGTGTTGCGGTCGGCTTTTGGCTGGGGGAGCGGGGCATGGCTGGCGTCAAGCATCGCAATTGCGGCGGCCATCTCGAGCGGCAGCGCGCTAATCCAGCCAACCCGGTATGCATCGTGCGTTAAGCGGATTCGCGATGTGGACATGTCGAGTTGGTGATGGTCTGAGTCGCATTTTCGCGATCGAGGAGTGCGTTGGAGGGGATTTTGGCGCTGGGGCGATGCTGCTCAACTCAACAGCCTCGTCACGTTTCTTTTCGCGCATTCTAGTCGCTCTAGGCAGCCAATCATGTTAAGCGAGAGCGAGATAACCCATCTGGGCTCAGCAAGTTGACTTCAACATCGATCTCGCAGATGATATCCAGGAATAATAAACAGTGTCGCTGGAGATGAAGAATGACGGCCAGCGAAGGTGAGAGCAACGCGTCAAGACGAGTGGCACGGAGGTGCGACCAACTCCCCCGCCGGATGAAGTCTCAGTCGACAGGGGAATTATCCAACCAAAATCAGCCCTGTTAATGTAGCCTTTATCTACCTCCTATTTACTAATCCTAAACACCATAAATAACAGAAAACAAGGCGCCTAACCACCCTAGCCCGACCCTAGATACTAAGAGGGGGCGTAGAGTGTGCGGGAAAAAGCCCTGTTTAGTTAAAAATCTGGTTGATCCCCTGTCGATGAAGATTTCTTCCCCCCACCGTCACTTTACTCGCGAGATAGACTTTCCAAAGCAACTTTTTCATCATCAATCAAACGGAGATGACGGTATGTCCGTCGCATTGCCTGATCTCTGTCTGGACCAGAGCATAAATGCACATTGAACCAGAGTATAACGTATAACCCTATAAGGAACACCCCTTCGCAAAGTAACCGCATGCTAAAGGAAGGGCTTCGGCCCCCCATGCTGCACATAGGCCCCCAAATCTTACAACAACTGAAACAAAAAAGAATAGTGAACACTGATAATCAACTGTAACCAATTAGACTAAGACGCGTACTTCTTCAAAGAAGGGCTTCGTTTTTGGGCGCCCACCCCCCAACCAAAACAACAATAGAAAATAAGATCGGAAATAAGATGGGGCAAAAACTTAGCTACTGCACCAACGCACATGTTACACAGCTTCATGGTGGGGGGATAAGAGACGTAATGATCTAAAGCTCCCCACCACCACCATAATGCCGCTGCTAAACGAACGCCGCTCAACTGACTCCATTACATTTGCCGCCTGGCCCCTCATTCCTCAATGAGGAAATTACCAGTCTCAGCCGGGGTACCGTGAGACTGCCCAAATCGCCAATTCCCGGTTGGCCCGTAATCTGTTCTTGCGATCAGCGGTTCGCTCTCCATCTCACCCGTCACAACATGTAAATGGTCTATCATCTCGATGACCCACGCTTCGGGGTAACAGCCAATCTGTGGCTGGTCCCCCTTGGTCCGCCCAATTGGGGGATCGGGGGTTTCACCTGCGGCAAATTTGAGCGGCGCCAGGTCAGCGGCTTTTCTGTAGTGGTGTTGTGTTAGGTTAGCCAGTCGTCAGAATGACCTTGTGTATGGAGTTTGTTTATCCCGCAGGGATTCAGGATGATATAAAGCAGGCCGTGCCCTGCTTCTTCTTGTGTGTGTGTGTGTGTGGGATTACTTTCACAACATTGTTTCAAGTGGTCTTCACGATGTGGTCATCAATAGTCCGTCGTTGGTCCCCTGCTACCGTTGAAGTACTTGGGAGTATCTTCCTCCAGCTTTTTATTTTATCGGCTTATTTTATCAAGTCATATTTCCTTCAGATTAAGGATCGGGCAGCACTTGTGCGTTGTCTCCCTTTGTGCACTTTCAACGTGTTGGCCGCTGGTGCGTGCCATGCATTGTTCCTATATGGATTATCATCTTTTCGTGGTGTGTCTTTTTGGGGCACTTCCCTGACGGCAGTAACTGAAGAGTTACCTTCGCTGTCAGAACTTATCGGTGGTTTCGTTCGTGGTACGATTTATTTTGATATCGTGTTTTATTGTTTTCACTCTCTGCTTCACTCTGGCGTGGTGTACAAGAGGATTCATTCCGTTCATCATCGGTTTGTCGAAAGTGTCTCCTTGGCGGCGTATTATAGCCACCCTGTTGAGTTTGTGTTGGTGAACTTTGGGAGTGCGGTTTTGTTGTCCTGGTTCATGCAGGCGCATGTGGTTTCCCAGTTCTTGATGGGCGCGCTGTCTCAAGTGATTGCGTTCTACATCCATGAGCAAGGGGAGATTCGGTGGTTACTTGTGTCGCATGATGCGCATCATACTCGACCGTGGAGTAACCTTGGGTCGATTGGGTTGATGGACTCGTTGTTCGGTACTTTACAGAGTGAGTTTTTCTTCGCATCGTATTGGAGCTCTATTGACTCGGGTCCCTAAGGGGTACATTGATACCAAGTTGGGCTATTTCCCCTTTCGGAACTGTATCCAACCCGCCCGGATTTGTTCGATTGATGAGCGGTTGGGGGGTCCCTTGCGCAGCAAGAGGGGGGGGGAAGGCCTGGGATGTTGAAAAGGTTTGATTTGCGCTGGGTATTTTTACAGTTAATAGTCTTCGTTTCTTCAATGGCCCTGAATGGATTGCTATGAAATGTTTCTTTGCGTGTTGGTTGAATTTTGCATCGGATTTATCTGTGGGATTATTTGCTGATGGGTGTTCTGTCGAACACAAAATGCTCTTCAACCAGAACCCGATTCCCACTGATTTCGGCTTGACTGTTCTCACATTAGTTGAAAATATCTCAGCTCTAAAGATTGAACCCCTTGATCTTGGCGTACACTACGCGTTTCGCCATGCGGCTCTTTGCTGCTTGTGATATTCTTCGCCGGACTCCATAACACCCAGAAGTTAAGTGAGATATGGGTCTGATTGATCTTATGAGCGACTATGTTCGAGTAGTACATGATATATACATGCATACTGCAATGCATCCAAAATATACCATTCATGGCAAACAGAGTCCCGTTAGAAATGGCACCATGGTAACTGGACCGCGGTGACCCCCGGCCTGGGACAAGGTAGATAGGTAGCAGGGAATAACCCCAGACAGCGCTCGCACGAGCATGCACATTTCCCCGCGAATCCGGGGTTCATCCAGACTCGCCCCTATTATTCATCAGCGGCGGTGATTCGTGGCATCGCCGCTAGACGCCGTTGGCCCGTCCGAGGACCGCCAGCCGCGGATCAGATGCTGAGCCCAGTGAATCCTTCCGGAACAGTCCCTGAAGGGACTATGTATTTAGAATGCATTACTGGTCCTAATGCTATGCTAATGCAGGTTTAATGAACAGAGTTATGCCAACTCTGTGCAATCCTGGATGAGGCCACTCGCGGGGGATCGTCATGTGTGGCCTTGGGTTGGCGTTGGCGAGGCAGGATATAAAAGCCTCTTCGTCGTGGTTATGTGGAGAGCTTCGCATCTCCGGTTTCTACCCCGGCTTTCCCTCTATTTATCTAAAGATGCCTCATTCCGAATCCAGCGGCTCCAATGAAGACCTGGAGAAAGGTACCCGCATCCGCCATGACGAGGATCTCATCGAGCTCCCCGAGATCCTCAAAGAGAGCATCACGGGCTTCGGCGGCTTCGGCGCCCTCCTCCTCCAGATCGCGCACCCCGGTGTCGCCCGTGGCGTCGGCAACCACAGCGAGTTCGCAACGCGCCAGATCGACCGAGCCGAGAAGACAGCCATCTACGTCTACATGATGGTCTACGGCACCCAGGAGGAGAAGAACTTCATCAAGGAATGGGTCAACCGCATGCACGCGCGCGTGAAGGGAGGCGAGGGCCAGAGCGCGTATTTCGCGCAGGACCCGGACCTCCAGCTCTGGGTTGCCGCGACGCTGTACATCGGCTGGGTGAAATCGTACGAGATGGCGTACGGGCCGTTGCCCGAGGACCGCGCTGAGCGCGTGTACCAGGAGTTCGCGGTCTTCGGGACATCGCTGCAGGTGCCGCGTGAGAAGTGGCCGAAGGACCGCGCGGCCTTCGGCCAGTACTACCAGCACGTCATCGACAACGAGCTGCGCCTCGTCCCCGAGGGCGAGCAGGTCTACTACCACATCATGCACCCGAAACTGCCGTGGGCCTTCAGGCCGTTCATCCCGCTTGCGCTCTACCTGACCAAGATCTTCTCGGTCGATTACCTCCCGCCGGAGATCAGGCTTATCTACGGGCTCAAGCCGACGACCAAGTATGACCGGTTCAACCGCAGGCTGATGATCATGCAGTATAAGATGACGCCCAAGTTCATTCGATCGCTGCCCAAGCGGTATTACATGAAGCGGGGACGGGTCATGGTGGCGAAGCTCAAGGAGAGAGGGTTTACTGGGGATATGAGGATGCGCAGTCATTAGGGTGGGATATTCTGTTGCCTCGATTGGGGTGACGTTACTTAATGCTATGAACTATTATGTACTTGAGCACAATCTGATACCACTTTATTCCGTCTTAATCTGCTCCTGGTTTCGCATAGCACTATAGCAAAATCTATACATAGGTTAGGATATCCAAACTATGTTTAACGTAAGTCCGATATGCATGCATCTCGCTATCATATGACGGTGCCATGCGAGATGACTCGCCTCCCTCAACTCAGCACTCATAAAATGTACAAACTCTTATGTATTGATTCATACCCACATGTATCCCCAATCCAGCCCATCCTATCCTCTAATCATACCCAAGCGCGCTACCCGCCTAGACAGACTAGGTAAAACAGCTCCACGGCTATGTAGGCAAGTCTACAAGCTCGCCCTCCCCATCCCCTCAAGCGCCTGCACAACCTCGCTGGCCCCCTTCTCACCTGAACAAAGCGCCCCCTCCATATACCCCTTCCACTCCGTAGAATACTCCGTGCCCACAAAATGCAAATTCCCCACAGGCCACCCATACACATCCGCAAACTCAACCAGATGCCCCAGCGCCGTAACCGGCGCCAGCGCACCCCGCGAGAACCGCTCGTGCTGCCATACCTGGTCGAAGACCTCGATGGGCTTCCAGACCTCGTCGTCGGGATTTTCTGTGGAGTTGAAGACCGTCGCGAGTTGCTTGAGTACGACGGCTCGCCGCTCATGCGGCCTTAGCTTGCCCCACGCGCGGCCGGGGCCCCCGTTCACGAAGCAGGTGAGTGAGTAGTGCCGCGAAGACTCCACGCTCGTATCCCTTGCTAAGATTACGGGCCCCTCATACGACGCGAAGTAGCCGTTGAACCCGCGCTCGCGCCACCAGGGCCTGTCGTAGCAGACGATGGCCTTGTTGTAGTCGCCGAGCCGGGTTGCGTCGGTGACTTGGCGGAGTCGGGGCGGGAGATTCGGCTGGATGTTTAGTTCTTTATACATGGTTGAGGGGATGGAGAGGATGGCTTTGCGGGCGATGAAGCTTTGGCCGGTTGTGCTGGTGATGGTGATGTGGGTTTTGGAGTCATCAATTGTGAGGGCTGGGGTCGAGAGGTGGATGTTGCTGTGGCCGACGAGGTTGGCGAGGTTTTCGGCGAGGGATTGTGAGCCTATCGACGATAGTCAACCCGTTGATGCACCAGCAGAGAGTAAAAAGAGGATGGAAGGTGCACCCACCTCCCTGGAACCGCAGATGCTGTCCGCCACCTTCATGGTCCGCGCGGATGGCCAACAATCCTCGATTGCGGCGGCAGTAGTCGATGAACCAGGCGGCCGAGTACTCGCTCGACTCGAAGCCGTGCATCACCTGCGCCCAGAGGTTCACCATCTTTGCGGTCTTCGGCAGGGCGCCCAGGCTCCGCACGTACTGGTCCAGCGTGACGTTGTCATCCTCGACGCTCGGTAGACCGGGCTTCAGCGATTCGGCCTGGATGTGGTCGCGGATGAATTCGAGGTTCTTCTTCTCCTCGGGGGAGAACTATTCAATGCTATTGTTAGCTACGTCGACCAGCCCTTCGCTATCCCCACACTCCGAAAAACAACAGCCGGTGAGAATAGTTAAAAAGAAAGGAAACTAACATCAGGCGTAACCCCAAACGGAAACTCAAACCGCTCATTCGCGCTCTCCTGCATAATCGCTCTCCCCTCGAGCCGTTGTACCTCCGTAGCGAGCCCAAACTGCTTCACATATGCGCCTACACGCGGTTGCAGGGTGAGATTCACCCAGGCACCGCCGAGATCAGCGTACCCTCTTCCTGAGGCCAGCGGCACACTCCAGATCTTGCCGCCGACGCGATCGCGGCCTTCGAGGACTGCGACCTTTAACCCGGCTTGGTGCGCGGAGTACGCAGCTTGGAGGCCGCTGAGCCCAGCGCCGATTATGATTACGTCGAACATTGTGATACAGCAGGAGAGGGAATGGTGACGATGTAATGAGGAGGAGAGTCAGATAGGACGAATTGGGGACGCAATGAAATCGACAGTCGATCTATGAGGAGCTCTTTTATTTAGTTGGAGCTGTTGGAGAAGCCGAGCGCTCGGGTTCTCTCCACCTTCTCGGGTTCTCCATCCGAGGGACTGCATGGCACACCGCAACCTCTTGCCCCTGCACACTGATAACGCACACGAGGGTGGCATGACCATCGTATTAAGGTATTTATAAGCTGCACCATTTCCTGGCCTCGCCCACCAGTGCTCGACGCGCGAAGGGCTCACTATGGATGAGTCGGTCGAGAGAGCAACGGCCGGAGGGCCTTCAGGCACAGGCCTATAAAGACCCACATCGTCTCGCAATCAACACTCCAAGGCCCTTCTCGTCCAAGATGAGAGAGATGGCTGATCACCCATCGTCATGACGGCACCTTAAGCTTGAAAATCCCCCCTTGACAAACACTTTGCAATGATTGGGGCGGGTTGCCGAAGGTCGAAGCTCCATCGCCGGGCTTGTTGCACTAAAAAGGGAAGAGTTTCCCCACGAAGGGCCCAGATGTGCGGGGGTGTCGGAGAAGGTCCGCGATAACAATTCTCACTCTTCCGAGCGACTTCATTGCATCACAGACCTCAAGATTATATGGCTTTCCTCTCCTAATATACCGAATGAATAATCGCTGCCATGGCGGAACCGCGATCCGGCCCGCCGCGCAAACCGAAACGGACATCCAACGCGTAAGATCCCCTCCATCTCATCTGAGATCGCTCCCTTATCTCTCTCACAAATCTATCCCTCTCACGCCCTGCCACGTCGCTCGTTAACAATATTCCTCATCCAGATGCATCGCCTGCCGCCACAGCAAAATCAAATGCACGGGTTTGCACCCCTGCGCCAACTGCCAGCGGCGTCGCATCGAGTGCCGCTTCCTGGAGAGCGTCAGCAAGGTGATGGTGCCGGAAAGGTTCGTCGTCATCGTTGAAGCCCACCTGCGATGGAGGACCCGCGCTTCTATGGAGCCAGTCGATATATGGTGACCAGGTATCTTCGTGAACTGCAGGGAAAGGCCGGTGAGCCGTTGCGGCAGATACACCAGCAGCAGCAGCAGCAGCAGACCCAACAACAGGTGCATCGTGAGAAACCGCAGAGTGCGGGTGAGAGGTCGCCGTCTGTTAAGCGGACTGCGACGTCGGCGTTTGGGTCTGAGGTTGAGGGGGATGGTATGTCTGCCCTACTCTCTATCTGGTGTTTGTTGGAATACTAAAGCTATAAAGACAACGCCGAGTCGCAGCCAGATGATATACTCGCCGTCGACTCCGCCCGGACGATCTGGACGAGCCCGTTCACACTGCCCTCGCGAATCATAAAGAAGAACCACAAGACGAAACGCAACTGGAGTAAGCCCCAGACAACCACCCCCCCCCCCCCTTCCCTCTTGCTGATCGCCCTAACATGACCAGCCTGGCTCGCCCCGACGTCAACATGGTCCTTCACCGCGCGGTTGAAACTCATGATCGCCGAGAACCTGCACGTCGAATCGCACTACAGCGGCCCCGAGCTCTTCGACGGCGACCTGTACCCGATCCAGTGGCAGCCGGTGCGCGCAAACGAACACCCGGACATCAGCAACCTCCCCTCGATCGACCACGCGCTATACCTCTTCAACACAGTCAAGTTCCACCTGGGCCACAACCACCTACTCATCGACGAAACCGGCTTCGTCGAGAACGTCCACCACTTCTACTATGGCGACTCGATCAAGCACGCAAACGAGTGTCGGCTGTGGTTTGTCCAGTTCCTGCTCGTCCTCGCGTTTGGGAACGCGTTTCTGCTGCCCAGTAGGAGTGCAAAGGACCCACCGGGGGCTAAGTTCTTCCTCCGCGCTATGTCGCTCATGCCGGATCATACTGCGCTGTCGCGCGGCGGGTTCTTGGCTATTGAGGTTCTCTCGCTAACAGGGTTGTACCTGTATTCGATTGATCATCGGTCGTCCGCGAATGTATACGTACGTACGCTCTTTCCCAGATTGACTAACCAGCTTTATTACCCATTACTGATGAAACAGATCGGCCACGCGATCCGCATCGCCGAAATGGACGGCATGCACACCCAACTCCCCGAAGACGAATTGGGCGCGGATACGGTAGCCCGCTGTCGCAATCTCTGGTGGACGCTGTACATCCTCGACCAGCACTTCTCGAGCTCGGTCGGTGCGTCAATGACGCCGAAGGATAGCGATATTACAACCTTGTTGGACCCGCCCGCGACATCGTCGCAGAGCGACGCGACCCTGGGGCTTTTGGTTAGATTGTCGCATCTGCTATCCTATATACTCTCATGTGCGTCGACTACTACGCCAGACTCTCCTCTTTCTGTGGCTCTGGGGAGCTAATTGTGTATTGCGCCAGCTATCTACAGGGGTACAAAAACGCAACTCGGCACGTTTCTCGAGACGACCCGATCAATACTGCATGTGCTCGCAGGCCACGCTCGCGAAATTGAGAGCATAATCCAGATCAAATTTCAGAACTCGGTCGATACGATGCCGAAAGGCACGCGGCACATCACGTTGCTTTATCACCAGGTTTGTGCCTTCCATATCAGCTGTTTTGGAGATGTCTGTTCTAATCTGTTTCTTGCAGTGCGTAATCGTCGCAACCCGCCCTCTCCTCCTCTCTGTACTTAAAGAACGCCTCGAACGGCTCGGCCACGGTGCGGAAGACTGGCAGAGCATCGTAGCGCCGACAAACGCGCTGATCTCCGCAGGGATAAAATCCGCCGCAAAGACACTGCAGATCCTGACAGACGAGGATAGCCTTCTTGGTTTGTGCTGTCCCTTTTCCGTCCCGAAACACGCAAAAACTGGCTGACCGTCGTAACAAAGGTATAGAAATGTTCCTCCCCTTCGACATGGAATTCACCTACGGGGCCGCGCTGCACATCGCCATGGCCGGCGTGCTGTTCCCGAATGTCACAGAGAGCCAGACGAGTCTCCAGGACGCATACTTGGTCCTCGACCAGATGATCGACAAGGGGAACAAGCTCGCCTTAGCCAGGAAATCAGAGCTCGTCCAGCTTGAAACGCTCTTCCGTGAACTTGCCGTCCGCATTGAGCGCCGCGGCATGGAGACCCTCATTCTCCCTGCCCCGCTCCCGCTGCCGCTGCCGATGCCGCCTGACCCTACTGCGGGGCTTGGTGCGCAGGAGCAGACGCAGGTGCAATCCGCACGCGCAGACTTGCAAGATGCTGATACCATCGCGGCGGGCGGTGATCCGAGTAGTAGCAACAGGCCCGAGACGCTACCTCTCTCGATGGCCGTTGACCCGGGCTCGCCATCGGAGCTAGGGGCTCAGGAGGCGGCGAATGTGGATTTCCTTGATAGTATTGGGATTTCGTCGTATGAGTTCTTTTCGCTCGTCAATCAGATTGGGCATCCGGAGAGTTATGTCCTAGATCCAGGGTTGCAGCCGTGGGATGAGACACTCTAGCTCCGTTCTTAGGTTTAGGGGCGTTGTCATGTATATAGAGGAATGGATAGGCTAGTACTTGCTCATCTGTTTATTAGTGAACAGCATGATTGGCAATAGCATCTCGCGCGGCTTTAATGATGATGATGATGATGATGAGCGATGGAGGGATAATATGCCGGCATCATTCCTGTCCCCTCACGCAGTACATGTATAGTTAGGACATCGTAAATTGCGCATAGCAAGAGCCAGATCGCCGGACAATACTTCTCCACCCGTCTTAGTCCCACCACGAGTCGGAGTAGGACTGTCCCCGCAGATCTCGGTTCAACGTCGGCCCTCAGGCCCCTTACGTAGACGCGATCCACATACCTCGAGATCGGGTTCCTCATCCGGGTGTCATGTTTCCAGTCACCACGGTCTCCATGGCAGCTCCACATCGACACATGTCTATCAAATCCACCCCCTATCCTGACTCCACCATGACTCCGGGGTATACATGGGCTCCCCGCAGTTCTGGGTGTCCCGGCTGGGAAACACGATCCAAACCATCACGACAGACTGCAAGGGGGCGTCCCGGAATCACGCGGGGTAAGGGAAGGGGTGAATATGGCTGCCCCTGGAGAGAAAAAAAAATAAGTATATATAAGGCTCCGGATTGAACCTCATCGTACTTTCCCTTTCAGATCACAATTCCTGTTCGATAATCTCATTCATTTTCCGTTTTCCCCCACAATGGGCGCGAAAGACAAAGATATGACCAACGCCATCCAGGATGCCGGTTTCAACACCCCCGACACCGAAGTCGCCATGAAGGTAGACGCTCCGCCTCAAGACAGCGGTAAGCTGCAGCGTCGCCTGAACTATCGACAAATCCAAATCATGGCGATGGGCGGCTCAATCGGTACCGCTTTATTCATCAATATCGGCGGCGGTCTCGCAAAGGGCGGACCCCTGAGCCTTCTGCTCGGCTTTATCCTGTATTCGCTTATTTTATCCTGCGTCAATAATTCCGTCGCGGAGATGACGGTCCTCCATCCGCACCCTGGAGGCTTCATTCGGATGGCCGGTCAATGGGTCGACGATGCCTTTGGTTTCATGGCTGGATGGAATCTTTTCATTTACGAGGCGCTCGCGGTTCCATTTGAGATCACCGCGCTGACGATGTGTCTGTCCTTCTGGAGGGACGATATTCCGGCTGGTGCTGTTTGTGCGGCGTGCATCGTCTGTTATTCGTATGGTCTTGCTCAACGCGTCTTTTTCTCCTGCCCTCCTTTCCTGCCTTCTCCGCTTTTCGCCCCCTCTCACCACCGTAACGAGGCCAGAACTAAGTAATCGTGTTTAGTTGCTTGAGCATCTTTGCCGTGAAGGTGTACGGCGAAGCCGAGTTCTGGGGCTCGTCGGGAAAAGTGCTCCTTATCACTATGTTGTTTGCATTCACCTTTGTGACGATGGTCGGCGGCAACCCGGAGCATGATGCATACGGCTTCCGCCACTGGAACGACCCTGGCCCCATGGCCGAGTTCCTCAGAACCGGTCCTCTCGGGCGATTCGAAGGCTTCCTCGGCTCGCTGTGGATGGCCAGCTTCACTACCGTTGGTCCGGAGTACGTAACGCTCATCGCGGGCGAGGCGCAGCATCCTCGTACGTACGTGAAGAAGGCGTTCAAAACTGTCTACTGGCGGTTCCTGCTCTTCTTCATCATGGGTGCCATTAGCGTCGGGATCCTGGTGCCGTACAACGACCCAGCCCTAATCGCAACCTTTATCACCAATATGGCTACAGGTAGCAAGTCCTCAGGCTCACCATTTATTATCGCAATGCGAAACATGCAAATCACCAGCCTCCCCCACGTCATGAACACTCTCCTAATCACAACCATCTTCTCCGCGGGAAACACCTACATGTACGGCGCAAGCCGGATCTTGTACGGCCTCTCCCTCGAAGGCCGCGCACCCACGATCCTGAAGAAATGCACGAAACAGGGCGTCCCCGTCTACTGCGTGCTCGTCACAATGTGCTTTCCACTCCTCTCCCTGCTCCAACTCGGCAACGGCTCCTCGCAGGCCCTCACCTGGCTCACCAACATCCTCACGGCCGGCGGTCTGATCAACTACCTCGTCATGTCGGTCACATACATCTGCTTCTACCGCGCCTGCGCGGCACAGCGGATCGACAGAAAAACATTCCCCTACTACGGCCACTTCCAGCCGTACGCCGGGTGGATCGGGGTGATAGGCGAGGGCGCGATCGTACTGTGCTACGGGTACGCGAGCTTCAAGCCGTGGAATATTGCGGAGTTCTTTACGAATTACACGATGGTGCTGCTTGCGCCGCTGACGTTTACGTTTTGGAAGATTGTCAAGCGAACGAGGTTTATTGGACCTCTCGAGGCGGATCTTGTCTGGGAACGGCCGATTGTTGATAGTTATGAACGCTCGACGCTTTCGGAGCCGAGGGGGTTCTGGGTCGAGTTTTTGGGCTGGGTTGGGGTGCGCAGGGAGAAGACTGAGGTGAAGGGGGAGGAGGGGCATGGGGAGATGGTGGAGGTTAGGTAGGGGAGGGTGGTCAGGGGTTGGAGAATAGAATGGGGTTGCATGGATGGAGAAGCGGGACGCGGAGCACACGCTCGTTGGGGTAGTGCAGTCGAAGGGAAAGAGAGATAGCTAGAACATCGTTAATAAAATGGCGGTGTTCGAGATATCTATAGAATTAGACTAGATAGACAGTCTTCCAAACATGCGTATGTTCGCAGTCTTTCCGGGGAAACCCTTGACTAACCCGGTCATTGAAGTACCGCAAGCATCAACCGGTGGACTCTTGGTCATATAGAAACTATCCCCAGTAGTAGTGCTATCACGCAGTTCTACAAGATTAGGTTGCTGTGGCCACCGCAGCGAGACAGAGAGAGCGAAGTTGATGGATCCTCTTTCGGGTTCCAAAACCGAGATCGACACGCGGTGCCCGAGGTTGGGTTGTATGATCATAGGATATCAAGCGAGTCAGTGGCGTGTGCATCCTCTATCTTTTGGGGGACATGTCTGAGCAGGTTCGTCGCGCTATCCATTAATGTTTTCTATATTGGCCTTTGCCAGATATCCTCGCATGACCGCAGCCCCAGATCGCATCTGGCAGGATTATCCGACGTAGAGAATAGAAGAATTACGGTACAGTAGTTCATTTACCTAGAGCTAGGAAACCTCAGGGTTTCGTAAATTTTCTGTTTCCTACTTAGATTATAAATGTGCGTAAACGGTGTTGATTCCGCCTGTGATAATCGTCTTCAGAGTCATATAGTCCTCCACACCATATTTGCTTCCTTCGCGCCCGAATCCAGAGTGCTTGACGCCGCCAAATCTACTACAGTCAGTATGCAATTTCTCAAGAACATTTTCACGGTGGCAAAAAAAAAAAAAAAAAAAGAAGAAGGTTGATAGGGACATACGGAGCTGCAGCGTCTGAGATAACGCCCGTGTTGATCGCCACCATGCCAAATTGCAAACTTTCAGAAACCCGGTGCGCCCGCGCGAGATCAGTGGTAATCAGGTAAGAAGCGAGACCTACGTCGCACTTATTCGCCCGCTGGATGACTTCCTCTTCGGTTTCAAACTTGGCCAGCGCCGCTAGGGGACCAAAGGTCTCTTCGCTCATCACCTTCATGGTATCGTCGACGTCGGCGAGGATGGTCAGTTCGTGGAAATTATTACCCAGAGAGGGAAGACGCTTGCCGCCTAGGAGGAGCGTAGCGCCTTTCGACACCGCATCCTGGACGTGCTCTTCCACCTTGGCTGCCCCCGTCGTCAACGGTCCGTGAGTGACAGAAGGGTCTTCGAGCCCGTTACCAACACGGAACTTGGTAACTTCTTCAACAAGGCGTGCGCTGAAGCGCTCGTAGATCTTTGATTGCACGTAAATCCGATTCGCGCAAACACAGGTCTGCCCCGTGACTTTAAACTTGCTCACCAGCGCGCTGCTGACTGCAACTTCCACATCTGCATCGTCAAAGACGATAAATGGTGCATTGCCACCGAGTTCTAAACTCAACTTCTTCAGCGTACCGCTCGACTGCTTCATGAGCAACTTGCCCACCCTCGTCGAGCCTGTAAAGGAAATCTTCTTGACAATCTCCGACTCGCACAGAGCGAGGCCAAGCTGAGGCGTATTGTTCAACGCTGTAACAACATTAATCGCTCCAGCCGGGATCCCTGCGCGCTCAGCGAGAAGGACCAAGGCGTTTGTCGAGAACGGCGTGAGCCCATCAGACTTGATGACCACCGTACAACCAGCTGCCAACGCGGCCGCCAGCTTCCTTGCGCCCATAGCCATGGGGAAATTCCAAGGCAGAATCAAGCTGCAGACACCAACGGGCTCCTTGATAACCTGCGTCCGACTCGACGGGTTGCTGTGGGGTATAACGTCTCCATAAATCCTCGGCGCTTCTTCGGCGAACCACTCAAAGAAAGACGCGGAGAATAGGACTTCGCCTTCCGCGTCGCCTTTCGATTTTCCATTTTCTGCCGTGATTATTCGTCCCAGGTCTTCTTTGTTTTCAAGCAGCAGGTCGAAGATCTTGCGTAGGTAGCGGCCGCGCGTTCGGCCCGGGAGGGAGCGCCAGCGTGGGAATGCGGTGGAAGCTGCGTTTATTGCGGAATTAAGGTCTGAAAGGTCGCTCTCTGGGCATGTTCCAAGCCGTGTTTCGGTTGCGGGGTTTGTGATTGCGAACGTGGCGCCGGATTGTGAGGGTACCCAACGGCCGTTTATGTACGAGGCCTCGATGAAGAGGGAGGGGTCTTTGAGTGACAGCGAGGACATCTTGCGTATATTCAGACAAAGGATCTTTCAACGAAGATGAAGAGCTAGATAGTCCGTTCTCAAATTTTGTCAAAGTCAGGGGTTTTGGAGCTTTTAGGACCCTGCTATCACCGCGTGAGGGGGTCTGTGGGGGATTTCTCGGGTTCTCCTCTCGAGCTGCATGCCCTCGGCTTCCTCTTCCGAGAGGAAACCCACCTGCAAGATAAGCGTTCTGCTTTGTTCCCACCTGACCTCCCTTGAGGGTTTCGCTCTTGGCAGGGTGTCTGTGACCATCACTATCTCTGGTGAAGCTGCCCGGCTTGTCGAGGCGAACATCAATACCAGCTCAAGGAATTGACCGTTGTATGTGGGCGTTAGCATGATCCTTCTGTCAGAGGCAGCGATAGAGCTGTACCGCAGTTTTCACCTGTACCTGCTATATCTGAACTATGGCGACATTTTTAACCTGATTGGGACAATGTATCCCGGATGTGAGATCAAACCTGCGTAAGCCTACTAACAACTTCACAGACTGAACAGCTCCAGGCTACCCGTCACAATGATGGCACCCAGTCGGGAGAGAAAGCCGAGGCAGCTAGTGATCAACTATCTAGATAGAATCCTCGGGAGTCTATCTTTAGATCGTGAGACTGACCCGATAGCCAGCCATTGGCCTGTTATACCGATTCTAGACCCTGCCTATCGGTACCCCTATCTTTATGACACAGCAGGGAGTGGACAACGCAAAGGAAGAGATACCCGTGGCCGCGTTATCTCCATGTTCGCATGACCAGCGATCACGGATAGACCCAGAGAGGTACCATACCCCGGAGTTCATGAGATGCCCGTGGGATCACAACTATAAGTAACCCTTTGAGCACCCAGATCTGATAACTAAACAAGCACCACAACGAGCTTCTTCAGTCTCACGGATACAAATCATCACATCAATTCTCAATACTTTCTATCACAACCTCATCACATCACAATGGCCCCAGCAGCCCTCCTCCCCACCCCCGCCGCAGAGACTACAACCACCACCACAACAACACCCCCATTCAAAGCACCCACAGTAATCGGCCCAGCAACGAAGAAAGCCACACGCCCAACCCGCATACTTCCCCGCTCCCTAATCGAAAACGCCCTAATCCCCAAGGATGAGCGAGCAACCTTCAACCCGGCCGAACATCTCGCCTACGAGCCCCCAGCGAAGATCCACAAGATGGCCGACTTTGGCCTCGCGGGCGCTGGAATATCGCCCAACGCCATCTCTGAGCCCTTCCCGCTCTTCACCACCGAGGCCATCCGCCAGATGCGTGCTGAGATCTTCAGCGATGAGGTCCTGGCCGACTGCCAGTATGCGTCGAGCTTTTGTAGTAACATGATTCGGGGCATGGGTCCTGCGTATGCTTCCCTGAATATTTCTCCTTCTGTTAATTCCAGAACTGATAGTAATATTGCTGCAGCCGTGCGCCCTTCATCTGCGACGTCTGGAAGTCCCCCGAAGTCCTGGCCAAGGTCTCCGCGGCAGCGGGCATCGACCTAATTCCAGCCTTCGACTTCGAAATCGCCAACATCAACGTCGCCGTGAAAGACGACGACGACGACTTTACCACCACAGCTAAACCATCGACAGCCGACGACAACGTCCCCGCCTTCGCCTGGCACTACGACTCCTTCCCCTTCGTCTGCGTAACGATGCTCTCGGACTGCACATCGATGGTCGGCGGCGAAACAGCCATCAAACTCCCCAGCGGCACGATCAAGAAAGTGCGCGGCCCCGCGCAGGGCTATGCGGTCGTCATGCAGGGTCGGTATCTCGAGCACCAGGCGCTAAAGGCGCTAGGTGGGCGCGAGCGGATCAGCATGGTGACGCCGTTCCGGCCGCGGGACCCGGATGTGCGCGACGAGACGATTCTCGTGGGTACAAGGGGGATCAGTAACCTGGACGAGATGTATCCAGATTATTTTGCGTATCGGCTTGAGGTGCTTGAGGGGAGGGTGCGGAGTATGATGAAGAGGGAGAGGGAGAGGGAAAAGGCGCGGAGGGGGTTTGATGTGGTGAAGGCGAGGGGGTGGATTGCGGAGCAGAGGGAGTTTTTGGATTCGATGCTTAGGGAGATGTATCTTGTCGAATAGAGGTGCAACTAAGTAAGGTAAGGGAGAAGCGGGGTTGGAGTATGCATTTGGGATTTTATGCTCTTATGCTTATGTTCACATTGAACTTGTTTTTTTTTTTTTTTCTTTGCGTTGAGTTTACTCTTCGATTAGCCGTCGCATTCTTTTTCATCCTTTAAATTGATCATGTTGAGCACATCATTCTCCGTCTTTGACATCTGCGCCAAAGCACCAAACCCCCTGTAGCTATAATCTGTCGACATAAACAGCGAAACCCATCGGGAAAGGATGCAAGAAGGCATTGATCTCGTCCATATGACAGAGGAACGTATTCGAATTCCTAGCTTTCATAGAGCACGCTTTCTCTCACTTAGGCCTTTGAACTCCGATGGAAACCCCACAGGAATTGCGGAGACGCCCCTCGGTAGTAGGTTACAAAGTTGAACTAGTAGACTGTGCACCTTAATGACCTTCTACCGGCTGACAGAGCCCCGTGTATCATATATTTCTCTTACTGGATGTGTGTCACGTACATAACGGTAAGTACGCAAAACCGAAGCTGAGAGAAAACACCCACTCGCGGCCGCGCGTGGAGATGGACATGCCAATTCCGCAATGGACAAGCAAAAATATATCCAAAAGGAAGGAGTAATATATCATGGAAAATGGACAGACACACGGAGGATCAAGGCAGAAGCCGAAAGACAAGAAAAAAAAGAGGAATAACACCAAAGCAAATCAAACGCTCCTAGCCCGTTCATATATATAATTCACCAAACCATCCCATCATTTCCCCGGAGCCGCTTATCCCACACGCGCGAGCCGAACCCCTCTCAGCCCGAACAGTGGCGTATGATATGAGCGAGCCCCCCGTTCTGATCTGGATTGATGATTTTGTTAATACAGTGTGGACCGACCTAGGGGATGGTACCGCAAGACAGACCTTGTCACTGGTACAGAGTTCGTATTTTTGATTTGTGAGCTGCTGACTGCAGGAGGAATAAAGGGGACCACGATGGCAGAGACTAAAGATATGACGGATAATGCGCGCACCAGGCGGGGCTTTCCGCACAATGGGGGTATTGTCTGCACGTAGTGCGGGTGTTGGAAGATGGGAGGGCGTGGTCTAGTGGCGAATGGGCAGAGCGACATTTTAGATGTATGTGTAGATAGATATGTTGTTACTAGAACTGAGTAATGCTAGTTGGATAGTAATGGGGATTGGAAATACTCCAAAGATAAGGTAGGGTGCCGCGACTGGCTGTGGTCATCTCATAACTACGCAATAGCATGACAACCTATTACGGGGTCAATCTGTGAAGGATATCTCTCCGACTAGTGAGGAAGAACTCGGGTCGCAACCGGGACCCGAGCCTTGAAGGTGAAGGTGCCCCTCTCCGGGCGAAGCTTTTCGGCTTCTGTATCCGAGCTAGGGAGAGTCACCTGGACTCTATACTCTCACCTTGATCTACAGACATCTTTCGGGAGCGCTTTACGATAGCTCTTCGGGTCGCATCTAGTATCAGAGTATCGGGTAGTAGTTCTCGTAGACACCAACCGCATACCCCTCATGTCTATCCCCATAAATGCACCCAGGAGATAACACCTACCTAATATTCCAACAAGCCACATATATCTGGCCCAGGCTAGGCCGTTCTGAATATGCAACCGCAAATGCAATCCGCCAACCGCCTGCAAAAAGTCCTAAAATCGGGTTCACCCGGATTCGGCGCGTGGCAGATGCTCCCGGGGACCAACCTGACGCGCACCATGTGCCGCTCCTCTGCACACATCGACTGGCTTCTCGTGGACCTCGAACACGGAAACCTCTCTGACGACTCCATGCATGAGATTGTTGCTACAGCTGCAGCGTGTGGTGTCTCGCCGATCGTCCGTGTTCCCGAGGGCCAGCACTGGATGATAAAGCGGGCGCTCGATAGTGGCGCGCACGGGATTCTGGTACCCTTAATTGAAACCGTCGAAGATGCAAAGAATGCCGTGCGATATTCCAAGTACCCGCCGTTGGGAAATCGGGGATTCGAGAGCCTACTCGCAGTTGAAGGGTTTGTTGAGCAGGCTTCGCACGGTGGGACCGTGCGACAGCTGACAGGGGCGGAGTACCTAGAGCAAGCGGATAGCTCACATGTTATCGCAATTCAAATCGAGACTAAGGGCGCACTGGAGAATGTCAAGGAGATTGCAGCGATTCCGGGTGTGGATGTGCTGTTCATCGGGCCATTTGATCTAGGGATGAACATTGGGCATCCGATTCGCGGCCCGGAAAACTATGACCAGGAGCTCGTTGATGCAGTTGAGACAATTCATCACGCAGCCGAGGCATCTGGAAAAGCGACGGGGATCTACTGCGATACAGGGGAGCAGGGGAGGGAGTATGCGAGGCGAGGGTTCCAGATGATTAGCGTGATGACGGACATAGTCGGGTTGCGAAAGGTGTTTCGGCAGGCATTCGACGCTGCGGGAAATTAACAATTGATACTAGCTATGCCAAAGACACTCGGATAAAAGAAAATAGTGCAAGCACATGTGCGCATCGTGGTTAATGTCCCGGCAGTGTAGGCTAAATAGAGGGCGTGGACTGACGGGTGGGCCTCAGGCGCAGGGTCTGGCCTCACTTGGCAGCAACAGGCGCAGCGACTTGCAGTCAGTCATCTTCTAATCTTCTGACATTCAGCTCCCGATTTCTCTTCGGCGGAATAGCAAACCAAACCCAATAAAGGCAGCACATGTCACTAAGTCACTTGACAAAATGGCAAGCTGAAGCGGCAAGGCCGCACCCGAAATGACCCAGCAAGCGCCGGCCACGTCCGATGGTCTCATCGTCTTAACACCGTCACCGCTGGCGCCTTCCTCACATCACCCTTGCGGCTGAGTCTAGGCCCAAACGAGGCTAGCTTGCGAGACGGCGATCGGCGATGATGGCGTTTTGGCAGCGGACAAGGGTTGCCGGCCCATTGAATTTGCATGTGCAAGTGGTCTATCGGGCCGAGTTACTCATGGAAAAATCCATAGCCTACGCCGGAACAGCTAACGTTATTGTGAAATCATATGCCGAAAAAGGATCTACGACAGCAAACTCTATCATGCGATGGGCGCCGACGGAGTGTTGGGTTCCTCCGCCGCTTCCTTAAGTAGAGCGGCTGATGCCAACTGCCAGCGCAGCGCTTGGTTTGGGTGGCCTTACGTTATGTTTACCTCAGAGCTTCTTTTTTTAACTTTTCAGCTGCACTGACTGACGCTCTGCTATACAATCTGCGTTATAGCTTTTTGGACACTTGTTTAAGAACATTACCTTGCGCTCGATCGCGCTGACTCGCTACACTTTACTTTCGACTACCATCTACACCACAATTGTACTCAGCAATGTCGCTCTATCGGCACAAGGTCGAGGGTGTCAACAGCAAGGAGTTTGTTGATGTCCAGTAGGTCCTTGTCCTAGCCTACAGATGGATAAGGCTAACTCCCACAGGCTCGATAGGGACAATGTAGTCTTCCACGGATCAGAACAGGAGGCAATGGGCGTCTACCTGAGCGGCAATCTCGTCTTCCGGCTCAAGGAAGCCACTGCAATCAAGCACATCAAACTGAACCTGTGCGGTGTTCGGCGCGTAACGTGAGTTGTCCCCGTTGCAATTGCAGTGATACGCGGAGCTGACTATCCCCATAGTCTCCCCACCCGCGCAGCAGGCTTCAAGCGCCCATCACGAGAAACCGAATTCTACAAGCAATCGTGGGAATTCCACGATGCCTATCGGACGGCTCCCGAGGTCTTCCCGGCCGGCGACTACAAGTACCCGTTCAATGTCATCCTCGAGGGGACCATGCCGGAGAGTCTCGAAGGGCTCAAGGACGCGTCGATCACGTATGCCTTCACCGTCGATATCGGTCGGAAGCACGGAAGGAATCTGTCATATCGGAAACCTCTTCGCGTGATTCGCGCTCCGAAGCCAGAGATTGTTGATCTGGTAAGTACTTCGACCGACTGACAAGCAGGACATTGAGCTGACGCGCGTAGACGCTCGACGAAGTGTGGGCGCAAAAGATAGCCTACCGGGTCGAGATGCCCAGCAAAGTCGTCGCATTCGGGACATCGATAGACGTCAACTACGACTTCGTCCCGATCCTCCCAGGTCTCAAGATCGCACACATCGAGTCGCAGTTGACCGAAACCCGCGACTTCACGCTGAACGAAGACGCTCTCATTTCAGGACATAACAATTCAAGCACAACAACCGTCCTCGCAAGCGATCGATACGAAGTCGACGAGAGCACTCCGCACTACACAACAAAGTCCACAGACGGACTGCAGTTCTCCCGCTCCATGCAGCTCCCCCGCTGCCTGGGCCAGTGCGTGCAAGACACGAGCACGCTGGGCATCGAGATCAAACACAAACTCAAAATCCACGTTCGGATGCAGAATCCTGACGGCCACTTTAGCGAGGTATGTACAGCTCGTATTCACACCCGCGGGCCGAAAGAGTCCACTAAAGTTGCTGACGCAATCTCTTCCTTCTACCTAGCTGCGACTTTCCATCCCCGTGTTCATCTACCTGTCACCGCATTATAGGGTATGGGAAGGAGAGGCCTTTTCTGGCGCGGCTGCTCCGGTGTTTGTCGAGTGTGAGCTGAGTGATGAGGCACCACCGCCGTATGGGCAGCATGAGATGGATCGCGCATTTAATGAGCAGGGTCAGGTTGCTGCGCTTTGACGTGGCTCATCTTAAGAGGATGCGCTGTACCAACATCACGCCGTTATGTATTATGACCATCGATAGACTGATAGACTAGTAATAATGTAATGTTAATCTGGAAGCCTGAAAAAGAATCGCAACATGATGATGGGTGCAGCAGCGAGACAAACGAGAAAACGCCTGGTCCGAGTCCGAGTCCGCTCGGGGTCCCGGTCCGGGCCCACTGACTAGCTGTATTCGAAATTAGTATGAGCTGCAATTGGCCAGCCCGTGTGAAGACGGCTGAACAATTCATCCGGCGGCCAGTGAGCAGGATTCTGCAGTGGGAGCGATCGCGCGGACCGACTTGACAGGCTCGGCGAGTCTTTCCTCCGCTCGCACCGCATTTGATGGTGGGAAAACATCCAATCTCTCGTTATGCCCGTACGGAATGACCAATATCATGATCCTGCCTCCATCGGACCTGATATTCCCCCGTAGGACAAATTTGCTTCAAGCTGAATGGTTCTGACATTTGGGTAGGAATGTATATATCTTTGCTAGTAGACTCTGATAATCACATTCTTCTTTTCGTCGCACAGCTATCTTCTCGACTCTCTACACAAACTACCAATCAAGCTTTTTTGTCCTATCTAACTGCGCAATGACAAAACTTGCAGAAGAGGGCGTCCTCGCGGAGCCCCATGCGGCTTCCTCCACTACTCTCCCAACCCCAGATGCCTCTCCCGCTAAGCCTCTGACACCGGAGATGGAGGAGTTTGCACTGGGCAAGCGGGGGATACTGGCTTTTGTTACCCTAGCCGTGTTGACGCTCATGGTTGCTCTTGACGGAACCTCCATCTCGGTTGCTTTGCCGGTGAGTATTGAATTCTCATTGTCACGTTTGGAACTAAGCTCATACATCGTGTCGCAGATCATTACACGCGATCTCGATGGTACCGCCATTGAAGCATTCTGGAGTGGAACTTCGTTCCTTTTGGCGTCGACAGGTATACTCCCCCGAGTCCATACACCAAAAGCGTTCCGGCACGCTAATGATTGTTTTATAGTCTTCCAACCGAACTTCGCCTCTCTATCCAACATCTTCGGCCGACGACCTCTCATCCTCATTGGGCTGGTGCTCTTCTTCGTCGGAACTGTCGTCTGCTCCGTAGCCAAGAACTTCACTTACATGCTTGTTGGCCGTTCGATACAGGGTGTCGGCGGCGGAGGCCTGATTGCGCTCAGCGAGGTCATTGTTACTGATCTTGTTCCCCTCCGGCTTCGTGGCCAGTACTTTGGTATCCTTTCGGCCATGTGGAGTGTTGGTTCCGTGACTGGGCCCATCCTTGGTGGTGGATTCTCTCAGGGAGTTACCTGGGTATGCTTGCTACAAAACTTCTATTTAATGAAAGATGTACTAATGTCATGTTTGCAGCGCTGGATCTTCTATATCAACTTCCCGTTCATCGGCGTCGGCGGCGTGTTAATCGTCCTCTTCCTGAAACTGAACATCCTCCCAACATCCCTCGCCGAGAAGCTCCGCCAAATCGACTATGTCGGCACCGTCATCTTCATCGGCAGCCTCTCTTCCTTCCTCATCCCACTCACCTGGGGCGGCATCCTCTACGACTGGGACAGCTGGCGCACGCTCGTGCCCCTCCTCATCGGCGTCGCCGGCCTCCTCGCCTTCTCCTTCTACGAATACCGCTACGCAACCGACCCGATCATCCCCCCCAAGATCTTCCAGAACCGCACCGCCGTCGTCTCCTTCGCCGGCAGCTTCCTGCAGGGCCTCGTCCTGTGGTGCATCCTCTACTACCAACCCCTCTACTACGAGGCCGTAAAAGGCTACACCCCCATAATGGCGGGCGTCGCCCTCTTCCCCGCAACATTCACCGTCGCACCCAGCGCCGCGGTCGTCGGGATCCTAGTTACAAAATTCGGCCACTACCGCTGGGCCGTCTGGGCCGGCTGGATCCTGGCCACATTCGGCCTGGGCCTACTCACCTACATGAAAGTCGAGACCAGCATCCCCGCCTGGATCTTCATCAACATCATCCCCGGGATCGGGCTCGGCCTACTCTTCCCGGCCATCGGCTTCGCCGTGCAAGCCTCAGCCACCAACGATACCCTCGCCATCGCCGTGGCGATGTTCAGCTTCTTCCGCGCCATGGGCCAAGCCGTCGGTGTCGCGATTGGCGGCGTCGTCTTCCAGAACCGCATGTACCACAACCTGCTGCGCTACCCGTCCCTCGCGCCCATGGCGGACGCGTACTCGCAGGATGCGGCGGGGCTCGTCGAGGTGATTAAGGCGATGGCTGACGGCGAGGAGAAGTTGCAGCTGCGGACGGCGTATACGGATTCGCTGCGCATTGTGTATGCGGTTTGTTGCGCTGTTGCAGGCGTTGCGATGCTGTTGAGTTTCCTCACTGAGGGGTATGATTTGAATCGTGCGCTGGAGAGTAAGCAGGGCTTGCGTGCGGAGAAGAATACAAGTGTTAAGGGGGATGTGGAGAGTGAGGTTACCGCGTCATGATTGGGCTATCTAAATGAGATGTGGAGGGGGATGGGTTGCATATATGAGTTAATGGGTGGTAATGTTGCTCTGGGCTGGAGCGGGGGTTCGTGTGCTCGATATAATTTATAGATAGATATTCTCCTGTCATGACTATACTAATAGACTTAATGAACGTTACTAATACTTTATTTCATGTTCGCCCCTCGATTAGCATTGGTGCTTTATATTGTTGCTGTGTGTGATGTGCTCTGTGAAATCCGCGCCCCCTGTAGTGTCAAGGCAGTGTCTGCTAGAGTTTTGACTTGGGGCTCGACCTCCTTTCCTGACTTCCCAGCGACGACACAGCACTGTCCAAGAGAGGGAAACTCTCTTCCGTTAACTCCGTCTTCTCCTTTACAGAGAGATTCTTCTCCCCAGCCTCTATTGCAACTTTCTCACGCGCGGGTCCTGGGTCTTCACAAGGCTTTGACTTGTCTTTTACCGCTTCCACTGCAATGACCAGGCATCACTCTGCTTTGCGCTGCGCGGATGACGATCCATTCGTCGCCTCTGTGGCTCTGCCCGTTGCTCACAAAGGGCTCTATGGGGATCTGCGATGCGAGGAGAGGCGCCGGTTCATGAGGCTAGAGAGGAAGATGAGCCTTTCATGCGATCAGGCTGGAATGGGCAGGGTTACCGTGATACCGCGCCGGTGCTAGTTAATAATGTCTGATATTTGCCGTTCTGTAAATCCGCTAATTCCCATACGTAATTACACACGCCCCGCGCGAGTCTTCTCAGAGAGGTTCGTAAACTCCCTGTCAAAGAGCAGAACTATGAAGGGCGATCTTGTTCGTTAACCAGATGCTCATGGTCATTCTCCACTCCCCGCAAGTTGAAAATAATTACCGAGTACTAAGTGATGGGTCAACTATAACTAACCTTGGGCAATGCGGCCTCTCCGGCCCCACTCGGAGGGTTACGTCTCCCAGCTGCAGACCCGGGTTGTTGACAGGAATGTACTTTTGCACAAGGAGTTGCAAGGGGGACATCTTGGCTGCCTCTTGCACGTGCGCATTTACGGATGGCTTGTTCTGTGGAATGGAAAGGCGGGGGCCATGGGTGGATTTGAGTAGCAATGTGTATGTCACGCGGAGTAGATAAGAAAGAGCTTACAAGAATGGATCAGATACAAACGTTCCACAGATGATATCAGATCTAGGACTCTCCATGAATCATGAACAGATAAAGTACGCCAGGCCCACCGTAATCGAATCTGATGGTTCTCTTCCTTGCTTCCTTCGTTCCATGCTAGGAGTCGTGCAAGGGCCATTCTATTTGTCGGCCTGGAGGCAACGGAGTGCAGTGGGTCGATCTTGCAGCCACAGTGGCATGAAATTGCAAACTCGAGGACCGGGTGTGGCCCCTGTAAGATGATCACTGACTCGCGAGTCGCGGCACCTGATTCCCGGAGAGTGCTGCATCTACAATAACTCCTTGGTAGTAAGTCTTTGTCGAATACTATCGGAGACGATCTACGGGTTTGCTTTGTCAATCAACTGTCAGGGATGTTCCAGTGCCAGCGCCAACATACCTGTTCGCGCGTCAACACGCTAGGGGCGTAGATCGTGGGTTTGGTATGCTATCTCGGTCGACCTCGGGTTGCAGCCCTACCTGTTATTTATCCACAACTCATGGGTCGACAAAGCTCGCAAAAGCAAAACCTCTCTGCACAACCCCGGGACCGATCGCTGCTTGTTCGGGCAAATATTGGACCCGCACGGTGACGAGATCGATAGTATGTTTGTAATGCTTTTTCGCGACGATCATTCTGCGAGGGACTGAGTGAAGCTCATTCCTCGCGCGCAGAGTTCTCTTCGTCGTCATCAGGCCGTGTAAACCATTTTCCGACTTTCGCCTTTCTCGAGTTTCACTTAGTGCCTCTGCGAAATGCTGTCATGGAAATCTCAATCTAGGCAAGACACATGCCTTTAGCTTCCACAAGCAGAGGGCAGACGCCCTCGCAAATCTCGTTCTGGCGCGCTGTGTTCGACCAAGGGGCTCTCACCCAAGCAGTCATCGACCACCGCTACCCCGGCTCCGGCACAGAAGACGATCCCTTCGTGATAAGCTGGATCCCCAATGACCCGCACAATCCACAATTATCACCAGCGCCCCGGAAATGGGCGATCACAGTGCTCGTCTCGCTCGCCGCGCTGGCCGTGTCGTTGATATCGTCCGCCTACTCGGGCAGTCTGAACGAGATCCTCGAGTACTTTGAGATCAGCGATGAGGTCGCATATGTCGGGATCTCGCTCTACGTGCTCGGCTTCGCCGTCGGCCCTGTCTTCTGGGCGCCCCTCAGCGAGCTCTACGGCCGCCGTCCCATCTACATCGTTAGCATGTCGACCCTGACCATCTTCACGGCCGGCGTCGCAGGCGCAAAAAACACCCAGACCCTCCTGATCCTCCGCTTCCTCGCGGGAAGCCTGGGTTCCGCGCCCATGGCGATCCCCGGCGGCGTCGTCGCTGACCTCTTCGACCCCGTGGTCCGCGGCCTTGCCGCAATGCTCTACGCAGCGGCGCCCTTTCTGGGCCCAGTCCTCGGCCCCGTCGTCGGCGGGTTTATCGCTGAAAGCGGCGGCTGGCGGTGGGTACAAGGCGCGTTGGCCCTCTTCTCAGGAGTCCTAACTATCCTCGTAGTCTTCCTCTTCCCAGAGACATACGCGCCCGTCCTCCTCCGTCAGCGCGCAACACGTCTACAAAAGATAACAGGCCACGTCTACCGCAGCGCCTCGGATGGCGCGAAGCAGCAGCACCCGCCGCTGCACAAGAAGCTCGGCGTCGCCCTCTCCCGACCCTGGGTCCTGCTCTTCCGCGAGCCGATCGTTTTCCTGCTATGCATGTACGTCGCCGTCGTCTACGGCATCCTCTACATGCTCTTCGCCGCATACCCAATCGTCTTCCAGGAAGTACGCGGCTGGTCTGAAGGAACCGGTGGCCTCTCGTTTCTAGGTATACTAGTCGGAATCGCCTGCTCGATCGCCTACGCATTCCCCGTATACTTCCGATACAAGCGCAAATCCGCCCTCGCACGCGCGCGGGGGCTCCTCCATCTCCCGCCCGAAGAACGTCTACCAGACAGTTTCCCCGCCGCGATCTGTTTGCCCATGGGCCTGTTCTGGTTCGCATGGACGAATGCGCCCACTATCCACCCGCTCGTCCCCATCGCCGCGGGCGTCCCCTTCGGCTTCGGGATGGTCATGGTCTTCCTGCCCGTGTTCAACTACCTGATCGACACGTACACGCTGTACGCGGCGTCGGCGCTGGCGGCGAATACGATGCTGCGGTCGTTGTTTGGGGCGGTTTTCCCGCTCTTCACGGGCTATATATTTCGGGATCTCGGGATTCATTGGGCGAGTTGTGTGCCGGCGTTCTTGAGTCTGGCGTGTGCGCCGTTGCCGTTTGTGTTTTACTTCTTTGGGGAGAGGATTAGGAAGCGCTCGAGGTTTGTGGGGGAGGCGGAGGCGTATTCACAGAGGGTTTTAGGGAAGGATCATATAGGGGAGATTAAGAAGGAGAGAAACGGTGAGGGGAATGGGGCGAATGGGTTTACGGCTCGCCAGGTGTGACGGTCCTAGCCCGCTTGCTTGCTAGAGTTGACTACACGACCAAAAAGGCACTGTAGAGGACCAACCTTGGAAGGTCTCTTATTACAAGCGGAACTGTATAGTAAGGGGCAGAGACCATTACAGACTACCATGGTAGATAGTAGTCGGGATGGTACTCAGGCACAAAGGATATATAAGGATGCTTATTACCGCTATACTTAGTTCAGTCTTACTAATTTTTTTGTAATTAATACTATTCGAATTATCATAGACTATTCAATATAAATTATAAATTTCCCTACTTAGTATATTAACCTGGTTACTAATAGGGAGTAGATCGATGCGAATACATTTAACACACACGTCGTGCCATTCCTTCAGCTGATAGACGACCTGGCCCAGGGTATCGACGTTGAAAATCCCTCCACCGCGACGTACGACAAGGTTTTCTACTGCAAGCAGATCATCCTAAGTATCCCCACTCCTCTGTACTCGGCCATCAAGTTTGAGCCGGAGCTCCCAGCGGCGAAAAAGCTGCTTTCTCAACCCACTGTCCTCGGCTACTATTCCAAGTTAGCTCTGGTGTTCGACCGCCCATGGTGGCATGACGCCCCGGAGCTTTCAGGAAGCTTCTCGTCTCAGGGAATGATCTGCTTCACTCGAGACACGTCTATCCTGGAGCACGAGCAGTGGGTTATTACATGCTTCATGGTTGGTGACCCCGGTCGACAGTGGTCGATACTCCCAGAAGTGCAGCGTCGCGAGGCCGTCGTTGCACACATCAAAACAGCTTGCCACAAGGTCGGGGTGGAGATGCCTGAGCCCATTGCAACGCACGAGCTTGAATGGGCAAAGCATGACACATTCCTGGGTGCGCCAAGTCCGGTCATGGGGGTCAACGTGCTATGAACAGATGCTGGCAAGTCTCTTTGGGAGCCGTTCGGCAACATCGTTTTTTCGGGGACGGAGACCGCGCTAGAGTCCAAGGGCTTCATGGACGGCGCTCTGAGGGCTGGGTCTAGAAGTGCCACAGAGGCTATTGCAAACCTCAAAGCGCTCCATTCGATACTGGTCTAGTTTCGCGATGTGTTACATAGAAGAACAGCTGACACTAGAAAGTATAATTTTGTAAGTCGGGCATCATACGTGATTCCCTGTGGAGGAAAGCCTGTCCTAGCGTTGCTCATTTGCATACGTCAGTTTGGGCCTAATAGCACCTGTAGAGCCGCTAAATATGGCATGACTGCTATTAATGTTGTGAGAATATCAACAACCCCATTCACATTAGATCCATCCCTGTCCAAGCTGGCGGAGTACGTCAGCTTTAAACATGGTCAGATCCACATTCTGTGTCACTACCGCCGTCGCCTCTGGAAAGACAACGTTGTAGCGCAACATTTGCGCACCTGTTTACCTCTTTTTGCTTTTTACCTCTCGTTATTTTTTTTTTATAAAAAAAAAAAATTGAAACAAAATTGAAGTTTCTCAATTAATACACCACGGAGTGAAGCCTTGTCGTCAGACTGGATCACGTAAGCTCCAAGGTTCCAGACACGTCCCCGAAGAAGACGCAGCTGAGGATTGCCCTAATGCCCGTGGGGTTAGGTGCTTACTTCTCCCGCGATATTTAAGAAAGGTTGGTAGACCAGAGATAACCCTGTGCTGCCTGAAATACAGCTTTTAAATCCGCTTGAAGATTCCCATCCGTTTCTCTTTTCCTGCTATACAAGGGCTTCTTGGAGAATTTTTTTTTTTTTCTTTTCTCTCAGCTTCTTCAATTACGATGAATCCTTTCAATCAAGTTCTCGAGAATGTAACGATAACCCAGCAAGAGCTCAATCTCTTAGCCGAACTTCTCAGCGAGCCGAACCTCATCCTTGTCAACCGACCGACGTTCCCGCCACCCATGTTGGGTAGCGGGTGGGCATCCAATGCCACCAGGGATTCCCAAAACAGCCACACAGATAGTATAGCGAAGACCGAGGACTTTGAAACGGAGGTAGTTGGGTGGAACATCGAGCACTTTGAAACGATCTCAGATGAACTTCATGATACTATGTGTTCTCTCAAGGTAGGAAGTTACTCCTTTGACCAGAATAACGGCCAGAGCTTACATTATTGTTTTCAGACCCAGTAAATCAGCTGCAGCAAGAGAGCAGCTATTAATGGGAGACTCAGACTGGCTAAAGGAAAAGCAAGGCTATATGGAGAGACCGTGTGATACGTACTATATGCGTGCCCTTGGTGATGATAGTAGGTTCGTTCCAGGCACACTGCTACTCATAGTGCTGGTACTTTCGTTGGGAACATAGGACCGCTTCCAGGTCAAGACACCCAAAATAATTAAGACTTCCTACAGCACCCTGAGCAGTACACTCAAGGTATACAAGACTCATGAACATACCCTGTATCACATATTACAAATGATATTTTTTTTGCTCCATATTCTTACGCTCTCGTGTGTTTCCCTATATTTCCCCGCGCATTTGTTGCTCATCACTGGACCGAGAAAGCGTCAGCCCTCCATCCACCATTATGTAATAATTAAAGAAATCAGCCTATTGAAAGAGCAATAAGGATCTAAGTGCTTTGTGCTAAGTCAAGTACCTTCTCAATTTTTTCTTCTTTTAGGCCCGGGGTCCTGCGCAAGCACTCCAGGTGCGAGGAAACACAGGTCATAACACAGTGCTTCGGGTCCCGCGGACTGAAGAAAGAGGAGACCTGCTGGACCCACCCTCCTCCCGGCATCAAGCCCAGCTCATGTCTGGGGCACAACCATATTGCAACGAAGAGCTAATATCTACTACACTTCCCTGCCCTTCTTCAACCATAGGTTTACCGCCAAACAGTCCGTCCAACGCCCGTCATCTACTTAAATGGTCTGGGAAGTACCAATATTGGTGAGCAGCATGGGAATCAGACAGGCGCGGCTTCAGCTCCGTATATCGGCCTGCGACAGGTGAATTCGGGGGTCCAGGTTCGGGGAATAGCTGGGTTTCTTGTTGTTTTACTGGTTGTGAGGATAGCACTTATTTTACCGAGGCGATGGTACTAGTAGTCTAGCAGTGTTTTTAATTTCTTTGATCTACAATGAATGTTTTTGCATTGTCATGATTGTTTGCAAATCTAGTGCGGTTTGGCTGCTTGTCAGTACATATATCGAAGATCCATCTAGTTGACAGCCCCGACATATTCTCAATCTTGGGTTTTTCTTGGTCGAGAAGTGTCAATGTACTCATAATATATCTGTGTCTTGGGAGGTCTATGCTAGGTGAAGGTCACGTATCATTCCCGGGAAATATATATCTTGTCGTGGTAGATGATATCATCCGGTCATAACAGTAGACCAACTAGCATCAGATGAGTATTTCGCTTCTGGAGTTAGACATTGTCTGATAGATCTGATACAATCCATCAACTCGGGAGATATAGCCAACTCTCAGCCCTTGGACTTTAGTTGATGTGCCTGTTTCTCTGGTGGGCAACTCCCCTCGCGGCACCCGAGGCTACTCCGATCACTAATCATTGTCGGAGCTTCGATTATTCCTCTCGGCAACGACCTTCAACCCCAGCTTATTTGATTTCATCACCAATCGCCGACTAATCATCAAACCTCGGGTTTTGCCTACCTTTTAATAACGTATCCCCATAATTAGATCACTCTAAAACCCCACAACTTACAGTTACCGCGACTGCGACAAAGTCCCAGCTTACAACAAACTACCCATCCCATATAGACATCTACATCTACAATGTCACTAAACCCGGACAAGAAGCCTGTCCTTGCCGTGATCGGCGTCGGCCCCGGAATCGGCGAAGCCGTCTCGCACCACTTCGCGCACAAGAACTTCGCCGTCGCGCTCATCGCGCGCACCGAGTCTAAGCTCGCCACGATCCAGAACACCATCAACGCCTCGGTCGGCAGCCCCGTATCCAAGTATTACGTCGCCGACGCGCGCAGCGAGCAGAGCCTGCAGTCCGCCTTTGCATCCATCAAGTCCGAGCTTGGTGTCGTCGATGTGCTGATCTACAACGCGGGCTCGCGGCGGTTCACACCGCGGACGATCCTCGAGACGAGTTCCGAGGAGTTCGAGAGTTTCACGAAAATCAACCTCTTCGGCGCGTTCTACGCGGCGAAATGTGTCCTCCCGGGTATGCTCGAGAAGGGTAGCGGGACGGTGTTATTCACGGGCGCGACGGGGTCGATTCGCGGCAGCGCGGGGCTGAGTTCGTTTTCGCCAGGGAAGTTTGGGCTGCGGTCGCTCAGCCAGATCATCACGCGCGAGTTTCAGACCAAAGGGATCCATGCGGCGCATGTTATCGTCGACGGGCCGGTCGAGAGTGACATCGTGGGCGGGTTTGTGCGGCGGCGGTGGGAGAAGGCCGGGGAGACGGAGCGGTTGAAGGAGAAGGACTTGTATCTGATGCAGCCTAGCGACTTGGCGGGGATCTTTTGGTGGCTGTATACGCAACCGCGGAGTACGTGGACGCAGGAGCTGGATGTGCGGGCGCAGAGGGAGCAGATGTTTTCCAAGATGTGAGCTGGCTGGGTCGCTGGGCGCTGGGCTGGGCAGGCGGATTTAGGATGATCCGGAGGAGCGGAAGAGGAAGGGATCTTCACACACGAACACTGAATCTTCTGCTGTTGAGGACAGTTTGCCAGACGAGTCTTGTGCATTCCATTTCATTTCATATCAGTTTCAATATCATCCAGAGAAATTCAGGGGTATCGTCGCACTTATCAGAGGCCAAAAATAGGCCGCCACATTCTAAGAGTGGATTCAGCTGTCGAGAAACGCAGCGAACCAGAACCGCGCCCGATGGAGGCGGGGAAATGAACCTCGCGCTGTAAGGCTGGCCGCCCCTTTTCCACCGCGCGGCTGAGCAATGCTATTGGTACCACTCTCGTAGGGCAGCCTGAACCCGGTATCGCGTCATCGCTAGCGCCGAGCTGGGCTCTTGGAGACCCTTCAAGCCATGTTGCACCGGCCAGTCTGAAAATTATTCCCCAGTCGACTCCGGACCTGCGACATCCACTTCTCGATTGAACCTTCATGTCGCTCGTTTTGCCCACAGCTTTGTGAAAGAATGTGGTCTGCTCCCCGCCTGCTCACGGTCCTGCTGTCATGGTCGCTGAGCGTCTCGGCCACGATTCTCCAGAACGGACAGCCGAGAGACGATCCTTACCCGGGACAAGTGTCCACGATCGACCTCGATAGCTCGTGGAGGAACTACGACGCCGATGCGCCTGAGATCTCTTACAAGGGACGATGGGACAGTAAACACATTTCCTGTACGATTTTACTCTTGTTTTGCTGCTTCGCTTTTCTCGTCGATGCTAACTTGTCGCAGGGTGGTCGTGCGTCCCCCTTTTCCTCCGTCTCACCTCTGAACCGTCACTAACGAGTCCAGAGCACCGGGTATCAAGCTGCAATTCTCCGGAAGCAAGGTACGACCGTGATCCTCTCCCCTCCAACCGAGCGATGAATAATAATACCTGTTGGATAGCTTGCGATAAGTTTCGGTGAACACACCTCCGAGGGCACATTGGTCGCGTACCGGTATTTACTACCCTGGCTCAAGTTCAATCACAACCGCTACAACTCTGCAGGCTCGGGCGACTCGATTGGCGCTTCTCGAACGTCACAGCCGACGCGACATATCAATTTGTCGGACCCGGGACGGAATATGAAGAGTTGCCGCTTGACGGAGACAATGTGTTTGAGATGCGAGGTACGCCGCCGCTCATTTCCACCCTAGGTGACACGCTTTGCGATGCTAACTTTTGTAGTCACAAACTGGGGCATAGGATAAGTACATCGATTCGATCGCACGTTCGTCGCTTACCCTTCACACAGTCCAGATCGCCGGTGCATCCGTCGACGTTGACGCCCGGCTCACAAAACCACCGCAATATAAGAAGAAGGTGGAAATTATCGGAGGATCGTACGTCGCTCTTCGAAAATATGGTTGAGCTCGGCTAATAGAGGTAGACTCACGGGTGGACAATACGCAACCTATGAGACGATCTCATCATGGGCCTTTGTCTACGCACAGGGCCTTGGCAACGTTGAATTCGGCATCACAGTCAGTCGCGTCCTCCACCTCTACAATAGTAAACCCGGTTAACAATCACAGGCCTACCCCGGCGCCTGTCTCGTCGACCTACAGTGCTACGGCGGCGGCGCCCACGGCATGATCTGGTACTGGCACCGCGCCTCCGACCCGGGCTCCCGCGCACGCGCCATGTACGACCGCGAGCCGGAAGAATACGACGTGACGGCTGAACAACCCGCCGACCTCGTCATCATCCAAATGGGCGGTAATGACCATCGCCACCCGAACGAGATCCCGGGAGAGAACTTTTACCAGGGATACATCGACCTGATCGAGGATATCCACCACCATTGGCCAGACGCCGAGATTGTCATCATGGTACGCACTCTACCCTCTCAAACCGTGAGGAAATAGGTTTGACTAACGAGAAACAGACCCAATGGGGCGTCTGGAACCAAGAAGGCGACGAGTACGAGCAGACGGTGGTTTACGAAGAAGAGATCCAGCGCGTGTACGAGCACTTCAAGGACCGCAAGTGGCGGTTCGTCTACCTCTTCCACACGGACGGCATCCTCGGCCACAACGACATCAACCCCAAGAACCACCCCACGGACGTCGGGCACGTCAAGATCGCCAGCCACATGCTGCAGTGGACGAACCTGATGCTCGGCTGGGAGCTGAACCCTCGCGGCGAGATGCAGCACGGGACGCTGTACTGGAACAATATGGAGCAATATTAGAGTTTTTTCTTGATTCAGCGTCTTGGTTCCCTCGACGAGGAGTCGACCGGCTAAGAACGGTGAGCGTCCACTGTGGGAGATCATCGATTGGCATTGGACATGCATATACTTTCTACCTTTATTTAGCATATATTATACTTTTAGATTTGGTTGGACGGGTCGTGGTTGATCGGATCGGACTGGACTCGACTGGATATAATGTACATTATGACTTTCCACAAAACATGTCCTGTTTTTGATGAAAGGGTTTCTCCCCATTCGCCGGCTCCCATCTCCGCTACGGCAGCACAGACTTAAGACTCGAATCTCGAGGGGCAACTCGACTGAATGGCAATAGCAATACCTCTCAGACAACGAGCCACAGGAACCCTACCCTTGTGAAACACTGTAACCCCAATTACTGCGATCCAAAACGGCGCCGCTGATGCTCACATTTAAAAATAGGCCCACGAGCCGCACCTGATCGGGTGTAGATTCCGTAGCCATGGATCATCGATCTTTGGTTCGGCGCTCGCGCTAAATGTTGGAGGTAAGGGCTGGCAGCCGAATCCGGGGAGCGGCTGAAACCGTCCGTCCTAACGGTTCCAGGGTGACTTTGTCCTAGGAAGCTGCGCTGAGTCTAGCTTTTTTTCTTTTTTCTTTTTCTGTTCTCGAGCACTAGACTGGAGATTCTACCCCACGTCATGAGCTTGAATATCAGGGGGTCCCCAAAGAACAACGAGAACGGGTTTCCTTGGCACGGGTGGTCTGATTCCCGAGACTGAGACATTGAGACACAGCCACCCGTGACTTTTGTGTTCTACCTCCTGCGTTTCTGCGGGGAAGAGAGTGGATTGAAGTGTATCCGTCCTCCTATCACGCTCATCGTTTCTAGGTCTGGCCAACCAGGGTCACGGGAATTAGACACATACGGGTCCTCTCCATAGGCGGCTCTAGACGCAAGTATTGACTCTCTTGCTTGCTCGTTCTTGTTCGTTCATGTTGTCCTTGTCTATGGACCATCCACTTTTCAACCCTCTTGGCGGTCCTCGAGAGTTTTGAGCGGAGCGGGTCATGTCTCTTGACGAGAGAGGTATGCTGGTGTTTTGCACGAGTCTTCAGGGAGTCTTGACGTGGAAAACCTGTTTACAGACAGACGTTTCGTGGTCTAGATTTTGGAAGAGGGTTGGGTGGTTGGTGACTATGCGGTTTGTCTTTCTGTGTATCTGGTTGAGAGAATTAGGTGAGAGAAAGAAGAGGGAGAGGCAAAGGGAAAGGTATAAAAAGGCCCTCGAAACCAGAGGGAGAGAGACTCCATTGCTCATATACTCGCAATCATCTAGCCAAGCCTCAGTACTAAATCAGATCCATTATCCTGGATAACACCATCCAATTTCATACTCATCCCGCATCATGAAAGTCAATGTCCATACTGCTCTTCTTCTTCTCTTTGCACTTCTGTTTACTCTGGCGTTTGGTTCGCCCATTGAAGAGGTAGAGACGGAGGATATTGAAGGTATACGCTGTCTCAACTTACGCAGATACTCTTTCTAGTTGTCAGAAACCTATTATACCAGTATCAGACCTAACTCATCCACAGAGAGAGACCTCGACGCCAACGAAGACCTAACTTCAGAATTCGACGTCCGCTCCCCGGACGACCACCAGCAGAAACAAACCTGCCCCAAACCCAGCAGCTGCAAGTTCTGGGACTTCAAGGAGTGCAAATGCAAGGACCCCCCGCCTCCCAAGTGCCCGAAGCCCAACGATTGTCATGATTGGGACTTTAGGGAGTGTAAGTGTCGCGACCCGAAGTGTCCTAAGCCAAACGACTGCCACGACTGGGACTTTAGGGAGTGCAAATGCAGAGATCCGAAGTGTCCTAAACCCAATAACTGCCACGACTGGGACTTCAGGGAGTGTAAGTGCCGCGACCCGAAGTGTCCCAAGCCTAATAACTGTCGTGATTGGGATTTCAAGGACTGCAAATGCAGAGACCCCAAATGTCCCAAACCTAATGACTGTCGCAATTGGGACTTCAAGGAATGCAAGTGTCGCGACCCCAAATGTCCTAAACCCAACAACTGCCACGACTGGGACTTTAGGGAGTGCAAGTGCCGCGATCGCCCCAAGTGTCCTAAACCCAACAACTGCCGCGACTGGGACTTCAGAAACTGCAAGTGCCGCGACCGATGCCCTAAACCTGGATGGTGCCGTGACTGGGACTTCAATAACTGCAGGTGCCACGATCGCCATAACGATTGTCCAAAGCCCAGGAACTGTCAGAACTGGGATTTTAGGGACTGCCGCTGCAGGGATCGGTGCCCGAAGCCGGACAGGTGCCATAACTGGGACTTTAGGGACTGTAAGTGCTGTGATCGACCGAGGAATTGTCGGAGGTGGAATGATCGGAAGTGTCGGTGTGAGGATTGAGCAGCTATGTAATGTTTAGTAGGGGAGAAGGGAAACAAGGAACAGAGATTGGATTGGATTGGGGAGGGAAAAGTGTAATTCAGGGCCATCCAGATTGTACCCACATAGCCCAGTGTACCTTGATCTGTGATCATGAGGAGTTTGCAGGCCTGCAGCCTATGAAGACAGTGATTGACAGTAGTAACAGATTAGTAGCAACTAATCCAATGCTAAAGGAAAATCCTCCAATCCGTCACTTAATCATCAACAACCCCTCTCTGCGGCTATATCTGCTGATAAACACTCTTAGTCCCAGCATACACACGGTCCTTCCTCAAATTCGGCTTCTGCAAGTCATCCCTCTACACGTCCCTGGCTACCCCGGAAATCTCCTCAACCTTGACCTCCGCCTGATTATTTTCTCCCTCGGTCTGTCTTCGCAAAGGCCCTGTAGACCGGGGAGGAGGTGCCTTGACTTGGAAGGTGGGTTTGTAGATAGTGTTAGGGGCATTGATAAAGTGGGTAGAGGTAGCCAGGGTAGATACTGATTTAGGAATAGTAGTAGAATGCCATTTTTTATGACGAAGAATTTCGTTGTAACATTAACATGTACTGTAGCATGAGGCCGTGAGAACATACTTCCCATTTTCGAGAGGCTCACCAACGGAACGACACCATGTTCTGTTATACTCTGATAAATTCAATCAATCATCACGATTGCTTTGCCACTGATAAGTTCATCGTCTGTCTCTCCATTGCGCGGCCGAGTCCTCGAAGAGAAAAATGGCTGGCTCAACGCCTTAAGTTTCTGCAGTCCGTCTTGCGTGCTTGTCTCCTGAGCCTTACGAGCCACAACAATGCCATGAACGCAGAGCTTGATTGAGCGCTTTGAGCCGCTCGGTGGGCTTGATACACGATTCCCTGTGACATCCTGTGCCTCCATAAGATCGCTGTTGAAGGGCTCTCCTGGCTCAAAATGAACGACTTCATAGCGTATACCTTTTGGAGGGAGACATTGGGCACGAAATAAAAGGGCCTGCGAAAAGAGCTGGTTCATTGATCGTATAAGATCTTTTTGGTTCGCTTCTAGTTTGGTGGGGTCGAGTAGAGGGTTTAAAAGATCCATGGTGTGAAGCTGTAACTCTTCTGCTTCGGCGCCGAGGAAGCAGGCCTCGAAGTCTGTGTCGTGGCGCACCATTTCGAGAAGAGCGGCTTTGTGGAATGTTTCAAAGAATTCAAGACCAGCTAATTGCGTTGGGTGCCAATGTTAGTGGTAAAGCCAGCCCAGGAGGAGGGAATGTCCATAAAGTGGCAAGAAATGCTTACCAGTTTGTTGGAGAGCCCTCTGGTAGGCTCTCAGCATATAGCCTTCGGCGTGCAACACCGTCCATGCTTCAGAGAACATAATGTGATCACGGATAATACAGAATAATACTGCGCGAAGGGCCGCCTCTGGCGTTAATTGGAGGACTTTGTTGTCTTTGACTATACTCTCAAAGCGACCCCGAAGATCTGGATTTCCCTGAAGTGCACGAAGCATCGGATGGGGAGGATATAAGCAGGTGGATAACAGGTCTGCTGTCCGAATAATGTCTAGCCTAAGAGAATTCATAAAGTTCTCAACGCCGGCTGCACTTACGTGCAAATCTTCATCTCGAGCTTTGAAACGGAGAGTTTCATGTTCAAAAGTCTTACTCAGGTTTGATTCGAGGTCCCTGATCATGCAAGACTGACGCTCGATAATATCCTCCTTACGACGCAATAGATCTTCATTGACATTTGAGACCCTTGCTGGATCCAACTGGGCAGTGTCGGACGTCAGCCGATCGACCGTTCTGTTCAGTTCGGCTTTGAGGTTTTGTAGGCGTTTCACCTCAACCTTGAGCTGTTGATTCTCGTGAGACTCCGCAAGAGCCCGAAGGTTGTTCTCAATCTTTAGACGTCGCATTTTTCGCTTGATCTCGACTTCACTCTGCTTATCGGAGCGAGTCCTCTGCCTTCTACCCCGAGGCAGAACATGCGAGCGGAGGTCTTGTGATGATCGTGCGGAAGGGATAATGCCGTTTCCCCCTGCGGTAGAAGAAGTTTCGTAGTTGAAGCCGAATTTATCGTTGCGTCGCCGGATCCTTTTCTGGTCAGTCGGGAGTATTTGATCTGGCAGAATTCGTGAATCTCCAACACCACGTTTTGGCTCATTGGTTTCGCCGTCTGTCAGCATCACCCAGCCTGGCCAGCTTCTCCTACCGTGGGCGGGGACCACCACCTCGAGCGGGGCCCGTCTCGCAGCATCATCAAGAGTATTGACCGACATGCTCTACAGGACTTTGATGGGAGAATTTCGCTCGCAATTGACTCGAAATGTCGCCTGGAACGAGGGAAGATGCGATGACAAAATGTGAATGGGTGAATGAAGGGGTCTCGTGACGAAATGGATGTCACATCGGAGCTCAGCCACCTCAGGGGCGCAGAGGTCGGTCTAACTCTTTTCTTCGTGACAAGGGTGTTGCTGCCAATGCCTGTTGCAACCTATCGTGCAGGCGCCAACCAACATTCCAGTGGGCTTTTGTCTTGTCTGATAGGGCGCTAATGAGTCAGTGGGTCGGGTTTCTCAGGAGACTGCCTCGAGGGGCTGATACGGCGTGGCTGGTCGCGATGGGATCCCGGGCGCCAAATGCCTTAAATCGTAACCGCTGCCCACCTCGAGAGACCGAATTTATCTTCTTTTTATTCCATTCCGTGACACAATGGTGAACCCACGAAAGAGACGCCGCGCCTCGACCATTATTATTGCGGACAGTGACGGAGAAGAGCGCGATGGGGATGTGGTGATGCTGGAAGCTCGCAGCCGATCGACGACGCGGACAGGCTCCACGACGGGAACTTCCACACCCGCACCCGATCCACGAACCTCCTCCTCCAGTCCCACTTCTCCGACCGTTGATTCCACGGTCGAATCGCACCCACGAACCAAGTTCATCATCGGCCTCGACTATGGAACCACCTTCTCTTCCGTCTCCTACATTAAATTCGACCCCGCCAATCCTCCCAGCACACTTCGCGGTGAGCAGATCAAGTCGGTCACTGCTTGGCCTGGTGCCGGGGACCGGGCTCGCAACATCCCAGAGGTACCGAGCGAGAGTTGGTATCTCGATAATGAGTTCTATTGGGGATACGGCGCTCGCCAAGCCCTCATTGGGATCGAGGATGATAATCTAAACTATAAGAATCGCATTATTCAGTATGCGAAGCTCCTTCTTCCGGGGACCCGAGCGGAGACAAAAGGCCCGCGTGAGGAGCTGAGGAGAACTTTGTTGAGAGCTCGAAAAGATGAAACAGAAGTGAGCAAGGATTATCTTCGAGAGGTGTTGAATTACACCAAGCAATTTCTGAAACAAAGAGAGGGCTTTGGTGAGGACTGTGAGGTCGAGCTGGTCTTTTGCGTCCCTGCCGGGTGGCCAGCGAAGGCGATACGTACCATGCAGGAGATACTGCTGGATATAACGCGGGAAATCAAGCTGGGAATTCTAGCCCCTTTATTTGTCCTCAACGAGCCAGAGGCTGCTACGGCTTATCTCCTTGAAGCGCACAAGGAAAGCGAAAAATTGACGGCAAGTATCCGACTCTACACAGAATAGTCATATTACATGTTTTCTCATTACCGCCTATATAACAGACAGGAGAAGTGTTCATGGTTTGCGACGCAGGAGGCGGAACTGTGGTAAGGCCTCGTCCATTGCTCCACCGATATTCAGCAATATAACAGAAACATCAGGACACTATCACCTACAAGGTCCGCGAAGAGCTACCATTTCGAGTGGACGAGGTCGTTGCTCCTACAGGTAGGACGAAGCAACACACTAGAACCCCACCAACTTCGAGAAATTGGTCTGACTAGACGTTCAGGAGGCAACTGCGGCTCTAGCTATGCAAATCAAGCTCTCAAACGCCTGGTCACGGAAAGAATTAAAAGCACAAGATATTCCTCGCTGATCTCACTAGGGGGACCTTCGTTTGAGTATCTCATTGAGTACGATGTGATGACCAAGTTTGAGTATGAGCATAAGAGAGGCTTCAATCCAGCACAGGGACTGGACGGGAACGAGGTCCTGGTCGTACACGGACTGAAGAAGAACGAGACATTAGGGTTTGGAAATTCGACCATGCGTATCTCAAGGTTTGTCTATTCACAGCCTACTATACTCATAATAACATAACAATGGCGTAATGTGATCTCACATGCTGATAGAAGTGGCAGACGAGACATCGCTGGGCTTTTCAAACCAAGCCTGGACGCGATAAGCAAACTTATTCGCCAGCAAATTAATGCAGCGGCAGCCAAGGGCCTGACGGTTGAAGTATATCTCATCAAATCATCAGTTTGGGGGCGACCTTGGTGCGGATAGCGGCTGACCTTCTCGATATAGAAAGTTCTGCTAGTCGGAGGATTCTCAGCTGCCCCAATTCTGCGCACTCACATACAAACGGAGTTCCCCTCTTTGAAAATCATGTACCCACCTTTCGATCTGTAAGTTGTTCTTCGAGGCATGTTTACATGCGCCCTTCACTGACTTACCATACATAGGGATAGCTACGTTACCGTCTCACACGGCGCCGTTTTTCGTGCGCTAAATAAGTCCCACGGGCCTAAACGAATCGTGCAGTCAAATTTTGGCTTTCTCCAGATAGAGCAGTACAACAGAAGGCTCCTCGCTCATCAACAGGCGGGTCCGAGGTATAATGAGACTGACGGCAGAGAATATGTGCACCATGTTCTGGATTGGGTCATAAAAAAGGTATTGATAACCTCCATATTCTTCGGTGTCAGACTGCTCCCCTAGAGACGACGTTTAACGGGCATAGGACCTGGTTTTAAACAAGCGCCAGCACTTCCGAACGCGTAACTGGCAGACCTTCAAGCTGGGTGAAGACCTCGTGATCAATCAGAAGGTCTGGGTATCCGATTTTGACAATGCTCGTGACCATTACAGGGTCCACGACCCTCCAAATAGAGGTAAGAGCATACCTTAACCATACTGCTGAGCCGGTGGACTTACGTATGGCTAACATGAAGTTGCCTCTAGGGGCCGAAGTCTTAGGAACACTTCGGGTTGACTTAGAGCAGGTGAAAAACGAGGGCTTACTAGAGGCCAGGTCAGGCCCTGAGGGTCAATTCTACGAGATTCACTATGAGCTATGGATGGAAGTCGATGGGAGAAACCTTGCTGTGAAGCTCCTTTGCCCACCGGGTGGAATCTGCCGCGCCCAGACGCAACTTTGTATTGCTGCGGCATTCACCCCAGGCACAGAATAAACAGCCCGATAACTAGTACGCAATGGGGCGTCGCATGCTGCTTACCAATCGACTACTTGATAGATGCTTCTAGCTGCTCGGCCTCGAACGCAGCTAGGGTCGTATAGAGGCGCTCGCTGAGCCTCGTCCTGAAGCGGGTATGGCAATTTTTTTTTTTTTTTTTTTTTTTTGGATATCGCCCAATGTTAATCGTCCTCTTCCATTGGATCCTCGTTAGACTCTTCATCGGATGATATCATAATTGGAGAGTTCGGCGATTCCCCTCGCGCCCCTGTGCGCTGTGGATGCGACCCAAGACCTTTTACCCAGTCTTTCACTGAGTCTCGACTCTCTGCGTCTCGCCAAAAGGCGGCTGACTCTGTCGATCTATTCAGGTACCTGAAACAATTGCGCAACCGCTGGCTAGAGTCCAACTGCGGAGTCGAGTAGTACAGACCACATTCTGCCAAGCGTTCAACGGCATCAGCCGTGTCAGAGCCCCCAAAATCATATTTAGATATAATATATAGGCAATACCTTGCACTATCCACTGACAGATTCAGGCCTTCGACTAATGCGCAGCCGTTTTGGTCCTGTCGTATGGGCTCTAGACGTGGCCACAAGCAAGGCTCGGTGTCTTGGGTTAGCTGTGAATTTCTGTTTCGCGAGTAACGAACAAGAGAACCTATAGTGCCTATCCCGAAGGTTCTGTGTGTGTCGTAAACACCATGCACAAGCTCCAATATCAGTGGTGAGCTATCCAACACGAAGCCAGCAGATAGGCTTTTCGACCTCTTAAGAAGCCACTCTTTTGGCATTCGGACGGGTTTTCGACGATATGAGCTAGCCAGGCAGAGCATACCCACAGCGGCGGTTAGATTGCTCACTGTTGACTGCCGTGTGATGGACGTTATGAAGGGCTCAATATTGGACTGCTCGACGTCGGGAACGGCACGGACCCGCGCTTCAAGCCTTCCGGTGTTGCCGCTGGACAAATTAGCTCTTGATAAGAGTAGGTGGAGAGCCCCCTCGGATATTGCGAGGTATGTAAGTTGCCGGACAAGACTCCAGTTGTCTGCCACATGAAAAAGGATAGAAATTATGACATAGAAGGTCTCGTCTGCTCCGCTGTTGCTTGTGGTATGATCCGAGCCTGTCCAGGCAGCCTGAATGTAAGACAGGGTGTTTGGAGTAACCCGCCATGAACTGTCCAAGTACCGTGTCATGGTCCGGGCAATAAAATTTGGAGCATCAAGTGTCGTCAGGGAAGACCAGAAATTCTCCACATTTGCTTCAGTGACATAAAGTGCCAAAAATTGAGAGTCAATCACTGAAGCGTCTCGAACCACGCCGAGGGAGAGACGAGTGTCAATGTAGGGTGAGTGGAGCGAGTCTGGCTTCGCATCCTCAGTAGCGCCTAGCCCTACCATACGAGTTCCCAGTGAGTCCTGGGAGAAGCCATGGAAATCCGACCCAAGTTGTGATTCTCTTCGCGTGAGGGTGGAAAATATGTCCGGGTCGAAAGACTGCATTTCACTAGCGGCTAATGTCGTCAGTTCATGTATGATGGACGGTCTGTATCCGTCGCGTGCCCAGTCAAATATATAATCAACGATGAGCAGAAGCTGCAGTGCACTGCTTTTCCAGCAGACATTGCCCTGCCATAAATCGAGGATACACTATGCTCCACGGTTAGTTTAGGAACGGATGGAGCGGCCGCCACCTCCATGCACTACCTACGTATTTGGGAGAAGATTCATCGGTGCCATTATCCATAAAGCTGCCCTTAACATACCAGTCCTGTCCATGCCAGCCGAAGAACCACACAAGTGGCCCTGTCAGCCACTTGCTTTCGGCCCCAGTCGCAGCACGAAGTTCATGCTGGACGGTCAGCAGTCGCCTGATAGCAAAGGCAGACTGCATTTCCACGCCAGCAGAGTCCCCGACCGCGTCTGACTTGGCTTCAATGAGCAGGAAAGGAAATAGCAATGGCTCGCGGTCGCCTTTAAATGGCGAAGCCTCGAGCGTATCTCGCAATAATCTTTCTTCACTGTCGAGCGGAACACGCTTATCGGTGGAGTTCAGGAGTGCTTTGAAATTCTGTGTCTCGATCAATCCATAGATCCT
Organism: Penicillium sp. S1316; assembly: GCA_023627405.1. NCBI lineage: Eukaryota > Fungi > Ascomycota > Eurotiomycetes > Eurotiales > Aspergillaceae > Penicillium > Penicillium sp. S1316. The sequence continues at coordinate 92,683 of JAMAHF010000039.1, read as the reverse complement.
ATCCGGCTGCTCATACTTTTTGTGACGTTTGTTGCTAGACCGAATCGGCAGAGGTGGGTCGTAATGAATTGAGGTCCCTGCCCGATCCGAGAAGATCATATTGATCCCGTGGAAGTCCCTAGAAATGCGAGTTAGTTGTATCACGTTAGACAAGCATTTACGTGAGCGGGTTCAATACTGATTCTCTTCTGACTCTATGGGGCAGCGGCAGGGCGCGCGCTGCTTGCGCCGTTCATTTAGCGATAATGCCTGGGCATCGCGAGACTCGACGGCAGCCTCAATCTCCGAGCGCCAGAGTCTATCGCGGCAGGTTGGACTGAATCCAGTACTTCTTAGTTGATCACGCTACAAAGACGAGGAACCGTCTTACCAAGAAACCTCAACTGTAAGCCTATAAAACACCTCATGCTCCAAGCAAGCCCTCCAACTGCTCTCGTTCTTCCCCTCCTTGCGGCACCTCTTAGCAAGGTGCACCACCCTGGCGGCTCTCTTTTTAATCTGCGCTCTCCAGGGCTTTTGGACTGAATCGCCAGCATTGAAACTATCAATTTGCGAACGCCCGAGCTGTGTGATATCGTCGAATAGGCGCCGGCGCGTCTCTGGCCAGGACCCTGGCCATTGCTTGCTCTCAATGGGGCCAAGAAAGTCGATTCCTAATTCTTCTGAGAGACGGTGCCGACTGCGGTACTCTTCAGGCTGCATGGGAGGCATTGCTGGCTAGTGGGCTGTATATTTGAGTTTTCGAAGGCTGGAGATCTCATCTCAGCCGGGCGCGTGTTTCTCAAATGACTTACCCCGCGCGTTAACTACAATCAGTGATCACCTGACGCCCAGTCCCACCTGCCGCCCGATTTTGTGAACCGCTGGTATATGGATACTGCGGAGGTACAATATACAAAGCAAACACTAGATATAATAGCCAATCAGCACAAGGGTAAAGCACCTCAACTCCAGAGGGCGAGGAAGATGGGCCAATGTGACACAATGCCTGGGGTCTACCATAATATTCGGGAATGGCTTCGGCGACCTTGTCCGTCCCAAAGATCCAAGTGCGGTATGCGATCTCTGGAAAACTGTCCCAACCGGGTTGGACTATCTAGGTGCCTCTGTGTCGACGATGCGCATGCTGTACGAGGAGAGGCTTCAGAGAGGTGAACAGACCACAGAAGGTGGCGAAACAACAAGTCGCATATTATGGACATCTCCCGGTCAGCCTTTCGAAGACTGCAGCTGCTTGACCGGCTAGAATACGACGGCGTAGGGCCACTCTCATCCCGTCCAGTATTTGGCCAGGAAGGAGTTATGGAGACCATGGACACTTCCCCATGGACTGGTCCCAATAGACGTATCGACGCTTACGAAGGACAGTGCAGTTGTCTCTGTGACATCTACCGCGGCTCGGCGGGTTGAAAACGGATCGACCCGTTGCCACGAGTGCTACACAAAGTAGGAGCACGCTCAATGATCAGGAAGCAAGTTCCACGCAAGGGACCTCGACCTTATCTACCTCGGTCACTGCCAGTCCACGATTAAGCATCTCGACTCCGACCCCCGAGCCTGGAGACTCTGTTTCTACTGTGTCGAGCGCCGCCGGGGTGCAGCAAGATGACACAGCTACCGGCCTAGAGAGCCAGAAGAAGGAGAGCCTTGTGATGAGATTGATGACACGGTATTCTGGGTCCGCCAAATAAGGTCAAATAAACTACAGGGCTATGTATGTACAGAACTAGAATGCCAAGAGCTGGCCCAAGTGGGGCGTTGCGGAGAAAAATTTCCGCCTCAACCGCAGACAAATTCAACCTCCCTTCCTCCTCAGCAGCAATCATGAACCCCTTTCGTGTTTTCCAGTCAGGCGATCCCTGGCATTGCGTCGGTGTGACCTCGGAGCTTTCCGAGATCTACGAAGACACCGAAGGCTGCACCCTAACACAGAGCTGCAAAGCCTTTCGCGTCCCGAAAACAAAAGGCGAGGAAATCGTTGAAGCGAACATTGATCTACCAGGTGATCTAAAAGATCAGGTCCTTGTTTTCAAATACAAGGGAAAGGTGCATGCTATTGACCATGTAAGTCATGGAAAAAAAACATACAGGAAGCGAGTGTGACCTGATTGAGACCCAGCAATGCCCACACTCCTCATTCCCTCTCTCGCAGGGGAATCTATTCGACATTGAGGATTTCGGAATCACTCTGAGCACTGGCATTACGTGTCCGAAACATGGCTGGTCCTTCGATATTATCTCGGGCAAGGCAGACCGAGGCAATTACAAGCTTAAGATCTGGGAAGTGCAGCTTCGCGACGCGACTAGGTCTTCTAATCCCGAGGAGAAGGAGGTCTGGGTGAGGCGTAAGCAGAGGATTGGCTAGATGGTGGCTTTTTTTCATTTTTACTTGAAACATCGCGAACGCGTTCATTGCAGCAGATCAAGATGAAACTTCTGAAGTCCGAACCGAAGGGATTCGCCAACGAGATAGACACGACTGTCCGTCCGCCACCAATAGAAGTGGGCCTCCTTCTTACGGTTGGAAGGGATGAAGGCGATCTGTTACGGAATTTCGAAGTCTCACGGTGCCTCGACGCTGCATGCAGTCACCTGAGGGGCCATATGAAACTTGGATTGTATGTGTGACGATCTCATCGCGAACCGGTTTTGTGCGGCAATACCAGCGTTTGACTTCCACGCTGGAAAATTTCAACCGCCGTTTCTAGCTGTATGGGTAAGGGTTGACTAGATCGCACTTTGGACCGGAGGATGAATCGCCCAGATTGACTGCAAATCGCGTCAATAGCCAACGCCTAGGCCCAGCGTGGTAATCCTGGTATTCCCCAAGGCATCTGTGCCCGAATCGCAACGACATAGTCAATCAAGATGAATATGATACATGGACTTTTCTTTACTCGGTCACTTAAGGACTTAAACGCCTCGAAATAGACTGCCACGAGCAAGTCATCGGTATTTGACCTGTTCCATTGGCTATGTTCTGCAACTCGATCAATTACTAGATGCATGCCAACTACAGGGTAGCAAATGATCCCACCGGCTTGGGTCTTGCGACTTGAACCTGAATAACTCCATTTCCTCGTTCCGTCACTCGTATCAGCCCCTGAGTAGCGCAGCCACATCCGTTGCGACCGTCCAACCTGCTTTTCACACTTGTCGTGTTCCCACCGTGTAGCCGCCCTTGGCATGAAGGGAGCACGCATAAACCCTTCAAAATTGCCAGGTGCGCGCTACGAGCCGTTCACTCACTGGTCATGTTGATATCTTAGCTGTCGGCCACGAGGTGTCTCTTCCTGTCTTTATCTGCCAGACCAAGCCACCATCAGCGGGGAACTCACAGTTCTGGCAGTTTTTGCCGAGCGCTCCTTCCACTGACGCCATCTCGTTACCCGCCCATCATCCTCACGTTGTTGATCTCTTGTCGATTAGGAACTGTTTGGCGAAAGATACCAGGATTCCGGATACCCCTGCATGAGACGGGAGGGGCCATGCAGGAGCCATGAGACATTTCGCATCGGGCTGTGCTGCGCCTAAAATCCTGGTGAAGCGCAATATCTCAACGCGTCGCGTTCTGCAGTCGATATCGACGGGAACATCTTGTCAAGGCCGCGCGGCGAGGCTGAGCTGATTCGGGCTAAGTAGATAAATGAGGGCTCCTCCTGTTAAATCTCCGGCGCTCACCAACATACAGACCGAACCATCGAACACTTCTTCGCCTCTTCAGCATTGACGACTTTCAATCATGGGATTTAAAGATCTCTTCCGGAAGAACCGATCCCGAAGCTACAGCTCCGAAGGCAGATTCTCAACCTACACAACAGCCCCAGATCGTACGCCGCCTCGCTCTTTCGTGTCCCGAATAGTACTAATCTCACTCTTGTAGGGAGAACGCAAGCGGCCCCCAGCAACGGGGGTAGTAGCACGATCTCCTCACTCCACACGGGCACGAGCTACGCAAAACCGCCCTCCACAGGCCATCATCATCATCATCATCATCAGCATGCTCGGGCATCCAGCGCAACGCATTACCAGAACCAATCTCGCGCATTCAGCAGCGAACTGAGCTCTCAGCCGTCGTCCAACACCACTCCCTCATACGCATTAGCAAACACCTACAACCGCTCAACTCCGGTCCTCACAACACCTGCCCCCGCATTCGCTCAAGCCCCCGCCCGATTCCACTCCCCCTCACCAGCACCCACCGCCACACCAACCCCCTCACCGCCACGATTCCGCACGCAATCCCAATCTCATTCCCAACCCCAGACCCAGCAAAGACCCACCTGCCGCGAATGTGATACCACACTCACGCTCGACCGTGTGCGCAACAAGAACAAGGGCAACAAAGGCCGCCTCTACTACCGCTGCGACCGGTGCGGCGAATTCCGCGCCTGGGCGGACCTCCGGGGTGTGTATGAGCAGAACCCGCTCTGCCAGTGTGATGTTCCTAGCCGGTTGGATGTGTCGAAGGATGGGAAGTGGTATTTTAGCTGTGCGACGAGGCAGTGTGGGTTTTGGACGAGGAGGGATTGGAGGGATAATGAGGAGGCTGGGGTTGGGTATCGGGGTGGAAGGAGTGGGGGAGGCGGAGGTAGGTATCATGACAGTCGGGTGCCGGAGATGGCGTAGAGCGCAGCGGCGGCGTGGGCAAGATGATGGAGGGGGATGGGGACAAAGGCTGGAACTTGCCACATCAGAGTAGGGTGTCTTTATATGGCTGTTTTGCAATCATGTTCTAGTTACTTCGTCTAATGATGCACAACTCCATGTCGAAGATACGTTGCTCAGATTCTGCTGCTTTCACATATACATGCGACTAAGTAAAAAGCTACTTTGGCCTTTTACGCTTTATACAGTGGATTGCTCACGATAGCATCAATCTCCGCCTGCGTAGCCTTGGGCATATCATCCCCAAACCAATCCTGAATCTGAGAGACCGCATTCCTCGCACTCTCCACAAACGACGCATCAACGAGAGACTCCCGGTGAACGGCCAATACCGCCGTGCAGAGCTTATCCTCCACGCTCCGGTTCGGCCGATGGTATGGAGGATCGCCGACATGCGCCAGCTCCTCCAATGTCGTCTTCATGAGCTCGACCACGGCGAGGATCTTGTCCTCCTCCCTCTTCACGCCGTCGATCATGATGTTCAGCACGCGGATCACCATCTCGGCTCTGCTGACCTCGCGCCAGACCACGAAGCGGCGCTTGTGGATGTGGTTGAGGAGCGCTGAGCGGGCCTGGATGTCGACGACGGTCTGCTCGGAGGCGAGGTATGTTTGGGTCGCGACGTTGGCGATGTCTGTTTCCGGGGCGATTGCGGAGATGCGGTGCCGGAGATAGTCCTTGTACCATCGGATCCCACCCTGCGCTGTGTCAGATGAAAGCTCAAAAAGAGGTGGGTGAATTTACGTACCTGAATCGTAGGCTCGCGCCCGACCTGGTTATGCTCCTCCACATTGACCTTCTGCACCGCAGCTCCGATCTCACCTTGCGCAGCCTTGTACGCCTTTTCATCTTCGTACATCTTAGCAACGGCCGGCTGCAACTCCGCCTTGAGCTTGTCCATCTCCGCCTGCTCCGCCTGGCCTTCTTCTGTGTATTGCGCCTTCAGCGCAGTCAGTTTCTCCGACAGGGCGGCCACCTATATCAGCAATTAGCTTGTACTTTGCACCCATGCTATTATTCTAGGGAAATAAATACCCGGTCATGTACCGAGGTGTCATCCTCGGTGTCCTTGACTGTCGTTGCGCCCTTGGCGACGAGGTCAGAGACAGCCTGTATAATCTCAAGGCGCTGGGCGTTTGTCACGTCATCGCCTTTGTAGTCTGGCCAGAAGTCCAGCAGTTTGTTCAAGCCACCGAGTCCGTTGGTGATGGCTGCTAGGGCCTGCGTGGCGCTCTGCTCAGCGGCAGTGCCGGCCTTTGGCTCCAGAGCGTACAGCTCGTCCAGAATCTCTGTGATGTTCTTTGTCCATCTGTCAATGTACTCATCTGCCTCGTTCAAATTGATAGAGAAAGGCATTTTGAGATTGACACTCTCGCTGGGTGACAGCCGCTGGGTGGGGGGGGGGGTTTTTTACATCTGTGGCAGACAGGCCCCATTTATGTTTCTGACCGTCGGGCAAAGTGTTCTAATGCGCGAAAATGCTGTTACTACGCGGTGGGGTTCACAACAAGACAAACAACGCAGCTCAGCTGAAGCCAGCCCACCGCGCTTTTGTCCAATCGTGACAGGCGGGGGTCTCGACATGCCCGAGCAGAAGAGCGAATCGAGAACCGAAAACAGGCTGTAGCGCTGCATACCTATGGATGGGGGATAGGCTGGAGAGGAGTGAGTGATCCTATCTTCAGGCAGCCTCCTCTCGTCTCGAGTTCGTGTATGTATGACCCTCCATCCTCCGTCCTGTCCACTTTCCCCCAGTTGAGGACGTTATCGATCGCGCCTGCCACGCGCCGCAGAACTTGGCGGGATAAACCGCCCAATCACCGCAGCGGCACTTGCCAATTGGACAAATCTGGGTTCCGGATTTGAAACGAAGACTGACGGCTGGCTACTGCTGGCTGAGACAGTTGCCGCTGAGATGACTTGGACATGTGTAAATACTTGGGTGGTTGTGATAAATACAGACGCCGTCCGTAATCAAGTGCGGGGTTTCGTGATCCCTCTGCCAGAAGATCTCATGGAAAGCCCACGGCACGCTCGGAAGAGAGCCGAAGAACACCGGTTCGTGCATCGAATCAGAATCGAGGCTAGCCTCTTCCAGGCCTAGTTGTGAATTGTGGGTATGATTTGGCGTGGTGTTGTTTTTTTTTTTTTCAGCTCGCCTCGTTCCTGCAGGCTGTTCCCAAACACCATCCTAACTTAAAGTAGGGACGTTTGCTCGTGTGAACAGGCATATTAAGGGAGCGAGCTCGCATACTTGGCTAGTGGTCAATGAATGTAGCACATTGACTTTTAATGCTCCTGTACTCTAGAGTGCTCTCTGCTCTGTTCGATGTGCTCGAGGCGCCAGACTGTCAGACAACGCGTTCAGTCTTTCTCGCTGGATTCCTACAAAGATCTTGTTGAAGCTATGCGGCTTATTACAAAACATAGCATCAATGCCTAGCTACGTACTCTGAGCGTGCGGACATGGTAAGAGGCTCGCATACATACATATACATATATATATCCAGTGCAGAAAAGCAGAAATACTAGCTAAAAGCTGAAAATTCAGATTCCAATACGTACGCAGTAAATAAGGGAGCCATCGCATCATGGCCGAGGGCGCGATATACAGACAAATCTATCCGGATGTCGAGGTATCGATAGGCTGGGGAGGTCAAGCTCGGCGACGACTAATCAAAAAAGGGAACTCCCGAGGTCGGGCTTTCCCCCCGCATCCGAGAGCCGACGCTGATGCGGCTGATGCTTCAACCTGTGAACAAGCTCAAATCTCGCGTCATTGCTATATAACCACCCAGACTTCTGGATTACACTATCAGAACTAACTCTAGTTAACAAAGAGCTCGAAAATGGGACAGAAGAAGATCGAGTGCTACCTCGACTGCGGTACGTCGCCACCCAAGCGCGCGTCGCGATCACATGTCTGACATGGTCCAACCAGTGTCGCCCTACAGCTTCTACGCGTTTAGCTATCTTCAGAAGAATCGTGAGACATTGGAGAAATTAGGTGTTGAAATTGAGTACGTACTTCTCACTCAGGAGTCACCCCCAAGTCTAACACAAAACAGGTTCATCCCCGTCTTCCTCGGTGGCATCAATGTCGGCAGTGGTACGTCAAAACACTTATCACTATCATCACACACTCGAATAGAGTATATCTAATTTTGGAAAATGGATAATTAGGGAACAAACCCCCCTGGACGCTCCCCGCCAAAGCCGCTTACAGCGGGTACGACGGCAAGCGCGCCCAGCGCTACTTCGGTCATGACTTTGAGGTCCCGTCATTCTTTCCGATCCTGTCGCTTCTTGTACGTGCCCTGAACTCACCCGTCGTGAGTAGATATACCGTTTTGACTAACGAGACACAGCCCCAACGCGCCCTAACGTACATCAAAAAAACCCACTCGGCCGCGCTCTACGAAGCCTCCTACCAGACGTGCTTCGACACCATGTGGAACGGACACCTTGACATCTCCGTCCCGGAGAACCTCGCGCTCGCGCTTAGAAAGGTCTTCAGCGACGAGTCCCAAGTCAAGGACATCCTCGCCGGCGCGAGTGCCCCCGAGACGAAACAGGCGCTGACGGATATCACGGGCAAGGTGGTTAGCGAGCTCGGCGCGTTCGGGTGTCCATGGTTCTGGGTCCATGATGGAAAGGGCAAGGCGGAGCCGTTCTTTGGTAGTGATCGGTTTCATTACATGTGGGATTATCTGGACCTGCCGCATCGAGATTTGGAGTTGCTTGGTGGTGCCAGCGCCAAGGGGAGGGAGGGGAAGTTGTAAGGGATATAGCGTTCTGGGGAAGAGTTGACTAGGTTGAATGTATGTGTGTTTAAGTTAAGAATAGCAAGCAATGACGCTGACCATATGTTAAGCGTAGCCGGAAGTAAATTGAGCTTATGATGTGGTAGACATACACCCGCATGGCAATCACACAAGCTTCAACCCCCTTACTGCGCAGCACAAAGCTTCTTTGTCGCAGGAAGAACTTGGTCTGCGATTGACGTATAGTTAGCAACACACACACACACACACACCACACTTAATCAATCCAAATGAAGGACTCACTCAGCGCAACATCCGAACCACACTTTTGAATGACACAGCTGGTCGCCGCGCCCTGGACCTTACTAAAGTTCTCCTCCTTGCACACGCACTTATAGTCCTTGACTCCACAGCTAGTCTTGCTCTTGATCGCGTCGTCAAGACAGGGGATCGCGCACTTGGGGACGTCATTGATGGTCTGCGAGGCGGCTAGGGTGGCGATGGTCACGGCGAGGAGGGCGGAGACTTTCATTTTGATTGTAGTGTCAATGATGAGTTTGATAAGAATTATAGCGGTGGTCTCGGTATTCGTGATAAGTGTTAATGATGGCGAATACTCTGCCAAACAAGACAGGTTCTTATACCTCGTCTTTGGAAATGATGCACATCCGGTTCCAAGGTTCAGCTCGAGGGGTTACGTCGCCCATCGACACGAATTTTGGCTCAATCAGCGACAACATCCGAGATCTGCGGAACCATCGGCAAACATCTAGGGGGAATGCTCATCTGCGTACTGTTTCGCGACGGGATACGTGATTCGGCCCACCCTGGTTGCAGGTTGAAACGCAATACCCCGGTGATCGACAGACTTAGCACTCTTCCCCGTATCTTCTCCGCATTCCCCGATTTTTCGGTCGAATCTGTTCTCTGGGCCGCGCTCGGGGAAAGAGTAGAGATTGTATAAGATCAACCTTGATCTTCATTGGGTAATCTCGCTGTTGACTTTGCAAATGAGCGAAATGTTTCACGGATGCCAATCAATACGACAGGATAGTTTGCCACCTCTTAATCATCGTCCGCGAGATTTATGCCGCAATACGTGCTGCCAGATACAAAGCTACGAGTTGATGAGATCACCAAAGCTAAGCAGCTTGTTTCTTCGGGAAAGGGATGTACCCAGGCGTTTACAATTCGCCCTCGTCTTCTGAACGCAGTGTAGTACATGGAAGCTTTCACACCCATTGGGGCCGAGGATATAGCAAGGTCCGAGGATTTACAACAATCATGTAGATATACGCTCAGAACCCCGTGTAAGAACGTGACGGTGTCGCTGCTTAATATCGCCAGGTTCCCGCAACATTCCCCGCACGAGCCGTGGCACACTTTCTGCACACTTGTTATACCTGCTTATTTGTGGAAAACTAGAGCTTTGTCGCGGAGGTGAGACTCCATGGCCCATACGAGAATTTTATCGGCAGGGTAGGTTTAGATAGTAGACATGAGTTGCTTGTTTGCACTAGGAATGGATTCAGAGGGATGAAGAAATGGGGGTTGAGTGCGAGTTTGTTAACGCTAGTTAAGTAGCAGAGTTGCAAGGCCAAAGATGTATATGATGTTGGCTGTTGCAGAATTTGGTCGATCAAAGTCAAGTAGGTAGTTGTAAGATTCTACTCGTTCGCATTCTCATGCTGGGAAATAGTAGGTTAACTAAAGGATATCGATATATCCAGTCTGACCCTCCCGACTTGCTTAGTCTGATTAATACGGAGTACCTGAGACGTTTTCTGGATGAATAGTACATATCGGATGCTCCCGCGCTCTTCCGCAATTCCCCACTAAACAGCTGTACTTATTTGATCCCGTAATAGAGGTACTGCGTCGCGGGAAACGGCCTATCCATAGCGCATTCTAGAAAGTACAGATATATGGCATGGCACATGTGGGGTAGGCTCCTGTTTGAATTCTGGGGACTGTATCTGCTTGGTAGACTTTTAGTAGCCCGGGTTAGAAATCCGTACTCCTCTGAGAGCGAAACTTGACCCAGCCACGAGGGAAAGAGGTGTCAATCGGATGATACTCTTCGAGACTCACCTGAATAAGCTTTCTGCTGATGAGAGAGACGGAATTTATAAGCGCAGGGTCGCATCAGACAACAAGCTGAGCACGCAAATACGCCGCGATTCGACGGATAAGCCATTCGTATCTGCAAGCCGAGATTACTAACCGACGAGCTCTCCACAAAGAGGGGAAGTGGGGAGGCGATTGGATAAGAGGCAGGAGCACCCAAGATGTCATCATCGGCACTGGAGCTTAGACAATGCCGCGCAGCTTAGAAATCCACCTGCTGTGCGACAACACTTATAACCCCTCTTTTCCTCTTGACCTTCACTCCCTCTCTTTCAGTCCTGGAATCACTCTACAAGCAACATGGCCGCGCCAAAGATCATCCTCTACACCAGCCACCTGTGTCCGTGGGCCCACCGCGCCCACATTGCGCTGAAGGAGCTCGGCCTCGAGTACGAGGAAGTCATTATTGACCTTGACCGACCCCGCGACCCGTGGTATCTCGAGATTAACCCGGTACGTCCCTTCCACAATCCAAACAATCCCGATAGAGAGCGTGTCTGACAAATATGTCCAGCGCGGGCTCGTCCCCACAATCTCATACAATGGCACCATCATCCCCGAGTCTGCCATCGTAACCCAACTCCTCGCAGACGCACACCCTTCCCACCTCCTGCCCCCGTCCAACACCGAAGCAGGCGCCCTACAGCGCGCCCACATCTCCTTCTTCGTCGACACCTTCTTCTCAAAAGTGCTACCCCACTCGTTTGCCGCACACCGCGCAGCCACCGACGAAGAGCGCAGCACCGCAACCCTCGCCCTCGTCGAGGCAATCGAGAAGAACAACGTCGAGGCCCTGCTGTACCCCGAAGGAGGGTCAGGATCGGGACCCTTCTTCCGCGGCGCGGAGAAGCTTACACTCGCCGAGGCGTTGACTGGCTCGTTCCTGCTGCGTCTGCTGTCGCTGCATAAGCCCGAGTATGGATTGCTGGCGCCGGAGCTGCCGGAGCTGTTCGAGAAGCGCACGCCCAAGTTCCTCAAGTGGGCGCAGGCGGTTGTTGCGCAGGAGAGTGTGAACTTCATCTGGGATGAGAAGGTTGTCGGAGAGAGAACGGCGAAGAGGTTCAAGGCGGCACCTAAGGTTTAGTTGGACGCCTGATCTACGATTATTACGCGCTGTACGCGGGGACCCGCAGAGTTAGTTCAGGGCGCCGGAATTTTATGAGTAATGCAATCAAGCCAAGCTGTTGACTTTTGCACTAATTGCGATCGAGTTGCCCTGTATTGTATGGCCCTGTGCTTGGACCCCTCACTTCCGATAAGCCCGTAGTAGTAAAAAAGGTGACGGTAACAACTCTCTCCCCAAAAAGCTCAGCCTGACTGAGCCCCTCTGTCGGCCTGAGCAGCTCACCGAGCAACATTAAGCCTCCCCAGATCCCTAACGTCGGATGGTCCGGCGTCACGTTTCTTTCTTTGTTCTTCCCTCCCCCATGATAAGCGCTTTGCTCCCTAAAGTCGTGGCTAGTATTTTGAACGAAATAATGTTCCGATAGTCCTGCAGGTCGCACCTTAATATCTAACCCCGGTCATTCTTTACTCATGTTCATTGGTTAATATGTGCTGCGACCCCGATTGGAACAATGCGGGTCTGCGACTGCGACTGCGACCGCGACTATCTATGCGTGACCGTGGGAAGAATCCTCAATCAAGATAGATATTCTCGGAAGGACTGCGACCAACAAAGAGGAGTGAGAAACAGGCCTCAGGGGGACTGAATTGTTATAAAAGGGGCACGAATTCCACTTGGTTCGGGTCATCTACAGCTCCCCAGTACCTTCCCAGCTCACTCAGAAGCGTCTGAACCCCTTGTCTTCATGAGGCCTTCCAACTATTCATTGTTTTCAAACGCCATCATATCGGCATTATCCCTGACATGGATCGTGGCCACGGCGAGACTATTCCCCCACGATTGCATTATTCCAAGTGCTCCAAGTGTCGGCATGACAAAAAAATGGTGTGCCATCCCCGCCCCATTTCTTGGTTTACCACCCTTTTGAGAATTGATTTTCAAAGAGAGCCATCGAAATTGACGGATTTGAATACAGTGTCTGCCTGTCGATCGCACATGGCCCCTCCAAAATTGCCGACCGCTGTGCGAAGTAAATTACGCTTGTTCACCCAGTATGACCGCAAATCAAGAGAGGCAATGGCATGAAAATCCCCTAGCAGGTGCCTTCGTATCGGTTCCGCCAAATCAAGATCAATCTGGAGGTCAAGCGGGAGTGACTGAAGGTCGATTTTCATGGGAGATACCGCCAGGAAAACAGGACTATGGGTCCTTCATCAAGCCAAAGTGTGCAGTCTACTTCGATGAATTGATGGAAGCCAACTGGGAGAACTTCGGCACCCCGCAGCCGCTGCCAGAGTCCGCCAATGTCCTTGCATTCTTGTATATGCGGAATCGTAATCATAAAGCCAACGCACTCTTTCGCCGGTTGAGCGTACGCCTTCAATTCGTCGAAATCGGAAGAAAATACACAAATGCATTTCAAAAGGCCATATCAGATGGCATGGACGAAAGAAGTTCGCGAGAATTCGCGTCTCGAAAATTGATTCTTGAAGCTGGACAGGAGACTAGAAACGAGCATCAAGAGTTCGAGGATGAAGATGACTGGATTCGGAACATCGATAGGGTACTTTGCACCGCGCTCAGATGGAAACATCTTGTTGATACAATTGGTGTTCCCGAAATTGCCCTAATTCAGCCCGAAGAGGGGGTCGGATTCGGTTGGGATGATACGCCTGTTGACGTTGAGTCAGCCAACGACGAAGAGTACGATTCCCTACTCCGAAAGCTGCTAGACCCGGCACTGGGGCTCAAAGAAACTTGCTTGAAGCTAAGCGGGGTGGTAGGTATGATTCAGCGTTTGAAAGACTTAACAGAACCGACTCTCAGAACATTCCTGGCTCAGGAGCTCAAGCGGCGGGTTACGGGCGTCCTGGGGATTGCTGAGTCTTTGAACTTTGAAGAAGAAGAAGAGGAGGAGGAGGAGGAGGAGGAAGAGGAGGAAGAGGAGGAAGCAGATGATGAAGATGAAGATGATGAAGATGATGAAGATGATGAAGATGATGATGATGATGAAGATGAAAGCATGGCTGATGAGTGTATCGAAGACGCTGAAATCAGCAAGGATGTCAATTTGGCCAGCCTTGATGGGTTACAAGGCGTTGGCTTCTCTCGGATCTAGGGCTCCGACCAAGATGGGAGGTATCATACTCTGTTTCCAGATCCTTGTTCAGCTATGGTGGTGTCAATGGGGCGGGAATACGTGGAAACCCCATTCTTTTATTTTTGTACAAGCGGCTGCTAGCGGATAACAAAGAGACGGGATACCAAAAACATGCTTGATCATCTGCTGGGAGGACCTTGAGATAGCCACTTTTCGACATTCAATTTAGTGTCAGTGTTGAGGAGTAAAATTGAGCCACTGAGTACCTTGCCTAACTATTTTGTGACCGGTGGCCGTCGTCAAATTATGGTCCATAATGTGCCTTTGCTCCCGATATAACTTACAATACTCAGCAATGTCTTAATAAAAAAAACACCATGCTACTTCAAAAATACTGTCCACTCATTGCCCTACGTGTGCTACGCAATACGTCTCGCCCTCCTCTCCTCCCAGCTCAACTCCTCCCACTCCTCCCACCAGCGCAAAACCCTCCTCACAGCCGCCGGAAGCTCCTCCTCCTTGAATTCCTCTCCCTCCTCCTCCTCAGCCTCGGCCCTCATCGCCTCCGCCCACCCAATAACACTCGTCTCCGCCCCCGAAGCAATCCTTAAAGGCGACATCCCGCGCGCAAGCAGAATTTTCACAATGGCATCGTGGCCGTCCGTAAGGGAGTCGCGGTGGTGGTTCATGGCTGAATGCAGCGCCGTCCCGTCCAGCCCTTCGTTTCTCAGGAGCGCATTGATATCGACATCCGCGCGACGACTGCTGCTGGCGATACTGCCATCCGGCGCCGAGTCATATAACTCGAGCAGTTTGCGGAAGTTTTCGACGTCGCCAGCGCGCGCGATATAGTTCGCGATCGAATCCTCGTCCGAGCATATACGCGTGATGTCGAGGTGCGGCTGCGACAGGAGGAGCTCGACCGCGGCGGTGTTGTCGTGGTGCGAGGCTGTCATAATCGGCGTGCGGTTGCCGTTGCGCGAGTGCCCGCCTTGGGCGTTGATGTTTGAGCCCGCGGCGAGGAGTAACGAGAGTGATTCTGTGCTCGTTTTCACGTATGCGACTGAGGCGTGGAGGGCTGTGTGCCAGCGGCCGCCAGTTTGATTCGGGTCTGCTCCCGTGGACAGGAGGAGGTGCACAACGGCGGAGTTGTCGGTAATGGCGGCGTTGTAGAGGGGTGCGCCGAAGAGGGGGTTCCGCTTGGTGACGTCCAGGTTCTTTTCTTGCGATAGAAAGCGTCCGATGGCTTCGGCGCTGCTGTCCAGGACGAGCAGCGGGAGAAGATCTTGTACTGCTATCTTCGAGCTCAGACCTTCCACGACAGACTCGGCATCAGAGCAGCTGGTCTCTCGGCCGTGCACGACCAGGAATGGTTTGATATCGTTGTACTCGTTATTAGAAAGGAGAGCCCTGGAGACGATCGAAATCGCCCTTTCGACAGTGCTCCGCTTATCAACGCCCGCTCCGATTCCCAATTCGTTACCGTCTGTAGTCAAAAGCGAACATAAAGCGTCCACCGCCGCACAGATATACCCCAGCGCACTGACATGACCCTGTCCCCGTCCATCCTCCTTCTTCTGCGCTGGCGAAGCCGAACACTGCTGCGATCTTGGCCTTTTCTCGTAGTGCAGCCGCAGCGCCGTTCGCACAAACCAGAGCACTGACTCGAACGGCCAGTCCCATGAAGTATCGGATGGCATCCTGTGCGGTGTACGGATACATTCGGCGACGAAGCTGCGCGACCAGACTGCGTCGAAGAGACCTAGAATGAATGAATGTATCAGTTAGGGAAAAAAATATGCGATGTATACCGAGCGAGGTGTATGACTAGTTGGTGTTTCGGGGGAGGGGGCCTGTTAACGCACGACAGACGAGACGCAAGTCGGTGTCCGGCTCCTCCAAAGTGAGGTAATACAGCTTGACCTCGCCATTATCTTTTCGCGGGAGGCAGTAGGAGAAAATGTGGGTGAGTATCTCCGCTGGGAGGGAGACGAGAGACCTGGACCTGTTCTTGTTAGTTTTTTGGTTTCTAAAATACTTACGGACTCGGGTCTTCTTACATGATTCTGTCGCGCGCAATCCGCAAAGAACCTTGGGTAGTTGAGTGATCTGTGTTCAAAGAAAGTGAGGGAGGCTGGAGCCTCGAGCGCGAGTTAGTGTGCCCTGAATACGAGGGGTGGCCCGGTTAGATCGCCGCTATCCAGCTTGGCCTGCCATCGAATACGTATGAGTGGACCTCTGCCAGGGCATCCTGAAACAGCTTAAGGATTTAGAGTCAGTCTAAAAGTAGAAAGATGCATGAATGCTCGCAACAGAGCCAAAGAATACCGTGGATGATCTACTCACTTAGAATACTGCGCTTTACTACAGTTAAGAACCGTTCCGAGGTACCCAATACCGAGTTCCTATTCTTGGAGAACTACACCTCAATCTGCTTCTGAATCGTAGGCGGGCCGCAGGAGAATAAGCTCACAGCACTGCAAGAACACTACGCCTTCTTTACCCCCCTCGCAACCGCTAACGCCTCGATAACAATAAGATCCTTCTCCAGCTCATCCTTCCTCAAGGCCCTAATAAACTCCCTCGCAAACGCAGCCGCAGCCGCACTCCCATACTCCCTCCAGACACCCATCCCCAACGGATCCGCCGCATAATCCCTCACCCCCCGGATCACCAGGCACGGCCACTCACTCTGCAGCGTACACGCCTCACCCTCAAGACAATGCGCCTCGTGCTTCGCGGGCAGAAACTCTCCCCTCTTCGCGGTAGCAACGGTCCCGAAATGCACGACCGGAACATCCGTACTCGAGCGCTCGGGGATCCGCCGCGCTTCCTTGTCCAGGAGTTTAGCAAGGTAGTCCGCCAACGCTGGCGGACGCACATACCCACGGGCGGCAAGGATGAGGCTCATGTCGCGCCCAACCTGCGCGCGTCTCGGCTCAAGCCGCGCGAGCGCCTGAAGCACGCATTTCGGCCTGCGGCCCAGCGTCCGTGTCTGCACGGGCCCGGCGCCATTGTGTAGCTCGTACACGACGACCCCACCAGTCCGGCTCTGCGAGCCGACGACCACGTCGCCGAGACGGACATCGCGCACGGTCGTCAATCCGTAGTGCGGGATCGCGGATGCGCCACCGCCGACGAGCATGGCGAAGCGCAGGTTCGGGAACGTGTAGCGCATGTTGTGTACTACCGTGTTCGCTGTGAAGGCGTGTGGGGTTTCGGCGTTCATGCAGACGAGGATGAGCTTGTGGCTGCTGATCATGCCTGTGGTGTAGCTGCATGCGTCCATGGGTTCGCGGTCTTCAAGCGGCGGGCCGTAGGTCTTGTCCAGGAAGGTGAGGGCGATCCTGAGGTCGCGGTTTGTCGGGCAGATCCAGGCGATGTGATAGTCTATTCCGGGGAAGGGGGATCGCGGGAGCGTGGGTTTAGAGGGAGGGGTGTTTCTCGGTGTCTTGGATAGGTTGGGTTGGTGAAATTGGCTGTTGCGATTGGGTAATTTATCCATTTTTAGACGCACGTTTTGTTGAAAGATGAGACAGTGGCTAGCATAGTGGATATGTTAGACCTAGCCCAAAGAGAGGGACGTAGTTATATAGATTAAAGAACAAAGACAATGCCATTCTCCATTCTTTGTTGGTGTTGCACGCCTTATTTGATATCTTCTGTCTTTTGGGCCATCGGCCCTTGTCGTACTGGTGCAAGGTCCATTCACCCTTGCATGTAGAGAGCGTTGGCTATCTGTGTCTTTGAATTCCACGACATACCAAACATGACCTCTCTGCTGTTTTCGAAGTATTTATTTCACCGGCAGCGGATCATAGCTGCTGTCATGACTGCGGAAAGAGAAAGACGGTGCCCTGAGCGAAAGCTGCTGCCGCTCCCTAGCGTAGAGTTCCGTTTTGCATTGGCAGGAGACGTGCCTGCCCTACAGTGTGGCATGCAGGACGCCGAGCTCAGAAAGCTTCCTCCCTGAGTCCACGAAACTACCCAGGATTTTCTTGCTGTAAACTCAACTTGGAGATGAGGGCGCGCTTGATGGGCCCTTCGGTCTACTCGCATGATGTCGACCGCCGGTGTATTCGGGTTGAACGCGTCGCCGGCTGCTGGGGACAAGAGACATTCCACATGTGGGGGGCGGGGGGGGGGGGGGTTGTAGATCTTTAGATGTATAGTGTCATCATGGGACATGTGGCTGTCCAACCGTTACGAGAAAAATCGAACTTCATGGGGTGTATATGTAGGCGGGCGAAACTGGTCGTGGGAGAGACGTGATAACAGGCATTTGGGGCTACAAGTCTATCCCCATCGCCACGTGCCTAGGGATCCCCCGACCTGCTCCGCTCTGCGATCCTCCAGACAATGGGCCTGGATCCAGTTATCTGGAGGTAATTAAGCCCTGTCGGACTACCGATTACATATCAAACGCATATATAGACCCCGCACTGCGCCACATGAGGGAATGGCCCAGAGCGCCCGAGCGCAAACGATCAATCTGGAGGAGAAGCGATCAACGCCACTGCACAGACTCGCAAGTCCTCTTGGGCATACATACTATATACTACAGCACTCGTATCCAGCCCATCCGCACCGACTGCCGCCTGCTGCCCATGAACAAATTCAATCCAACCTCCCCTGCACACTAACCACAGGCCCATTGTACTCTCTCCTCCCCTTAACCACATACATCACCAGACTAAGCACAAAAACCCCGCCGAAGATCACCACACTCCAATTAAAATTATCAACCGTAACATGGCTATCACCCGGCCAGAGCGACCAAAAGAGCGCGAAGCACGAATACCCCAGCGCAACGACGTTAATCGGCAGTCCCCACCTGCCCAGATCCCACCGTCGCGCGGGAAGCGTGTCCGGGTGCCAGATCTTGCGGTACAGCACGCACGAGATCGAGATTATGTACGTGTACATGAGCGCGGCAACGTTGAGGGAGATTATGGCGTTGAACGCGGTCGCAGAGCCGATGTTGATCAGGCTGAGGAGTGCGGAGATCGCGCAGGAGAGCGCGATCGCGTTGACGGGGATGCGGCGGCGCGGGTGCACGCGCGCGATCCAGGATGCGCAGGGGAGACCGCGATCGCGCGCAAAGGCGAAGGTTTGCCGGGAGGTGCTGGCGTTGAAGAAGATGTTGCTGAAGATCACGGGGATGAGGATTATGGCGGTTAGCCCGTTGACCCCCGCGGTTGAGACGGCGTTGCGGAAAACGTAGAGAAAGGGGAATCCCGTTGGGTCCTCCAGGGCGTCGTCGACGGAAGGAATTGAGAACAGGTAGGCGATCAGCAGGATTATTGCCATGATTCCATTACTGAAGTAGCCCCAGGCGATTGCTAACGGCACGTTGCGGCCGGCGTTGCTGACTTCTTCGGACATGTGGGCTGTTGCGTCGGAGCCTGCTAGATGTTAGCATGAAATAAAGAGAAATGGACAATGGAGATGGATGTACTCAAAGACCCGTAGATGGCAGAAATCTGCCCGATCATGACACTAACTCCCATATTCGACCAACCTCCTTGGTTTGACCACTCGGTGAAGACGGATTTTGCGGTGCGGTGCGGCGCCATGGCCCAGAGGACGATGATGATGATGGTCCAGGAGAGCACGTGGAAGATCATGAGCAGGTTGTTCAGCACGGGCATTGCGTCGGCGGCGTAGACGTTGAAGATGTAGATGACGAGGATCATCGCGAAGACGAAGAGCGTCCCCTGCCAGTCCTTAGGCTCGTAGTCTGGGTTCCGAATGGATATCAGGCCCTGGATTATCGTTCCGGTTAGGAAGGATCCTGATGCTGAGCCTGCTTGCCATGCTAGTACGGACATCCAGCCTAGCGATAGTCAGATGCACTGCCCACAGTGAATAGGAGAGAGCAGGTCAACCGGTGATGTAACTCAGGAACTTCTGATACCGCGGTGATGAGAACTCCGACACCCAGTGATACTGTCCGCCAGACGTAGGCGCCCTAGATTCGATGAGCATACGTCCAAACAACGAAGCCGTCGGCAACATACATGGACGCCATCTCTGACAGCGAGGCAATGATAAACCCAAAGCCCACAAACGTCCAGATCATCGACCAACACATCCCCGCCAGGCCGCCATTCTCCAGGCCCTCGGAGTTGGAGCTGGGACACGCACGTTAGTTACTGGTTGCTACACTGTTACCGATTGGAAGGATAGTAATAAGAAAAAAAGGTCACACACATTAAAACGAATTCCCATGTCGCTTGTAGGACCGAGGCGAAACTGAGCGCCGCGACTGGTCGTAGGTTTCTCTATGGATGTGGTCAGAGACAGTATACTAGTCAGCGATAGCTAGTCTCACCTTGAGCTCTTGCACCTTGCCCATCCGGTGCATATCATTGTCATCGAGAACAGTCCCCGACTGGCCGGGCTCCCCGGGGCCAGGAAATGTAGCGTGGACCTCGACGTCCAGCGTCCCCAATCGAGGGGCCTTCGTCTGCATGATCCAGTACGGAGTACGGGGAAGGGGGAGCGGATGATTTGGCGCAACGCAATGAGACTGCGATTGAACGGGTCGGCGACCGCGATAGGGAGCGCGCGACAGAAATTAAAGGGAAGACAGGAGACCGAAACAAACAAGGAAAAAAAGTGAAAATCAAATTAAGAACGCGGCAACCGAGATTGCTAGTCGAGTTGGAACGCAAGGGGCGGCAAACGCGAGTTATGAGAAGGTGTAATGCGCCGGATACCACCCGAGTCCCTCGTCGTGGTGCTGGGGTGCTGGTCGTGCCGGCCCTAGTCGATCCAGATGCACGAGAGAGAACTGGAATACGACCCTGGCGGTCCCGGGCTCCACGAGATGCATTTGGGCCGGGGTTGGAGATTGGGCGTGCGCTGGAATTGGGCAAATGGTCGGCTCGGTGGTCTGCCAAGGAGGCTTACGTCGCACAGAGAAGGTCGCAGCTGCATTAGCCCAAAGTCTGTGTGCGGCGATCAGGCGAAGGAAACAAAGCAAAGAATGTGGGACAGCAGATCATCCTGGCCTTGTTGACCGGTGCGGTACGTTCTCCGCGCGTTTGTTCCGAATACCCCAGGCCAAGGATCCCGCTGACGGTCATTCAGTGCGGATAATAGCATGGTTAGGTGCAGTACGAGATTGCGAGATGTATCAAGGGGTGGAATCGGCCCTCGCAAAGCTGAGAGACACAGAAGCGCGGAGGCAGCCCTTGCGCGCGTCCCACCGTCAGCACGCACCTCGCCATGTAACTGGCCCTTGCTTTGCCCAACGTCACAGGCATTCGTGCTGCGTGGCCGGGCTTGTGTAACCCCCCGACAATAGGATTCAGTGATTGCAGGGAGGGCAGCTGCAAAACGTGGTGTGGGCACGATGGGAATTATTTTGATTCAGCCCAAGCCCCGAGAACAAATCTTAATCCTGATTACAATCGCAAGGGCGGTCTTATTGACACGCCTCTGCGGTGTCAGCTCAATCGGGGCTCGACTGCTGCTGTTCTCGCGTCTCATGCGCATTAAAGCTCCTGCCCTGCCCGGCCCTGCCTGTCGCCCCTCCCCGGATGCTACCTACTCTCTTGGCTGCTGCTCTGACTCGCCATGTCGACGGCCTCTTGGGCGACGTTGGCGATGCTCCTCCCCTCGGAAGTCAGAGCGCCGTTGACGACAGATAATGATGATGACCATAGCGGGCTCGTGGTGGTGATTACTTCGTTCTACATCGTCTTAACACTCTCATCGCTCGCCGCCCGTCTCTTCTCGTCGCATCGCAAACGGGTGATTCAGAAGGATGACTATGTCTTTGCCGCCCTGGTGGTTGGTCCCTGCTCTCTCCCTCTCTTGGCTGCCAAACCGCTGACGTCGCCCGCAAGATCCTGGCATTTGCCCAGGCTTCGGTGGTACTGGCTCAGGTACACTACGGATGGGGCCGAAGGATCGAGCTTATCCCAGCTCGAGACCGAGATCGAATGTTCAAGGTACCCTGCTCCGATCCCCCACGCCCATGCGAAACCCTGGATAACATTTCCACCCAAAGATCGGCTACGCCGCCGACATCCTCTCGATCTTAGCCCTCTCGTCCTCGAAACTCGTAACATGTGTCTTCTACGAAGCCCTCTTCTACCAAATGCAACGCCGCTTCATCCGATCGATCCTCATCGTGACAATAATCTGGACGGTAATGTCGATATTCCTGCTCGCGATCCGATGCGACAGCCGCCCCTGGACGGACATCAGCTCCTCACAATGCAGCAGCCTAGTAAGAATCCCGATTCCTTTTTTCCTGTGAATGTATTGGGCTAACGCTCCAGTTCCCACGCTGGCAAGCGATTACAGCCATCGATGTCGTCACTGAAGTCGCGCTGCTCGTCTACTCGGCGCTCGCCGTGTCCCAGGTCAAGGTCCCGCTGCAGAAGAAGCTGCTCGTGATTCTGGCGCTGGGGTGTCGGATTGTGTACGCCACCCATACTAATCAACCAAGCTTTCCCATGGGAAGGGAAGAACCTTTGAACTCGCTAATCCATGTAAATGACATATAGCCTCGTCCCCCTCTCCGCCCTCCGCCTCCACTACACCCACCTCCAACTAACCAGCGACACGCCGACGCTGCTGGGTGCCTACGCAAGCACAGCGACAGAAATCTACCTCTCACTCAGCGTCGTCTGCCAGGTCACCTCGTCGCTGAAATTCATCATCGCCGTCTACGAGGACAAGGACGGGGTCTCGTACACAGACGGGTCACGGCAGTCCGGGTACAAATCGAAGATGGGGCTTTCGACGGATACGTCCTCGCAGTCGCAGTCGCACTCGCATAATGCGCGCGCGTACAGTACGCGGCGTGCGTCGCAGCCCCTAGATCTTGATATGGATATGGATGATCTGGAGGGGCTTGCGGGGAGGGGTACGGCTGCAAGTGGGAGTGGGAATGGGGCGTTAAGGATTTTTCGGTCGATGCAGTTCAAGGTGCAGGATGAGGCTGCGATTGAACTTGAGGAGCAGGGGAAGGAGGCTCGGCCGAAAGAAGCCAAGGGGGGGATGAAAGTTCTATGATAGACAGACAGACGGACACACGTCATTTGTTTTCTCAGGCCTGGAATGCGGCAGATAACGAGTTAATAATAGATAATGTCACTAATGAATGAAAGAAAGCCTCAACACATGGATGTGGTTTCCACTTTGGATGCAACTCTCTTCTGGCGCGGTTCGAGAATGCATTCCAAACAGTTCACAAATGCTGTGTCAGGACCGGTCTTGCGCCTCGTTACATCGAACATACTGGGGAAAAAAAAAATCCCACGAGCAACCCATGTGCAGCAGCGGTCTTCACATGTGTGCGTCTGAAATTTGCCATGCAATGGTATGCAAGGGGCCGGAGAAGAAAATGAAGGTGGCTGGATGTGACTGTGGACGCTCGATGTTGGGGGCGAAGAATGTGCATGCAGTATCCCATGCGTGGGGGATCGACTGTTGCTACCCGAAGGGCAGGAGGTCACCTACCCGACTCGACAAGCTTAGAAGCGAGGCTTGGATGATAGTCGGTCATGACTCGTGTTTCGCAGCTACACTTTGTACATTCGCGGATCACTGTGTCAACCGCGTAGTAACAGTGAGATGGGCTAGGGCTGGAGTGAAGAAGGTTGGTCCTCGTTTTGTTGGGTGGGTGCTGCCTCCAGCAACTACGTAGACCGATAATCAAAACAGGGCTAAAGAGACAGTTTGGGGTTTGCTGGAAGATGATCTCTCCATTGCCGTTAAACAACAGCAAATATAAATAACACCCTCTGCTGCACCACGTAAACCCCCGGAGTCGAACCCCCGAACACTAATGTCAAAACATCGACTGCTGTCCACAAGCACAATAATTAGCATAGATTCCTTTCCCTCACTCTCGCAATATACTCCCAGAACCTCTTCTCATCGCACGTCTCGACCGCCTCCTTTATCGCGCCGCCTATATCCGCCTCCCAGAACACCTTCCCCTCAACCAAGATCCTCACCGTGCCAACGCGCACAAGCAACAACACCGCATACCCTACTTTCCCGTCTGGAGACTGCAGAAAGTTCGTTATTTCGTCCCGAAGACGGCGCGCAAGCCATTCAGGGCGCGGTTTATACATCCCTAGGTCTAGCTCTGCGCCTGCAGCACGTTCAAATACGGGCAGCTGCCGCCCATGAACCCACAGCCACCAATGCTCGTACCGAACTTCTTCTGGCGGAAACTCCAGCTCTAGCGCGGGATCCAACTGCGCATCGTCCGATAATCCCGGAACCCGCGATGGAGACGAAAAATCAAGCGAAAGCACCTGCACACCCAATTTCCGATCCTTGTACGTGGGTGCCGCCCATGCCGATCCGACGTCCTCTGGCGTATCCGTTCCGATCAGCGGACCGGCCCATAGAAGTCGCGGGAGGAGGCCGTAGATCGACCAGCTCTCGCGGTAGGTGTTTCCCTCGAACCAGGTAAAGAGGGTCTCGAAGTTTTCGATGGGGTTGTCGGTAGTCAGACCGAGGTCTTTAGGGAGATGGACTTTCTCGTTCCCGATGCGGCCGAAGGTGCGGATTGAGATGTTCAGGTTATCGACACGGTTTGTTAGTTTGGGGACGCACAGCCAGGTTGCGTAGATGTCCTGGCTGTGTAGGATGGCTAGATCAAGGGTGTAACTTATTGGCCGCGGGCGGAGAAGGGTTGCTTTTGTTACGGAGTGGATTTTGCGGCAGGTGAGGAGGATGGAGAGGTCCGTTGAGAGAGTGTGGGCGTTTGTGCTGCGTTCCTCATGGCAGATCTTGCTGCCTGCGGTGGGGGTGTATTTTAGATCTTGGCTGACTCTGTCCCTGGTTGACGGGCATCGTGGCGCTGGGCGCGGGGTGAAGAGGGCATCGGTGATGATCAGGCTTTGGATTTCTACGGGGAGGTCCAGGAATGTATACATTATATACGGCAAATCGTGTGGGATGGTACGATGAAGCTGAGTTTGATGTTTGTCCAGCTGAACTTTTGGGCGCCTGAAGAGGTGCAGCCTATGTAGGTACTAGCTAGCCCTTTTACGGGATAGCACTAAGACTTGCACACTGGCGGGGGAGGCACTCTTAAGTGCCGACCGGTCGAGGCTAAAAACAACTCGTATTTACTAATTGGGATGGCGATAGACGGGGATGGCCGTACGTGAATGCATATTCTACCCTCTCATTACAGGAGCGCTGATCTATATCGAGAGCGGAATTCATGCTATCGTACGCTCTACTCATCATCATCCACAAAACATCTCACACTCCAGACCGCACCTGGAGGGTGGTCAGCGAACGGCTCCTCGTTATCAATCCTTCCAAAGCCATCGTGACAATATTGGCTAGAGGAACATGTTAGTGCATGGCCGAACAGGAAAACAGCCCAGAGAAGTTGCGCGCCAACGTGGCTGGGGGTGAAGCGAACATACCTATACAGATAGCAAAACGTCGGAACAGTGAGGTTGTCTGTCAGAAGGCGCACATTGCGGGAACTGCGATAAGTGCTGGTATTAGTCGAGAATCTTTCAAGTACCGGGATCTATGTCACCTTACCCGAAGGGGAGAGCGGGACATGGCTGGTCTCTGGGAAGGACCGAGTCGTCGATATAGGGCAGGTCGACGATGGCGTGTCGGGATGGACGTCCGTCTGTGAAGATAACTTCGTTGATTTCCTTGCATTGTTAGGGCTGGGGAGCTCAAGGTGGGATAAGAAATCTTACAACTTGCACGTCGGCCATGGCCGCTTGGAAGGTGCTGAGGAGCCCGAGAGATAGGATGGCGAGTGTCTTCATGATTGCTATAGAGTGTAGTTCGTTGAATCTGAGGGTATCGTCTCTGGTCGGAAGGGATTCAGCCGTATATATACCGGCCGAAAGATATTCAGCCTTAACTCGTCATCACCAGGGTCCCGCGTTCAGCGCACAGTTATTCCTCTTTGATCCGTGACGAAGGCCGAATTTTAGGCCAACAACTGACTCGCTCGAGTGGCTGGAACCAATCGATCCGAGACCGTGTCAGCCGCTTAAGCAAGCCACTTCACCCAGTGGATACGTCAGATCTCGTATCGGAACGTTCGTTGGCGGGGTTTTGGACAGCGCAGGCCTCATCAACAGCTTCTAAGACATGCAGGACTTAGAACGAGTCTTTCCAATCGTATTTCCCCGTGGACTATCGCGGGGTTTGTCTCTGGTCAGATTCGTCAGACTGGTGGCCTTATATGTATAGGCCTAGACCGCAACGGCTGAGATAGCAAAGCTACAAGTATCAAGCGCGTCCGCAGATAAGATGATCCAAAAAGCGATGTGAAATGTACAAGAAATGGGACAGTCAATATACTGGATTGTGAACATGGGCAAATAGCCATAAACTGCCCGATGCCTCGAGGGTGTCAAGTCACATATGTACCTCACGCAATAGAGCTCCTCACTCTGCTCGTGCATAGCTGAGTGCCCAAGAATATAATCATTCAACTAACCCGACATCTGCTCGTGCAAATCTGGCTTGGGGTTGTTTGAGTGCGGCATCGTGATATTTGTGCCATCCCTGGCTCGTATATAGCAGGAGCATAAAGGTACAGTTCTTAATTACATTGTATTGGGGGGTCTCGTCTTCCCACTTCCCGGGGGTTCAAGCCAAGTGTGGGCACTGCATGCAACAAACTATTTAATGCTATAGACTAGGTTGAGATCGGAGACCTACAATGTGCCACAAACGCTTCTCGTCTGCAAGTATATTCATCCTTCGTCCCCTCGTGCTCGTCGTAATCAGCTTTTGCGGAGCGTTTCTCTATTAAAAATGACATCCGTGTCTGCATCCGCGGAGCAAAATATCACAGTTCCTACGGAGCCGCATATAGATGATTTATGAATTTTGGAGTTGGGAAACGGAGTGTACAGGAGTATTGTAAAGTACTACATATCATTAGCGCCATAGTATTTGCTAGCGAAACCGTGAATACCCACGGGCGACCAAACCCAGGTTCAATTAGGCCATTCGATGTGCTTGTGAGGAGAGAAAATAAACATAAATAGTTAAGAGTGAGTACCCCATGAACCAAGCAGACAGTAGCCCCTAGCTACATATCGGAACGGAAATTGCATAAGAATAATCGTCCTGGGGATCATCGTTATAGATAAAACCCCGCCCTTAACGCCTGCTCATCTTCTCGTCCGATGTGACACACTCCTTGTCGTTACGAATACTCGAATATGGGCACCTCGGTCAAGATGCCACCCGATGTCTCTAAACCCCTTGTTGAGGAAGACCGACTGTCCCGCAGCCGCTCAGAAATCGAAGATCGCACCGTGGAGGAACTGGGCTACGTGCCCATCTGCCGCAGGGTATTTCGGTTCGCGGCCAATATGTCCATGGTGATTCCCCCCACCTCGTGTGTCAAATGACTCGAAGATTATCTCCGCGTCTGCTGAATAGCAGGTAGTCCACTGAGTGCCATTTTCGTCAATTCACCGTTGGCCGACAGACGAATTCCGACGGAGTCGAGTGCTATAGCCTGACAAACATGAAGATGCTCCAGCATCGCAGGGTAGTCTCTAGGTGCATAGCTCCCACTAATCTCCAATCCAGAATTGAACAAGATGTCTATCTCTAAGCTAGTTTAGCCAGTGAGGCCTAACTTATCTTCTAGTAGAGAGGTTGTCTAAGTACCTCGCGGGGGCCTTATACTACTTTAGCAAGTCCTCAAGCCTCCCATGGTTTAACGCTTCTTTGTTACTAAGGTAGAAACCTCTTTGACGGCATGAAATGCTTACCAGGAGTTGTTAGTATTCCCAGTGCCCGGGAAACACCCCGATCGTCTGTCTAATTGGAATTCATGGCAGTCATTGCAGGAGCTCTCTTCCCGATGTTCTCTGCTTTCGGGATCTGCTCATAGAGTAACACACCATGAGACCTGAGCCCCTACTACCAGAAGTAGAGACATAATTATTCTCCTGGTATAAATCAACATACAAGTAGAACCATGTGGCAAGGATAACTGGCACAAGACTTGTTGATAGGTCCAGAACTAAGGTGAATGCACAAGCGGGGCCGCTGACCAACCGCATAATCTATTTTCCTGTATCCAGGTATAATAAGTAGGTCATACTATTTAAAGCCTGACTACTCAATAGTCTTCAGAGAGCAAGGTAGAGAAAAAGGCTTCTGGGACCCCGTAAAACTGTCAGATTAGACACCCGAGTCATTTTGAGTAACATCGTCCGCGGCAACATATTTCTGCCAGTTCTGGCACGTTGCGTTGAGAGCTGCATTGTCATACTCAATCTCCCCCGCACGCTCCAAAATCTGGACGGCTAAGCCCTCGGAGGTATGCCAGGCAATATGGCAATGCATGAGCCATGCCTGTGCAGAGAAGATAAATTAGTAGGGCACCATCTTCAGGGAAAGTGGATTTGTTTTCAGCTTACCCCGGGATTTTTCGTCTTGAGAGGAATAACCACGTATCCACTCGCCGGCAGCATAACAACATCTCTCCACGGCGCGTTCACCAGCGTTAGCGACTCCTTCAACGAGAGATCGAACTGGCCGGTTCCAGAGCCTAGAACCCAAAAATCGTGGCCATGGAGGTGCATCGGATGCGCTTGGGCGAAGGGGGAGTGGATCACCATGTACACCCACTCGTCTGCATCGGGAAGATAGATCACACGTTGTGTCGCGAGCCAGGTTGTGTTGCCCTCGGCTACCTGCAGCAGAAGGGGATATTCCCACTGTGTCCGGAACGTTGTCTTGTTCGTCAGCCAGAGAAGGGCATTATCGGTGACTTGGACCTCGACTTCTTCGCTTGTACCGTAGTCGTATGTGTCCGAGGCACTGATAGCAAGGTACGGCACAAGATCCGACGGGCTCTCATCCTCGCAGGAGTCTTTGTAGCTGTACACCGATGTGGTGGGGTCTGCGCTGGAGGAGTTATCATACCGGATAATGCCTTTGACCTTGTCGGTTGCGCTGCTTTCGGAGCAAGATGTCTGGGAGATGGCGCGCAGCCAAAATTCCCCGCTGGCTATCTCTTTTGCAGTGACGATGATGTCATAGCGCTGGCCCATGCCAATGCTAAGCTGGGTAGTATTGTATGGGATGATCGGCACAAAGTCATTGGCGATGACCTCGAAGGTGTGGTTATCAATCATGAACCGGAAGTGCTGGTCTGCCGCGGAATTCACCAGACGCAGGCGATATCTGACACCTGCTTCAAAGGCTGTTTCCCAGCGGGAGCCCGCGTCTCCCCAGACGTTGGTTCCGTTGATCAGGCCATTCGGAGCGGTAGGAGGGCCTCCGGTCGCTGCTTGCAACATGAGATTATCTGCTGTGTCCTGGAAACATCAGTAAACGTTCGGGCCCAGTTCTAGTCAGGTCCTTACATGATACCAATCGTTCAGGAAGAGATGGCCCAGATCGACGTCATAGTTGGCCGTTGCAGGGCCGTTGATAATGATTCCGCCAAAAGCCCCGTCCCAAGCCTGGACATAGAAGTGCGAATGATACCAGCCCGTGCCGTACTCTACTGCACGCCATCGGTAGGTGTAGGAGTCGCCCGGCGCAATAGGGCATTGAGTAATGCTAGGCACACCGTCCATTGCATCCGTCCAGTTCTGTCGAATGCCGTGGAAGTGAAGTCCAGTGCCGTTGGATTGGAGGGAATTTGTGATATGGACAACTATTTGATATAATCAGTTGATTTTTTTTTTTCAAGAAGTATCGGTGTTCATGTTATATTCACATACCAACGGTGTCACCCCAGTCTGCTATAATTGTAGGCCCAGGGAAAGATCCATTGATGAGCTGCACCGGCATCTCAACACCATCTGGGGAAGCAGTGGTGTTTTCAATGTTGAACCAGTACTCGCGAACGACGCCGGTGTCTGGCACCTCTTCGTAATAATTCGTCGAGATGTCAAATCCATCACCCCAGCAAGTCCTGTTTGAGGGGCTGTTCACGCATTCTGTACGTCTGGTGTGCCTGTGATTGGAATACACCAGGCTCCAAAGACACTGGATAATATTGCGAGCGACAGCAGGGAGAAGAAAAGCATATTGCTTCAACTTGCGGCCAGAACAGCGGGTAAGTAGTTCTGTTGAGATGCTAGACTAAAAATGAGGGAATTGCCGTAATAGCAAAACACAGGGGGCGACGCTGTAGAGAAGACTTTTTTTTGGTACCTGGTACCGGAATCCATATTGTCCGCTTACTTATAGAAAATCCAAATAGAGTCAAGACAAACTTCAATTCCCACCCGGCAAGGCTCCGTGTTTCGCAGGGCTTTTCCGTTCCATGGTCAAACCGCTGTAGATCTCAACTACTCGGGCTGTGCTGATCCATGGGTAGTTCTACTCGTAGTGCTAGGCGTAGAATTGATCTATTGGCTGGTGTCCGATCGTACCTGAGCGATTCTGCCACAGCCGGCGGAAGCTAGCTAGTCGCAACAACGCGGCCAACATCCGTAAGCCTCGTCACCCCTGAGACCGTTTTCCCAGGATCTTTCCGAGAAAAGGTCTCGATAGGGCAGTCCCACGACGATTCTTTAACTGACGCGTAATACTAGTAGTAAATCACCACCTGGGCTCTTGCTAATGGTAAGGTTTTACTATATTTTAGACACATGAATTTTAAAGCTTTCATATTTGTGCCTTCAAAGCTGCGATGTTAATTTCACCATAAAGAACGGGCGGAGAAGCAGTTGAAAACATACCGCTAATCTTAAGCCGGGTGCTCTTCACGAATTCTGCGGCTGAAACTTGAAAGGGTGATCATTACGCGCTTTAACTGATGAACTATACTAGTAGAACCTAATTTTAGAAGCTAGAACGCAGGAGCATCCGGGCTGACTGGCCTTCCACGCGGCTCTGGTACGCACACAGGCTCATCATTGATCGGCGTCGGTTCTCCACTGGCATAGTCTAGCTTCTGAAAGTAGTTGTCTTTTTGGAACCATCCACCTCAATCCCAGAGACCCCAGTTCGTTCGGCTTGCGCTTTTCTACCTTTTTTGGGTTCTTCTCCTTTGCTCGACCGTGCTAGATTTGGTACAGCAAGTTGCCCAAAATGCAGTTTCGCGGTTTCTACCTGTTTCTACTCCTCCAATGCACCCTTGTCGCAGCGCTACATCGTCACGAGAGGCGTGCTGCCGAAACGAATGCCGCGCTTTACGCCTACGCCGCAGACACTCCCACCTGGCCGATTGCCTACGGTGTTGACGATGGTGCGTTCACTTGTCCCTCACTGTCCAGAAACCACTAACACCACCCACCACTCCAGGGCACCTTTATATAACCAAGGACCCT
Organism: Penicillium sp. S1316; assembly: GCA_023627405.1. NCBI lineage: Eukaryota > Fungi > Ascomycota > Eurotiomycetes > Eurotiales > Aspergillaceae > Penicillium > Penicillium sp. S1316. The sequence continues at coordinate 61,675 of JAMAHF010000039.1, read as the reverse complement.
TCGACCACCACCACCACCAACGCCAGCCTCGTCCCCCTGTTATGGGACTTGGCCTCCATCACGGGCGAATGCTGGATCGTCAATGCAACATTCGCCAATGGCACTAGCGCAGGCTCGATGTACTTCCTGGAAGACGAGGACTACGCCGTTGGCGTTCTTCCCCAGACGAGGTTGGCCTACGTCAATGACACCGTGACGGGCTTCGCTCTGTTTGCTTCGCAGCTGGTCTACAACAATAACTTCCAGGCCCAGTTCCGGGCCAAGGCGACGGACGTTGAGAGTGTTTATGCTTTGGTGTGGGTGGCGGATGATGCTTCTCCGGATGCCGATTTTCCTGTTGTTGTCAAGGCCGAGGAGGATTCCTGAGTTACTGTCAGGCTGTGATTGGGATAAGGGATCGTTGAGGTAGAGCCGCACCCGGCCGCAGTGATGCCTTGTTTCCCGAACTCAGACACACGCAATACAACTGCTCGTTCCCACTCACTAGTAATTTTGTTCCAGCCAAGGTTCTAGGACCTGGGACTGCCAGCTGTAATGAGCATGGTCCTCGCGAATGTACTTTACTATTGAAGTAGACAATTAGGTTTTACATACCAGGCCAATATTTTCATGTGCAAAAGCGGACTTCTGCGCTCTAGCGTTCATCAACCATTCATAGTTTGGTCAGGCTTTGCAGTGCTATAATTGGCTCACTTACTCCTTTAAATATAGCTGAGCAGATAGGATGCCCTGCTTCCCACACCCAGTGGTTATATGTGCTAGATAAATGTTGAAAAAAGACAAAGGAACAAAAAAAACGGTTCATTGGACACAGATTCTTGACGAAGCCTCTCTATACGAGGCAGCGCCTACCGTGGAATATGTTGGGCGAGATTATGACACGAGATTAACTCAAAAGCAACCCCATCGCTATCCTCAGTGATGATAAAAACACCAGCAAGCCAAAGCAGGGACTCGTTGCGGATTATTACGTTGATGAAGACGAAGGAGAGGAAGAGTCTGACTCGAACGCTTCCGATGACTCTGGAGGTGATGACGATAATGACGATTTATACCACAGATGGTTTTCAAAACAAAAAAGAGCCTTGCAACGCGCAGAGAAAGAGAGGGAAGCTCGCGTCGCCCGCGCATCGGACCCCCTCAGGTTTACAACCAGCGCGGCCAAACGCGTCCCGATCGGCCCTGTCGAGAACAAGCGCTTCGAGCTCTAGTGTAGCAAGTTCTACGACTACTTTTGCGAGGAAGAGACCCTCACAGGGTACGATCAGAGAACTGTTATCTTCTCCCCTGACGAGTATGACCAGGTCGGTGGAGAGGTTGTCATAGAACACCATGGGAATCTCACGATATGCCCTTTTGGTCTTCAGTTATATGCTTTGACGAAGCCGCTCGTCGTTGAAACGGAAGTGAATCAGGACTTTGGGATTACTTTCCTGGGGGGGCGGGTGTATAAAGCTCGGCATTGATGTGGACCAGATAGACCCGGACATGTCGCGCAACTACGGCTCCAGTGGTGGATGGTTGGAGTTTTTGGGGATCTGTACAGATCGATGTCAACTCTTTTCTAGGTTCAATAGGGAAATCACTGGAGGGGATAGGTCTTCGCCGTCCCAGGAAGATATTCGCTTCCCGCGAGCGTTATATAAAAAATGCCAAATAATCAGATCTCCCTTCTTATTTGCATGTTTATAGTGTTGTGTCTCGCTAACTAGTCACAAAGCTGTCCCGTCTTTATAACAGGTGGTTAAGACATAGCCAGAGTTAGATTTACGGGGCTAGTAACAGGCTCTACTGCTATTAACTTGTTTATAAACAGAGACAAACATTGGCCTGCCAATAAATAACGCAGAGCCACTCCAGGGTAGGTTTAATTTAAGTATTATTATACAGGACACCGCTATTAGGAATGCATAGTTATCCTGGGCAGGATTGTAGTAAGAGTCGCAATAGTAACAGATATAACGGGCCACCAGTCTGGTCATGTAGCGTTTAATCCCAATATCACCCTCATCAAAACACGTAATACCAGATCATAGGGCCATAGTATCCCGGTTCCTCCCATCTCCAAGAGCCACCCTGCAGGAGGTAATCGTCCCGGGGAAATATTCTAAAGTAAAAATGTATAGCCATAACTTTGGCCTCTTTACAACCTCGGATGAGATATCTAGTAAATAATATCTAGGGAGATGCATGAAGTTGCGCCTAGTACGCTGTTTTGCTTCCTCGCTCATCGATACGCTCAATAGGCCGGTTGAATTGCTTGATTATAAGGACCACAAAAGATTCAATATGATATAATTGAACGACAGTCTCTCTTTCATATTTTGTATTAGCTTTCTTCATTTGTTAGTGCACATATTTGACCATTGCTAGCCTCCCTCCGAAGCATCCCCGACGTCTTACCGCCATCGACGAGTCCTTCACAGATCGCCAACATCTAGTTTTGACCTTAATTACTATCCTTTTCTAGTATCGGTATCGATACCCGGTTAACAGGCTGATTTACGTTGACAAAGTAAATCCTGAACATGAGTTAAGAGGCAGTGAAGCTCGCTAAGGTTAAACATCTATTTGAAATTAGCTAAGGAGCGGGAAAAGAAGGCCGAGCGGCTGAAGAATGGTGATGCAAAGCGCGTTGGGGAGGTTAAACATCCACTCAGCACCTCGAGGGTAATGGGTGGAAATACGGCCGTTTATAGTCTCAGTAGTTGTCATTTTGAGTATTGATTTCCCATGTCCTGAGATTCTAGAGGTAATTTCCGAATGTGCTGGCTGAAGGCCTGAGTGACTGTCCATGATTTAGTAGAAGTGAAGTGACAGCGGCCGCTTGGAGGATTGGATTCCATGGTGGTGACTCATACCGCCCTGATTCCCGTTACTCCGTAGATGCCCAGGAATAAGACAAAGACGCATTCAAAGACTTCACCGAGACCGTTGAGTCGCTGAGCGAATACTGCCCAGGATAGATTATGGAGCTCAGCTGGTTCGGCAGTTCAAGTTTGACAATATCTCGTCGCTTCTAATCGGCCTTGGCGTGCGAACATGGATTGAACCTCAATTCCTGTAGACTTTTGGTCCTGCAAATGCAGGTTGGACGGAAACAAAAGCCCAATCAAGGAACCCAGCCGAGCTGTTGCATAGGCCACTGCAGCCAGCAGCGATGCTCCTCATCCAAATGGTGATGTATCGCACGGATTATATGGATACTAAAGCCTTGCATCCACCAAGCCCACTCAAGCTTTTTGAGAATAACAGTGTAGTATCCAAATATCACCAAGGCTTCAGGCGTTCGCTGCTGTAATCGATCCAAGAACTCATCGGTAATGCGAAGAAGCCAGATGAAGATATCGGCTGTCTCGCAATTCTGAGAACCGACCTCGAATATGGTCGCGAATGATTTACCCAAGTTATCAACGGCATTTGTGTAGCACTTCAACTCGATCGGGTCCTCAACTGCCTCTTCTATGAGTCGCCGCAGGTTGATGAGGAATGTCTGATTGGCGGTTGATCTAGCTTCCCACGCAAGGCTTCTGCGTCGTCCCAATGTGAACATGGGCGCAAGAGGACTGGATTTGAGCGATGCGTTCACAGAGGCGATAATGGAAACCGTGCCTCGAAACAACAATAGCCATTGTAGTATTCGATCGTTACTGACCCACAAATCATCATGTTTTCGCGGTAAAGTACAGCTGATGATACAAGTGATTGTGGAAAAGAGATAAACCGCGGGTCCATTCTCCTCGTTGATTTGAGGAATGGTCCCTGAAACCATCTGTAGGGCTAAATTGTGGTGAAATTCAGCCGCAGCGACGTATTGGTCCGCAAGTTCCGGCTTCAGGTGGGCCAGATGCAATGCTGCCAGCGCTAGGATCCCGCGGAAAACAAAATGGTAAGAGAAGCCAAATGTGGGGACCGTGGTTTGCCATACGGTCTGCAAAACCGGGTGTCGTGAAATCGTATAGCAAGTCGAGGTGCTAAAATGATGCAGCAAGGCCATTTCTGCCATGCCCATGGATGGGGCGTTGGCATCACAATTGAGTCTGGCAGCCTCGCTAACAAAGGGGCCAAGTCCTGTATGAATGCCCGGGGTTGGAGTGCTTGCTGCAGTCGGTGGAGAAGTGTAATTACACTCAGCTCCATGGCGAACGCAGTTTCGACATTTTGGCTTTTTCTCATCACACTTTTGATTCGATTCAAGTCTGGATCAGCGGGCTGTGAGGGAAAAGGAAAGCAAGGGGCTGCAAACCTTTACTTTGCGTAACTTGCACGACTGACAACCCATTCGGGACTTGGTGTGTACTCTCCGGGGTCGCATGGTGAAATTAAGCCGTTCCCCTTAGTCTTGGGTTGCGCAGTATCCACTGAGTAGGAAACCTGACCTCCCAATCGAAGAAGTGAGTGGGAGGATTCTGAATAAATTCACACGATGGTTGTCGCTCTCGGGGGAAAAAGAGTTTTTTTTTCCGATTGTTGCCTGCAGGACGCGATGGCTAGTAAAGAAAGATGCTATCGATATTCGGATAAAGGTCATCTCTACACATTTGCTCAGCCTCCACGGACCAGGGTAGCGGGATGGAGAACAGGCTGAAATATATTCTGCAACGCTAAGAGGTTGACGTGGTCGTGGGTCAAAGAGAGAGCCGGGGCACGTGACACAGATCACGTGTCACAACAACAAACTGCATGCCATTCCAGACTATGATTGGTAGGATTTGCAACGTGGTTTAGTCATCCGCTAATGAAAGAACCTAGGGCATCACCTCTCCTCACTCCGTCTATACATTCAACTTAAACCCTCCCCAGGTCAGTCTGGAGAAAACACCCAGAGGATCATACAAGGCCTTAATTGCCCTCATCCGCGCAACATTCTCTGCAGGGAAGCCTGCAAAAGGATCTCGCCATTCACCCGCGTCACCCATGTAGTTAAATTTCGAAGCAAGTCCTTTCTCAATGTTGATCGTATTGAGCCGTTCAACTGCCCCGACCAAGCTTCGACTCGAAGATCATCTTGCGCTAGGGCCCATCCTGTGCTGAATTGCCAAACTAAATTCTGGGTTAGCTATCGTCGATTTGGTGGCTTTATGGTGAACATACGAATATAAGGCTCTGCTCCTGGTCCCCAGACATTACCAACGCCGTTGGTAAGAGCAACCCGGGCAGTGCCTGCGGGGGCGACATTCGTTATGAAGGTTGGGTAGACCCCCTCAACGTCCGCGATTTCGTTAACGGCGTCTTTTCATGCCTTGTAGATTGCGATAAGAACGTCCTGATCTGGTTTCACGGTCTTGTGAGAAAACATCACACTATATGAACGCGCTAGAAGTCAAATTTCACCCGAGGGGCAATCACAACACCCATGTCTAACCGGAACATTTGTTTAGGGGAGTCTAGACTAGACGCCCATTGTCTGATCGTCGTGACATTATTAATGCGAGTTGTAGCAGGGATGGCAGAAAAGTTCGCAAACTGCGATGGAGGCCTGCTAATACCTTCCTGAACCCCGAGCAACGACGGCGATGCAACTTTAGTCGTGCCATTATATTGCACAGTCGCAACCATGCCAGCTGCGATGGGATCTTTCTCGTCGAGCTTAGCAATGCCACAGACCGCAGCCAGGAAGTCAGGAATACCACTCTCGTTGAGTACCTGAATAGTGGTGCTGACTTTTGGGATAGCGTAGGTCTTCAATGTAAACTTGATCGCAATGCCATAGTTGTTGGCTCCTCCCTTCAGTGCCCAAAACAGTTCTGGGTGTGACGTTCTGTTTGTCACAACCTGCGTGCCGTTTCCAAGGACCACATCGTAACTGAGGACGTTGCCCATGGCGTAACCCTATTTATTATTGAAATAGTGGAAGCCTCCGATGAAGCTCAGGCAGGGGACACCGATCGTTTTCATACGTCCACCAATGGCAGCACGACCGTAAGGCTCGAGGACTGCGTAGACATTGTACCAAGTCCGGCCGGGCCCGACTTCCACGGAATCAGCGTTGACTTTGACCTTGCCAAACTTCTCAAGGCTAGTAGAACTCCGCCGTCGATGTTGTTTGAACCTGGATACTGGCCGAGTATTAGTTATCCATGCCATGTACTGACTGACCCTGAACTGGGTCAATTACCCACATTCATATGACCGCCACTACGGACTGCAAACTGCGCATCGCAAGTCTGGAAAATCTCAAGCGCCTTGGATATTTCATCCGCAGTACTCGGTAAAAAGATGCAAGATTCGTTCGAACATCCCAATAGGCGTCCGCAGCTTGGGCCGTATAGTTTGCACTGTTGGGGCTGATGATCCCCGAGTAGGCGCGGGAGAGTTTCGAACAAGCACATGCCGCTCCCTTGGTAAGCTCAAAAGAGTCCAGTGGAGTCGTAACCGAAGAACCAACTTGGGCAGTTGCGATAGCGCTCTCTGCGAGGGCTAGAGCCGAGATAGAAAATGCGACGAGATCTTTCATCTTGATTTCCTTGTTGTCACCGGATGGGATCGGAAATTTGGAATTCTAGTCAATCCCTCAGTTGGTTGTCCTCGAGTGAGCTTTTATACAAATCCAGGCAATCCTTGGCCCTCATCTTTGTGTCAAGTAGAACATCCGGCCAGGGGCTCTCGGAATCGTACTCGGATGTTGACAGCGCCGATCATAATACTCATCCCGTGGATTCGGATTCCTCGGCACCCATTGTGTGTAAGGCCTATTCTGATCATGGCATCTGAAGGACCGACCATCCTTGGGATGTAAGATAGGCCTTGCTCAGTGCTGCAAGAAAAGCGTGGCGACTTGGTTTGGGAAGAGAGCCACAATAAATGCAGTTGCCTTCGTAGAGTGGAACTATTGCTTCTAGAACGTGGAATATAGAAAGCGCCAAAACACTGGTCTTGCAGATCTACATTGGCCAATGGCAACCCGAACCTGAATGGGAACCTGAGGTCCATCGTTGGTTGATTGAGGCGCGGGTTCGGGTTCGGATTCGGATTCGGTCCGAATCCGAGGCTAGCATTCGCCACCATTACGGATCGTCGTATTGGATCGACACGACCATGTTGAATTCTTCAGATATATCGGCGTACTGCGATTGGTGCAGTCTCTGGAGAGTTTTCGATTCGGCCTCTCCTTTCTCACCTAGTTTATTCCAACGACCAGCCATACTTAGTATAGTCAGGGCCAATGCCTGCATGCACTTCTCGCGCCGAGAGTGCGTGCACCCAAGTTTAGAACGTGCTTCTGCTCCCACAGCGAGCTTATTTAAAAGCTCAAATACCAAGGTGCTAGCCAGTCTTTCACGAATGTTGAGGTCAATTTGGTCCATCTGTATATTATTCTCCAACGACAAGTATCTAGAGGGCTAATAGATTACCGGACTGAGACTCGTGAATATTTTGGTGCCTTGGCATTAGTGCTTATCGATGAGCTCGTCTCTGAATGGCATCAGCATGTCTATTTGTCGGGCAGAGAAGGAAAGCAGGTAGTTCAAAATTAAAGGAAACCGATATTCTATAATATAGCAAAAGTAAACGGCCTGAAATCATATCTATCATTCAAAACTCCCACATAGTTCCGTCCAAAATGCAACCAGAACGCTGCCGACTCAACCCCTAGTTGATCAAACAGGGTGTTGCTGCATCTCAAGATCAGATTTTCCCTGAATATCTCTTTCAGCTTGCGGAACAAGCGTTTGCACCTCCTTGCTTAAAACAAATGAGGGATGAAACACGTTCATCACGACCATCACCGAGAACATCATCGCAGCATCAAACACATACAAGAATACCTCGTGGCTGATGACATACCCATCATTTCCCTGCACAAATTCAACTAGACGGTAAACGGATCGAACCAAGATAAACACACTAGCGCTATAGCATGCGAACAGGAGGCCTCTCCAGTCTCGCGGCGGCCAGAGTGAGCCACGCTTGGTCATGAATCTCTCGCTTGCAGTGGTAGGGCTTCGGATGATTTTGACGTGGAAGATGAGCGAGGTGATCACAAATGCCCCGAAAAATACGAGCTGGACGCAGAGCCCCGCCACAATCACCCACTCGCCGATCTTGACAGTATTTTCAGATCCGTTTGTCATAATTCCGCCTCCTGTTGAACATGATACAAATATTGATTAATCGAACTCAACAGCATGATAACGAGTAGTTTGCTCAACTCACCGGCAGCCTGGAGGATGAAGGACAGGACGTCCCCAGCGACGAAAACCTTTGTCATCCATTTCACCGGGATATAACTCAGATGTTCGCCGTGAAGGAAGTTGATAATTCGACCGAGTACCATATATATCGACGCTGCGTACAGCGTTGGAGCCAGTAGAATCAGCAGTGATTGAATAGCGTAGAGAATCGTGGAGTCCGTATAGAAATGAGAGCCAGCGCGTGCCCCATAACCGACGACTTGAACTATAGGAAATGTCAGGAGCGATGCGAGGCTATAAAATCGTAGAAATGAAGATCGGTCAGACTGACAGATACCACCCACAATAAACGGGTTGAAGTATTTTGAATGCGCTTTGGTTCGCTGATAGAGGTGGAAGACAGTCGTCAACGCAAAAAGCACAGTTAGAAGGATGGCACATGGAAGATTCGGCGTGTAATGGTAGAGGACATAGTTTCTGTCGGTAGCCATGAGGACCCGTTTTATGCTGAAAGATTTGACGGTTGGGTTAAGGAAGGAAAGTAGAAAACGTGGTATCACTCCTGCTGGGAGAATAATTGATGAAATTGTTGCTATTGAAAGACAACAGACCAGAAGGCATTTGACAATATATATAGTCCCCATTGAAAACAGGCTTATCGAAAAATAGTGAAAATATGATTGCCTGGCCCATGCATGGCAAAAATAGAGACATTCTAGCTCGCAAAGACACCTTAAGGTTGATAAATTGGCAAAGCCTCGTACGATATCCGAAGTTGAATACGAGCCCAACTGTAGCTGAAAATAAATGAGCTTAAAAAATTATACCCCTGCCTAAACTTTCACAGACTCCACTTGTGAGTTCCATGGAAAACTCTGGCTCGCTTCAGGTCAAATTCGGGTTCGGGTTCGTATTCGTCTGGCTTCGAAATTAGTGTAGATCATTCCTTGAAAACCCAATATGCATCCTTTCAATAAAGCTTCGCAGATGGTTTAGGATAAATAATTGTTTTGATAATTAGGCCTACCACATAATGCCCGAATCTATCATTTCTTGGTTTCATTTTCTTCTTGTGAGAGATCATCACAGGGCTCTATTTATACACTCATTTGCCCCCGCATCATTGGCCAGATATGCTACAATTTGCCCTTCATACATAACCGCAAGACTGTTTCGCCTTCAGATAAATTATATTGTTAAATATAGAATATATAACAAGCAAATGAGTCTCCCTAAAATTGGCTGAGGAAATGCTCTGGTGGCCGGTCTGTCTATGGTACAACTTCCCGATCTAGAAGTAATCCAACTTCACGGGCACGTTTTGACTCAAATACTCACTCATTCAGCCGCTGATAGATCAGCTCAGTATCGGCTACCTTTGGCGTATCCCGTGATAGGACATGGCTGGGGTGAAAAATCACAAAGAGAATCATGACCTGGAACATCAAGAGGGCGTCAAACATATATGCATAGTATTCATGCCTCTGGAGTGCGCCGGTCTGCCCCTGAATATACTCGACGACGCGGTAGATACAGCGAACCATGATCATAGCACTGGCAAAGTAAAGGATAAGAAGATACCGCTTCCAGTTGACTATGCATGTAACCGATTCGGTAGTAGGGTTGGCGACAATTCTTTTGTGGAAGGTGACTGCAACAATGACAAAGAATCCAAAAAAAATGATCTGGACGAGAAGGCCCGCAATGATCACGTTTTCGCCGAGTTTATTCTTGCTTGCAGATTTTGCACCGGTAAGGATAGCACCACCTACGTTTTTGATTAATAAGTAATCTTGAGATGAGTTCAGAATCGTGATAATACATACCTCCGCCTTGGACGAGAAAAGCCAGAATATCTCCAATAACAAAAATCTTCGTCAATTTCGTAGATTTAATGAGAGATCTCGAATCTCCATCAACGCGACGTATAAGGCGACCAAGGATCATGTAAATTGACGCTGCAAACAGTGATGGTGCAAGCAATATGAAAACACTCTGCATGGCGTACGGCAGGGTCTCGTATCTCGGCGCTTGGTGGGCATTCACTGCCCGGGCAGCATAACCAATGGTTTCGAAAAAGCCGCCAATGATAAATGCAATAAGAAACTTGAGGCGATGCTTGATAGCAAGGAAGATATGCGCAACGGTGGCCGCGAGAAACAACAGAAGCGCAATTAGAGCGACTGCCAACGATGGTGTGTAATTGTAGAGAACGTATTCCGCCATATTTTGCATAGAGAGAGGTGATCGTTTCAAGAGACGATAATTGACTAGAAAGAATGTGTGAATATCAAGATTGCATCTGAAATGAGGAATTGTAAAGCCGATATAGACTTATACCCTATTCATTTTTAATACTAAAACTTGAGTTATCTGATTTTCAAGTATCCCGTATTGCTATTTTAGGACCTCGTCTTCCATCAGTTCTTGGATGTACACGAATCCGAGTCCGAAGCTCCACCCTCGCATTCGGTACGAGCCGCAAACCGCCTTTGTATCCAAGTAGGACTGATTATTGATCGAGGAAACTTACTAGATATGGATCTTCAAATCTTGGCCCTTGATTCATAGTACAGCAACATAGCGACATGCACGTCATTTGCCAGAGGGACGCCCATCTACGTTAAAGAGAATTCAGGAAACACCCAAGTATCCACGAGCTATTGACTATTTGTAGCGCATTAGGCACCGACTTTGGAGATAAATACTCCATCAATGCCATATCTTATTTTTCAAGCCCGATAAAAGACAAGGTTTGTCACGAAAGGCAGACGCATTGATTTCCGACGTCTCTTACCACCCTTGAAACACTTAACGGGCAAATTTTCGTTTGTAGATGACATCTATTCATATGAATCAAATCGTACGGCTGCTGAGGAAAATTCATTCAAAAGTGTCAGGATCCAATCAATACCTTCGCTCTCCTACAGAGCAAGCCACACTATGCAAGATACATGCCGCAAACCGACCCAGAGTAACGCGAAGAAAGATTTGGGGCCCATTTCCCAATCGGGCCTAGAAGGAATATGATTCTTTTAGCTGATAATTCTCCCGCCGTCTAGCTCGAACGCACTGTGGCTCCGCTTCAAGAGAGCTGGAAAGCATCAAGCACCTCGTGCTTGAACTTCATATCTTGGACCCTATCACTTCGGGCACCACGATCAAGATACCGCTGGAAAATAGCCAAAACATGCTCGTCGTTTCTCAGCTGGATCTGGTTTATCGTTGTTGTGGATCCATTAGACCTGGTTTCCGGAGCGCGCTGACCTGCTTCTTATCAGTCGTGCTCTGCCACCATGTCTCAGAAAAGTAGATATCCCGCACTTACCTGAGGACGAATAGGTCGTGTTTAACATATGGAAGTCTCGCTGGGGGCTGGTTTTTGTGTCCATGGTGACGGAACCCCGGATTGACTGCGAAGATATGGAAGGCTCAGCACAAATACTGTCATGTTCGGGAAACTGGAAAATGATCAGCTCTAGGAAACAGCAACAACGCATGTAGGAAGGCGGAATTGGCGAACATCATATGATACTTTCGTCACAAATTTCTCCTTCTTGTCAACGTTGGAGATATGTGCATGGACGCCCTTGACTGCGTATATAGCAGTGTTCACGACCAATGCCGTACCTGTGTAGAACACACCCATAAGTACTCAGCCCACAAAAAGAGGCACAGGTGCCAGTGATAAGATGGAATGTTCTTGGGATGACCCACTTGTAAATGGAAGCAACGCAATGTTTCCGAAGAACCTGGCGGTTCCAAGCCCGACGTCTCTAGCTAGGTTTGACCTACCCCTTTCATTGCATTCACTATTATCCTCATCCAGCGTGCATTCCTATGAGCTTATGAGAACCTGCCAACCAGGGGGCTATGACCAGTGCAGCGTACCCTTTTCCGCGACCGGGACAGCTTTCCAACAAGATCCGAATCGCTAACTATACCCTTTACAGCGTTGTTCAAGCTAGTCAAATACTGCTTCGTAGTGTTATTTGTAGAACCGGGTTTTTCGGGCTGTGTGTCGTACACGCAACGATCTGCCCTGTTGTTTTTTAATTAGGTCAGGCAGGCACAAATCAGCTTTGCTGAAGTCATGGGGTTGTAGTATTCTATGAATTAGTAGTACTCACAACACCAGATCTCTGGGACTGATTTTCTCCTCCGCAAGCAATACGGCCGCTGCCTCGGCTGATACCGAGAGCAGCGATCGATTCCACACACGGAAGATAGCGAGGTCTTGCTGCGTGATAGCACAGACCCGCTTCTGGGCTGGTGGTATCCAGCGGTAGAATAACTGGACGGCACTTTCGGCCCCACCTTCGTCTATGAGCTGATGTTGAATGGCACGAACGGCATACTGCACATCGGGGCGGCTGCAATATGTTAGAGCTTGCGTGAGGGTCTCGGTCGTGAGGGCTCGAAGGTCCAATGGTGAAGCACCTGCGCCAATTTTGGCGATGGCCAGGCCTAGATTTCGCTGTCTGAGTTCGATCAGATAAACGTTGCTGGTGGTGGTTGACTGTGTGTGGTCCGGGAGGGAAAATCATACTCTTCAGCTTTTGCAAGTATTATACTTGGTTTGCCGTGCTGTAACGCCAACCTAGTACTCTCTGGGTCACCATCGTGAACGATGAGGGACACTTTGGAAAGTAGCCGGTCTAGCAAGAGGGCTTTTAGTATACAAAGACCGGCTGATCAAGGATTACATATGGCTGACCGCTTGGCGTGGAGTCCACAACAAATACATTCGGATCATCCAATATTGTAGCAATGTGTTGCCATTGCTTGGAAAGAAGCACGCGGTATCCAAGTTTTAGCACAGCTCGCTGGATCATCGTCGCTAGGTACTCTGATACGTGGTCGATGTTGCCGTGCATCATAAAGTAGATGGGCGCTCCACCTGACAAGAGAAAAGAGTCAAGTTCCACAGTGGGTCGATATGAATCCCCTGGGTCCCGAAAAATGTAGCCGGACATTCCTAGACGTGGAGTCAATTTGCATACATCACACCTGTTTATGGGGTATATAGTGAATCCCTACCTTGGTTCTCGGACCAGTCTACTGGTTTTGATGTGAGTAATTTGGAGCAAAAATAAGTATGGGGCACTTCATGATTCATCACAAGTGTTGCTGCCGTAGTCGTAGAAATTGGCATGAGCCCGAGGACGTATTGTCGAAACTGGTTGATGGGTTCAATCAACCTAAAATCTCTGGTGTCAATGTTTCAATCCCCCAGAGAGTGCTTATATGAATCGCGTTCTCACCTATACCACGTGCGTTCCTGGACCATAGCATATGACAGGATGTTCAACGTAGCTGCATCAACGCCCTCGCTTAGGACGAAGCTCGCGTGCGGATGTGGGAATGCTTTGGTTGGAGTTTGAGGGATTGCCGACATGATGTGCAGAGGGATAGACAGACGCTCCGCACAATGAATGTGCGCATGGGCTGTAGGCGTTGCAATAATCACGTCCGCTAAGAAGGGACGAGGATCATCATTGTAGGGGGCGATGCAGGCTCGCCAGCAGTGGCTGTAAGTTTCAAATGGCGAGGTGCTGTGCTGATGATGGACGACCCGCCCACCTTTATTTGCATGGTTCTAGTCTGGTTGTTAGTAAGGTATCACAGTTCCAGAGTCAGAAGACGAACACCATAGTGAACTTGTTCCTTGCTAATCGGAAAGAAGTCAAGGTCGTGAATCTGAGCTGAGGCCTCGCTTGCCGTGCCAGCAGCGATACGCACTCGATGAGAATCTTGGAGGAGGCGCTGTGCGACGTATATAAAGGGTTCGATATCCTCTGGCTTGATTTGTCAGTAGAGAGTCTTGGGCAGCATCCGAACAAGCCAAAGAGTCCCACCATCGACAACCATTATTACAATATCTAGCGGCGGTGGCTTGAGCGTCTCTGTGCTTTCTTCAGTATCTCTAGTACCTCTATTACCTGAATAAGCACTGCCTGTCTCCACGTTTATTAAGCGTGGTGCCACCCTTGGCCGCATAAATGCCTCGATGATTGCAGAAGTGCGAGATGCCATACTCGCGTCAACGACAAATTTACCGTCTTCTGTTCCATTGTATGAGTACTCAACAGTAAAGTATTCACCTGACCGGCCGCAGCTTACCTTGCGGTACACAATAGTCATCCGTCGCCTGAAAACCATTGGAGAACTCGGGGGAGAAAGTCGATTCGGTCGCCGTCTGAAGCGATACTTCAGAAGAATTGACGGAATTACCCACAGCCGAGTATGCAGGTGGCGGATCATCCTCATTTTCGCGAATGTCCTGTAGCATGAGACTCTCTTTGCCCGCCATTCTGAGATTTTGGGGAAAGTACAGGATACCCTGTCGCGGTATGGATCAAAGCAAAAGCAGAACGCTGGTCGCCAGTCGCTTGCGACTAATTGCACATCAAAGAAAATCACGCTTGAGTGTTCTGCCTGTTTAAGATACCAGTGCGGCTTGAAATCTTCAGCGGTGCCACGGCCCCAACAGGGCGCAAAAATTCTTGACTATTGCCAGCTTGCTGTATTTGTGCAATGATGGCGGCTAGCAAGGGGCGGTGGATAGCCCTTGATCTTGAAACAAGAAAAGGAGCCTTAACATAATTAAGCGGGTCACCTCGGGTTCGGGTTCGGGCTCGGGTTCGAATTAATGCTTGTCAATTGACGGGTTTTTGGGATGCTCCACCGCAAGCCTCAAGGGAGCTGCAGCTAACTTTGAGATAAAGAATACCAAACAACGCCAAATTGGTCGAAGATCCAAGCAGAGCCCTATCCGAAAGATAGGAATCCCATTTATTTCGGCAAAAGCCGGTACCTAATCATATCGATTTGGCAACCATGCACATACTGTTGGATGGGTAGCTTGAAAATAGGCTAAAATGGAGAAAAATGCTAGGTTGTTGGACTGAAGTGGATTCTGGATCGCCGCGAAAGCCTTGATGTTTGCTTGGGTAGCAGAATGATAACCCGGATGGCATCCGAGGAGCCTCTTGTGCACGCGGCTCCTTGCTTGGACAAATTTTAACATCAATCATTCCTATCTCGATGGGACAATCCCAATCTACTGAGATCTTCCTCCCAAACATTACGCCAAAGCCCTGATTCTACCTCCATGACCTCAAAACCAACCAGAGAGGCGGGTAAGACAGATGAATCAGAATGTCGTCAAAGTCACCACAAGAGGTAGGGCCAGTAACCAGAGGGGATTGATTATACATTTCTGTGGAGTGGATAGGGCAGGGTTTGTATGAACTACTGTGGCTTCCCCCTCACTTCAAGGAGGCGTGGCCTTGGTGGGGATAAGCTGTTTTTGGCAAACAGACTTCAAATGGGAGTTCTAGGTCTGGACTTGAGGAAGACACTATTTACCTGGTAGTATAATAATCCTTAATGCTGGCAGGGTAGGCCAGCATGGAATCAATGAAAAGACTGCTGAACAATCACGTGCACCATGTACTTGGATTGGGCACTACCCCAGATCTTCGTCCATATCTTCGCCACAACCCACATTGTGATGTGGAAACCTTGAGCATTCTCACATCGGCAAGTGCTCGAGCGACACAACAGAACATTTGCAAATGTCACTCGGAAACCAGGTTCCGCGATGCAAATGCAATGCTAATTACGTATAGTGCAGCGCTAAATATTCTCCTAGAGCTTGTCTAGGCTTAGCTTGTCTTAGACTGCCCCAACAGGCGGCGGGATACGGGCCGGGTAGAGTAGAGAGAGCTCCACCCGACGATGCACTTGTTATAACTCAACACTTGCTGCGTGCTGTAACTATCCCTACATGCGTTCAATCAGAGAACTGATAGAGATCATGCTAAGACACAACGAGGTTCGCTACTTGTAGGAATCTATAATAATACGAGGAACATACATAAATTAACCCTGTCTCGCCCTTGACAAGGGATGGCTACATAGACCACTGATCCAGACTAGACTCCAACGACGCTCCAGTCGTAGTGTCCACCACTTTCGCCATAGCCATAGACACATCAATGGATGCCTCCTCGGCAAAGTGCCTATCCGCGAAACCACCAGTCAAACGGTCAACTGAACTGAGCTTGGTGCTTTTCAAACGCAATATAAATGCGGGAAAGGCGTGCATAGCAGCTGGGCATACGTGCTAGCTGCTCTCAGGCCCTCTCCTCAAGAAACTCGTATTTCTAGTTTTATCACGGCATAGACCGGAAGTTAACCCATACGTTGAAATACAAGAAAGGCTCATGGGACTGCTAACTACCGATTGCGTTCAGTGTTGGATCAGTAGACCATCTTAAATAATAGAATAATGTTCTCCATGTTAACAGCTCTGGGGCTCATGTAGTTCGGCCAATTCCTACCTGCAATACACCCTTCGCCGAAGCATGCACTGGTAGGGAGCCATATTATCCCCTTTACGGCTTGATTTGTTATCAAGGTTATTCACGCACCAAGGCCCACCCGCGCGACAAGGACAAGAAATAGAAGAACGCTGGATAGTATATTTAAGGACAGAGGTGGCGAATATACAGGACTGGCGCTAGACATACTGCAGTTTTGTTTGCGTGGAGCAAGACTTATTGGAGTATAACACTAAAAAGACAGTAGAAGGCGTGTAGGTAGCTACGTCAGGTTTCTCGCTGCTTGGAATCTCTTCCTTGGCTTCAATAAATCATGTGTACCATGTATATGTTCATTTGTTTTCTAAGAGGGGCAGAATGAAGTTTCTCAAAGAGGTATCTCTAATCTACACGGATAGGTGAACTAGCTTCAAAGAGCTGGAGCCTATATATATGGCTCTCTTTTTGGCATTTCTCCCTCCTCCTGTCGTACCCCGTCCCCTCCAGACTGATTATACCTCTCCATTTCCCATCAACTCTCGTTAATACGACTCGTCCTCTACCTACTCGCCAAAACCCCCTTCACGTGCCAGCCTCGTGTTCCACGCCCATTCCGGCGACTGCAGCGTCCTAGTCACCCCAGACCAAGAAACGGCCGACCTGTTCTACCGTTTCCTCCAGACACACCCTTCACTCAACGCATGCGACCACCTGGCCGACATCGAACGTCTGTCCAACCAGATGTGGAAAGTCGGCCTGACCGCTGCAGCATTCGTCGACGCTGTTCGCCGAATATACCGACACAACTTGAATCTTGAGGGTGACTGCTTCTATACACTCCCCAGATGCATTCTCGCGCGGCCTGCACTGGCATCAGGGCTCGACGGCGCGTTGTTACCCGTCATCCCGCACGACAAGTCGCCTGCCCCTCTTTCCGGCGGCAAGTTCCTCACCCGCCGTAAGACCGGTGGCCAATATTGGTACGTGCAGCACGGCGTGATCAGAGTCGGAGAGAGACGTACCAAGTTCCGCATCGAACTCGTTGATGAGGTGGAGACTGTCGGAACGCCTATCCTCACCCCGTCGGACAAAGTCTATATCACAGCGCTCACACCTCTCGGTGAGCACAAGATCTCATACCGCGATGGGGACGGTACAATCGCTTGCGGCGACACGCATTCGGAGAATCGGTTCGGAGCCTTACGTCGCAGGTTCGGGGTTTATCTATCCGACAGTTACTCTGAGTGTGTAAGCTACCTCGGGGAGGACGGTGAGGGCTCCAATAGTGGAGACGAGTGGGGGCTAGCTATTTAAATAACGCTCAGGGGAACGTCGCGGCGCGTTTTGAGTACGACTTTCTCCTTTCTAGCTTGTATCTGTCGGTAGTTCGTCACACTTGGTACTCTTAGCGAAAATGAAACTTGGGAAAGTTCTTTGGTCAAACAATCATGTGTAGGACCCTCTTAGCTTTACCGTATGATATACGCCGGCGCGGGTATGCCACTGCCGATTCTATATCCTGTCATAGAGCTCCGTATACATGAGTTCACAGAGCTTGACTGGAGGAATCGTTTGCGGAATCCGCAAGATGTCCCTCCATAGGCTCGTCTCGGGCGCATGGAGAACATAAGGCAGAGTGAAGATAGAGGCCTTATCCACCATGAAGGCCCCCATCTTCACAAATCCCACGGGGCGTGCACCGCATTCTAGAGACAGACAATGTGCCGGCTGAAGGAGCATGCTGCGCTTTCGAGATGAATTGATCGGAAGCTGCGCTGAAAGCTGTCATTTGCTGGGGGTGTGAACCCGCATTCGCTGGAGTCCTGGTCTATATGGGTCGCATATATGGAGACCGGACTACCGACGACTCGCAGCTGGCACGACTGTGTTTGTAGTAAAGAGAGTCATGGTCCTCACACGGAGCGACCAATAACAAAACGTTCCTAGGCCTTGGGCGAAAGTGTAGCGGGCTCGCTTTCTGCGAGGGGTGTTCTGTCCTTCTGGTCTGTACTGGGGGAACGTTGGCCCTTCCCAGTAGACTTGCACTTAGGGCTATGACGCTATGGTGGCCGACGAAGCCCACTGCTCTTTCGCCGAATGGAGTCGTACACTAGCTGACACACACAGAGTTTATGTACACTTGGCCCATGCATGCCTTGCAACATCGACCTCTCTATTCCTCAACACGACTAACCAAACCCATACCGCTATGGTGCTCTCCCCATGCGACGTCTGGATAAAGGTCCATGCCTGGATCCATCACTCACCATCCCCACTTCAAACAACCAGCCAATAACCTTGCCCGAAATCGCCAAGCCCGACGCTGTCATCAAGTTGCATACGCCCCGCCGATACCCTGTGGCTGGTGCCCAGCCTGCGGAACGCGTCATCGCCACAAACAGGCCCCAGTCAAGCCATAAGCTGACGGGATCCAGCCCCGGAGATAAGACACTCGGTATCCGGCGAGTGGTTAAGCAAGTGTTTACGAGATCGTGCTGCGCCTCTTTTGACCCCGCTTGCCGAGCCCGAATGTTCCATTTACCGCAGCGCTTCGGAGGGCTGAGATATGGAATGATGAAGATGTATAGACCTAGTGAGGGGAATCTTTGTGTGCGTTTGATATCAACAGGCAGAGCGATATATTCTACCCAAAAGCCTGCGTTGTTGCGATGCCCTATTCTTCATAGCCGAGGGTTGGCCGACGGTCTTGCAGACAGCAGGATCATAGGGCATGCTCCGTAGATATCGACCTCTCAACTAGCCTTGCCGATTGGTCGCTTTCTTGGACAGTTTGAAGAATGCCGCTCCGGAATATGGAGCTTTCGAAGAGATCGTCCCTTCCAGAACCCTAACCCACTCTTCTAGTGCAAGTGCGGGGTGGGGCCATGATAAGCCAAGGTCTCGAACAGGTTCACCGACCCAGAAGCAGACAAGGAGTCAAGGAGTCAAGAAAGAAAGCGAAGCCTCAGATGATGTCTTGAACTCGGTTCGAAAGCCGGCGGAGTAAAGAAATCTCCGAAGAAGCTGGCCCGCATACTGTACAACGTAGATCACTTGGCTGGCGTTTTGTCTGGGCGTCAAGCTGGATCTCCTCTTGCGTCCTTTTGTTGGCCTTGATTCTGATCGTGGTCGCTTCCGACACCGAGTAATTCCGTAGATACTCCGTAGAAACATTACATATAAACCGGCCAGCAGACTCAAACCAGTTTCATCCCCTCACACATCGAACAGCTTAGCAAGATGATAAAGCACTCCTCTTATCTGTCATCACATCCCCATCCCCGCCGCTTGGGTCCAGACGCCAATTAGGGACCTTACCCTCGGCTTTCTGCAGTAAACCCAGACCCAGCGCCAACATGAAACAGCCACAGAGTAACAACATCACTCGCCCACCACTTAAGGCCCCAACGGGGCTGTGGCCCTGCAGAATGGCTTGGCCCGTGGGGACCCGAGTAGAAGAGACTAGGCGCCGTCCCCCGCCACAACATACATATCTATCTCCAGACATCCATAGAGATCAGTAGTAGTGTCTTAGCGAGTTAGCGTAGGTAATGTATCCATAAGCGGAGCGCAGCGTGTCAGCATTGGCGATGACGAGTCGTTCTTGGCGCCCGTCATGCGGTTCCAACTTCACCGCACCGCTCCGAGAAGAATTATGTTGCCTACAGTAGTGCTCGGCGGAGTGAAGACATTCTTTGTCGCTGGCGATCGTGGTAGGCTAGATACGTTCTTAGTCACCCTCTCTCCCGCTCTCTGGACCCTCGGTGGGTGGTGGGGGGCTTATGCCCTGCGGCGCTTACCTATTCTTGTCCAATGTCTATGGGCAGCATACAGTGGGCGACTGGGTGAGTGAGTGAGCCACAGGGTGTGCATGAGGGCCAAGATCATCGCCGCTAAGTAAGATGTGAGATTGGGGCGATATATACATATGCTCGTTGGCCGGCTGTGGCGATCATGGTCTGGTTACGTTACTTTATTTTTCGCACCTGTTGTACATTTATTTGACTTTGTTGGTCAGTGGTGTGCCCGGCTTTGTATACTACACGCGCGGGAGATCTCGCGATGAGGAATTTACTTCACTTCAGCATCAGTTGCATACTGTTCATACTCGCTACTCAAATTTCAGGTGATAATTTATCCGTCTATACATCCACTATCCGATTTATTTTCTTGGTGCTAACGCGAGAGTATACTATACCAGCCTACTCCCTCCACCCGGCAACACCCTACAACAGCACAACACTAACGAACATCATATTCCACACACCGTCACAGCGCATCTTGCCAAATGCACCGTTCAATATAACGTTCACTCTCCCTTCCGTCGTGGACTTCTCACATAACCGACCTCTCAAACTCGCCCTACATCCAAATCACGATCTGCTGCATCAAGACTCGCAAATACAATACATCGACCGCAATGGCGTCTCACGTCGAACAGAAGTAATGAAGCGGAACCGCCACCGGGTCTTCAAGGGCTCTGTTCTCCAGGGAAACGAGATTATGGGATGGACGAGGGTAGGCTGGACGAGGATATCTGTTCTTCGGGACGGTACCGAGCCGCTTTTCGATGGCGCGTTTAGTCTGGGAAGTGTGCAGTATCACGTTAAAGTGAACGAGGGGAGGATGACCGCAAATTACGATGCGAACGAGGATATCGCTCAGCTGTCCTCCATCCCTATGGACGAGATTGATATGACGACCATGGATACAAGCCCACATTTCGCATCCCAGTCTCAGAAACGCCAATTCGGCCTGAACCCTCCGAATCTCGTCGACACGATCGGCAGCATAGACGGCTGTCCAACGGACCGACGCATCGCGCTCGTCGGAATCGCCACCGACTGCGCCTTCACAGCGACATTCGGCTCGCAGTCCGAGCTCGTGGACAGCATCGTGAGCATGGTGAACACAGCGTCAGAAGTTTTTGAAGAAACATTCAACATCGCGCTTGCGGTTGCAAATCTCACGGTTCAGGAGGAACAAGATTGCCCTACTTCGCCTTCCTCGGCTTCCTCCGAGTTACCCTGGAATGTCGGGTGCAGTAATGGGATCGATCTCAATTGGCGTCTGCAGCAGTTCACGGGCTGGAGGGAGAGCCAGGGTGGGGATGAGAATGCGTATTGGACGCTGATGAGCGGGTGTCCGACGGGGTCGGAGGTGGGCGTGTCGTGGGTGGGTGAGCTGTGTACTGAGGAGTTGAGTGCGAATGTTGTGGCACTGGCGCAGAATCAGTGGCAGGTTTTTGCGTGCGCAAACCCCATACTCCAAACGTTGTGAACTCTCGAGGGGGTATGCTAATAGTTCATCTCGCTGACTTTAGGCACGAGTCCGCTCACACCTTCGGCGCCTACCACGACTGCGAAAGCAGCACATGCAGCATCTCCAGCCAAAGCCGCCAATGCTGCCCCTTGAGTTCGTCTACATGCTCTGCTGGCGGACAATACATAATGAACCCCGTCTCATCCTCCGGACAGCGCGAGTTCTCCCCATGTACAGTCGGGAATGTCTGCAGCGCTATGGGCTCCGGGCGCGTCAGCACACGGTGTCTAACAACGAACGCCAATACACCACCTACCATCACCGCTGGCGAGTGCGGCAATGGGATCATTGAGGCTGGCGAGGAGTGTGATTGTGGGGATGACTGCGACGGGAATGAATGCTGTGATGGAGCGACGTGTCGGTTCCGGGGGAATGCTGAGTGTGATGACGCCGAGGGGGGCTGTTGTTCAGGGTGCCGGTTCCGGGCAAGCGGGGAGGTCTGTCGAGCTGCTGTTGGTGAGTGCGATATTGAAGAAACGTGCTCGGGCGACGAGGCTACTTGTCCGAGCGATCGGTTTGAAGACGATGGATCCTCCTGTGGGGATGGCTCTGATACAGGCTTGTTTTGCTCGCGTGGGCAATGCACGAATCGTGATTTGCAGTGTCAGGGGATGGTCAACGGGGATAACTCGACGATCTCATCGTGTGGGAACAGTACGTGTGTGCTCGAGTGTTCGTCCAGCTGGGGTGATGGGAGCTGTGCGCGAACTGGGAATGTGTTGGATGGAACCCCCTGCGATGGAGGGATGTGTCGCGGTGGACAGTGTCGGAGTCGGACTCAGCGAGACAACGATGGCGAGTCGTGGGTTCAGCGGAATCTGTCGCTGGTCATAGGCTTGTCCGCGGGTATAGGAGGTCTTCTTCTCCTGTTGTTGGTGGGCTCCATCGCGTACTGCTGTTGCTGTCGACGACGACCCAAGACGGTGCCCACGCAGGCGCCGCTTCCTCCTGTGGTGGGATATGCTCCTCCCCCATACTCGCCCAGACCTCCAGTCCCTGCGACGCCGTACTATCGGTACGCATAGCATAACTCTATACATATATTTCATACATATCACATTCAGCATACCGTTAGTATTTTCCTTCCGCGTACTACTGCTTAATGTAGGGCAGGACCTCCGCCCACACAATCGCCGGCTCTCCCCTCTTCCTCCGCCAATAATTTGTCGACACAAGCAGCTCTGTACTCCCTCGTAACAGCCAGCTCCATTTCCTTACAAACCCCTCAGTCACTTCCCAATTCCTCGGATCCCATGGCTGTCCCCACACTATGAGTGTCGCGTTTGTATTCCTTGTATCCCAAAACGCCATCAGATCATGACACAACTCGTCATCGTCAAAGAGGTGGCTTGCTGTGATAAGGCAATCTCGCATGCGCGGGAAAGGGAAGAAATCAAGCCACGGATGGTGTGGAATCATCTTTTGGATTTCAGTTGGTCGCAGTGCAGGCGGTATGCTGGCTTCGCTGTATGTAGCTGGAGATTCGGGCGAGCAGAGGTTGAATATGCTGATGCTGTCATCGCACAGCATCCAGTCAAGATTCATACCAATGGCGCGGATGTTCTCGTTAATCGCGCGGTGCACATTAAGGCGAGTGAGTCCGATCAAGTGCTCGCTGTTAGGCGATCCGAGCAAGAAGCTCTCGTGCAGTTTGGCTTCGAACCAGCGCATGTACTCGTGCGCGTTGGGCGGGGCATTTGCGCATCTAACCGCCTTCACCTCCTCGTCGGGCTCCGACTTCACTGGAACTAATCCCAATGCCGATGTGCCGGCTGTGCCACTGCCGCTCGACGCCTCACTGCTACCCGGAGAGGAAGTTCTTGTGGCTTTTCGTCGTTCGCCTTGTTTCAGTTAGTCATAGAATAAGTTCTCGAAAGCATAAGGGTTGCATGTACATACGCCACTTCCTCTGGTTTTGGCGATTCTGCAGCCTCCGTCGCTCCTTGCGGTCGATCACGCCGGTCCAGTCGTCGTCGGCCCTCCAGACGTGGGCCTGCTGAGGCATATGTGCAAGCGGTATTACCGAGTTGTCATTGGTTGTATGAGCGTCAGCCATCGTGGTCCTCGTTGCTTTTATTTCGTCTCGTGGACCTGTGGGATCAGAATGTGCAACCCTGGGGGTTGGCGCTGGGGTATTATGCGAGATGCTGATCGGGGCGAGAGAATCCGCCAGAACGACCAAGACTTTAATAAGGCGGCGCAGTTTGCGATTGGATACTGGGTGGCGCTAATGCAGGTTGCTTACGGGGTCCACTTTGCACCTGGGCTGGGTGGGTTATAGCAAGCTTGTTGCTGTGTGATAAGTTGACCACCTGTGGGGACGGCCGTCATCCATGGATCTGCAGTAAACGACACTAATATTCATTTTAGACGAACAAGCCGGCGCTCGGTGGTGCCAGTCGCATCTGCTCCTCTTGCATCTCTTGCAATAAATCAATCCCGTCATAATCCTCGAGATCCAGGTCGATGTATCCCTGCTCCGCCCATTTTCTCGCCGTCACGAAGAGCGATTTGCCATTGATGCTCCTGTCGCTAAGGATCCGTATCAGACACGCACCAGCGTCCTCCACGGTCGCGAATTGAATCCCGAGGCTCTCTACCTTGTCGAAAACTTCCTTAGATAAAATCGTTGTCCGCACATACCAGGGACTAATCACGTTTACCCGGCTTCCGTAATAGAAGGCCGTTTGGCGAAGCGAATGCATTATTCCGCGCATAGCCCATTTAGTCGAATCGTACTGTGGCGCTCGGGGTACGTCGAGAAACGCCGCACCAGACCCGATGAGCACGAGGCAAGTGTCCTCTTGGTCTGGGGACAAGGTCTGGCCATTCTGCTTGATAAAGTAGTGCGTCGCTAATTTTGTTGTGTAAAGCGTGCCGTTGATGTTAACGTCGATGGTGGCAAGGTCGGGTTTCCGAGGCTCTCGGTCATCGCCGTTGTAAGCAAACACCTCATCCTGGCGATGAATACCGGCGTTCGCCACAACGTATGAAATTCGCCCGGTCGGCGAGAGTTTAGCCGCCTCTTGGAAGAGACGGACTTGGTCGTCCCAGCTTGCTGTGTTGCACTGCACGAATTTTGTTCTACTTTGAGGTCAGATCGAAAGGGTACTCCATAATGACTCATGCTCACCCTGGCAGTTCGTGTACCAACTCTGCTCCTCGCTTCGTATCGACATCTCCGATGCAGACATTTACCCTGTTGAAAGTTAGATA
Source organism: Penicillium sp. S1316 (assembly GCA_023627405.1). Lineage (NCBI taxonomy): Eukaryota > Fungi > Ascomycota > Eurotiomycetes > Eurotiales > Aspergillaceae > Penicillium > Penicillium sp. S1316. The sequence continues at coordinate 36,675 of JAMAHF010000039.1, read as the reverse complement.
ACCTCTCCCAAAGTTGTGCGAAAGACGCTATACCCAGCGGCCACCAGCGCACGAACAATAGGCTTCCCCAAGCCCATTGGCGCCTAACGAATCAGTCCAGAAGCTGCGTAACAGGAAATGCGAGCAACTTACCACCCGTCACGATCGCGACGTTTCCTTTGAGCTTGCTATCGTCGATCTCAAGACTGCAGTCGACAGGACCGGTGTACCTATATCCGTGCATATTGAGGGTCGGGAAGATGAGTACAATACCCTTGGTTTGTCCTGCCAGGCAATTCGATATATATATTCTGGGCTGTGGTCGATATGCTTAAGCTTGGGTGATGGGCGCACTAATGCAGCAGGCTTATGCGACCCCGTCGCTGGAGGGACCCGCCCGTTTGCTGTGGCTCGCAGGGCTGGCGCGATACTTTACTGGTTATACCGATTGTTGTTGTGAATCGCTTGTCCTTGTCGCTCATGTACCATGACGATTAGGTGCTGTATGACTCTTTCCATCTGCTGCGATATCCCCCACCGGGTCGTAACTGTACGTAAAGCCAGTTGAAGGAAATTGAGCTCGCTGGCAAGGTTTACTGAAACCACATTCCCGCCAGAACTAGCGTTGAGAGAAATTAGAAATCCATGGGCAGTCTGGCCATCACAGGAGGACCGGCTCATATCATTGGTAGAGACCATGGGCTGCTCCACCCAGACGTCATCCCATCGAGGGGAACGAGGCATCTCCAGTGTGGTTGTCCCAAACAGACATATCGAACCAAGTACCATTGCAGATGCAAAAATGGCTACTGGAATATGTGGCGAGTTCGAGTCCGCGAAGGGGAGGTGACGAACCAGGCGAGCAATCGCCATTGCATGGAGGAAAGCCCGAACAGAATCCGGCGTACTGGCCCAGTGCTCCAAGTCTATCTTATGTACTCCAGATGATGTTGAGATTCCACTCAGAAGTAATGGAACGTCGAAGGTGGCGCATAGAGCACTATATAGAGGGGTTGAGGGTGCCGCAATCTCCATACAAACATTGTGCCATCGAATCACCCGTTTTTCGGAGGTCAAGGCAAAGGACACATGGATTCGGTAGATGTTGAGCAGTCCTCGAATAATCTGTGCCCGCGTGACTACGCCAGGGCAATCACCAGCGACCTCGTGGCTTTCTGCAACAAGGGACTGCAACCCTTCAATCACAACTGCTACCGAGAAAGACGACAAATCGAGAGGAAATTGTGTGTACCGTGGACTGAGAACAGCAGTATACACTTCCGACATGGGCATGGGATCCTGCTTTGATCGGAGTATCTCGTCCATCCAGGCGTTGGCTGTCAAGGCGCCGAAGGCAGCATCCGAACAGGCCGTACCAACCCTGTTAATCACATGTCGAGCACTCGCTGGTGATCCTGATGCTTGTGATATGAGCCCGTCGAGAATATAATGCCCCAGAACCGCCCTTCGTTGCACTTCAGCAGCTGCCCATCTCTCCCATTGCTGTTCATTATCGTTCTGTGTCGCATGTGCATTACGTCCATCGATTGGCGACATTTCAACCGAGTACATCCCACAAGTCCGGGCCCAGTAAAATCCGAGACCATGGAAAACGAATGCGGTTGTGCGTATGTCAGGATTGGATGACAACAACGCGTATGTCTGGCCGAGCAGCGCCGTCAGCACCAGCTGTACGCCGTCGCATGTGTCATAAGGGCCCCGCCACGTGATCAGGGTGCGCCACGAAGTGGCTACAGCAGTGTGCCCAAGCCGCCACAGAAGTTCACCTTTCTGAACGCTGTTCGGGACGCATACAAAGAGCGAACCTAAGGCGACCATATTGAGTAGTAGTGGAGCGATCGTCTTCTGTGACGAGAATGTCGGTGCATGGATTACCGGAAAGGCTGGATGAACTCGTTCGAAAAACTCGTGCAGGCATGAGTCGAGGAACTGCGAGGTTATGCTATTGTTATCGATGTCGGCCCCGAGACGCTTTGCTGTCTCGTCAATCAACTTGAATAATTGTTGCACTCCCATTGCCTCAGGGGCGCCAATGCCTGTCGTTTCGGGTTCATCAAAGAATCCGGAACCCCCCAAGTGCAGTGAACTGTTGATGCCTGGAATGTCGGTGAGCGGTAGGGGAGGGGCAGTGCTTTCATTGAGACCAGACATCAGCCAATTCAGCAGACCATCCGAGTCTTCGAAAGTGGCGTGAGGCGCTATCTCGTCCGGTGGTGTTGGTACAGCTCCAGGTTGGGCTGCGATCGCTGGTCTTTCCCCAGGCACGGTTTGATTGGTCTGCGTAGGAGACGGAGTATGTACCGCTTGTAGACCAGGGAGTGACTCGGATGGTTTTTGAGCATGCAGCTTTGCATGTCGCGACAACACATCCTGGCGACCGAATCTTCGACCGCATTCATGGCAGCGGTATGGCTTCGAGTTTGTATCTTGGTAAGTTAGAGGGATATCAGATCATGGCTGCGCCGTAACGTACGCGTTCTCTCATGTCTCTTGGCCATTGTTAGTCTGTGTTGGATACATTTGGAAAGACGTACGTTTAGATGCTCCAGCTTTGAATAGCATCTGGAGCATTTGACACACTGGAAGCGTTTCGAAGTGGCACTCGCGCTCTCCGCGCGTTCAGTGTCAAGCACCATGGCGGCATGCAGCGAAATGAGCTCAAAGAAAGAAGATGTGGTGGGAAGAGATAGGAAGAACACAGCGCCGAAGGATTGGAATGATTTCAGCTTGCAAGCACAGGGAAGAGGCGATGCACCGGCACCTGCAGGTGGTGAAGTGGGAAAGACTTCCCCACTTCTGTACGTCAAGTGGAAGGTCACGTGATCTCACCGGGTCGCTCTTTCCCACTTGAGCCGGAGTGGGGATTGCCGATCCCCGCGCGCAGCAACAACTTCCCCGCGCACTCAAACGGTCGATCGCCAATTAATGTGGCATGATTGATGATTCTTACCATATATATGGAGGACTTTTGTTACTCGCTTGGCGTTCTCGAAATTTCGACTCCCTTTGCCGCCAAGGGGGTCTGCTGTAGATATATATATATATATATATATATACATTCTTACGCACTTAGAGCACGGCGCTGTGCACCTTTAACGTTGAACCATGTCGCCTTCCCAACTTACGACTCCGGCTTTTGATGATGAGGTCCCCATTCTGATTGTGGGAGGGGGCCCATCCGGCCTACTCCTCGCGTATATGCTAAGCCAACTTAATGGTAAGTGCCATTTGCAGGCCATGGGTGAGTCTAATGAATTGTTGCAGTGCAAACCCTTCTCATTGAGCGATATGCGACGCGTCTCGCTGCTCCCAAGGCACACGCCTTATCACCGCGATCCCTGGAACTGTGTCGACAATTTGGGCTCGACGTGAATAAAATTCGGGGGCTTGGAACTAGCCGCCAGGACGCGTATTGGGTCAATTTCATCACCAATCTGAGCGGAAAACAGGTCGGCCGCTTGCCGTACGAGCGAATGGACCCGGAAGTGCTTGATGCGACTCCAACGGTAGGTTTGTCAGGATTTTGTGTGCTTATTTCCATGAGTTGACAGTGTTCCAGATGATTCACAACATTCCACAGCCAGATTTTGAAGAGCTAGTGGCGCAAAACCTGAAACAGAGTTCCCTCTGCGAGATCCGGAAGAACCATTCCTTCGTTCGCCTGGAGGAGGTAAAATTCATTCAAGGTATTTGGGATTCAACACAGTGGCTGACCGGCGCAATAGGTTGACGACTACGTTTTGACCACGGTGGAAGATCGTAGTACAGGTCGTGAATACACAGTCAAGTCCAACCATGTTGTGGCCTGCGACGGAGCAAGGAGTGCTGTTAGGCGCTTACTTGGTGTCGAGAGCGAAGGAGAGGATTCTTGTTAGTAACCCGAATTTCCACGAAGTCTTAGAAAATACTGACTATGCAGATGAAACAATGATGACTATCCACTTCAACGCGGATCTGCGCCCGGTGGTTGGCGATCGTGTGGGGATGCTACACTGGGTCATGGATCCTGAGACCTCGGGTTTCATAATCGGGTACGATCTTTCAGGAAACCAGGTCTTGATCTGCAATTTTGACGTAAGTCTCAGGACTGACGGTTAAAAGACACTGCTAATGTACTTGTAGCCTAAGAAGCATCCAGTCGACTCGTGGGATGAGACTCTCTGCCGAAAGACTCTAAATGCAGCCCTTGGCCAGAACGTCAAGTACGACGTACTTTCGTACCGGCCTTGGATCCTGAGTCGAAAGGTGGCCGATCAGTACAGAATCGGTCGTGTTTTCTTGTACAAACGCCCATTCGCCCTTCTACAACATGACGCTAACTGATGGCAGAGCTGGAGATGCTGCTCACTCCTTCCCTCCAACCGGCGGTCTCGGTCTTAACTCGGGACTAGGCGACGTCCACAATCTTGCATACAAGCTGGCTGCTGTACACCAAGGCTGGGCAGGTGACGCTGTGCTCAACACGTACCATTCGGACAGACGCCAGGTAGCAATTGTGAATTCGCAACAGAGTGTCAAGAACGGACAGAAAATCTTCGGGCTGCTTAAAGCGCTGGGAACAACGGACAGTGATGTGCAGGTGGCGCGGCAGAACCTGCACCGAAATATCCAAGACCCTGAGGCGATGATCGAAATCAACCGCGGGATTGAGGGGCAGCGAGAACATTTTGATAACCTGCAACTTCACATTGGATACGTTTACGGCGATGAGGTTATTCCGGATAACGCGTCGCTTTTCAGGCCTCTCTGCACTCCAGGCGCTCGTCTACCCCACGCGTGGATCCGCCTGCTGGCGCCAACCGAGTCCAAGATCATGTTGCCCGCAATAGATTCGTCGTACGTGTCAGAGCTATCACGGGAGGAGGTTCAGAGAAAGCGTTTCTCGACGTTGGATCTCTGTCCAATCGACAGCTTTATCCTACTCGCCGATTCTACTGTGGCAGACGAGTGGAAGACGCTGGTCAACGAGGCCCTAAACGGCCAACCAGCCAAAGTAAAGGGCTCCTTGCAACTAAAGACTAGAATTCTGGATGCAGACTTTGAACTGGAGACATCGGAGAATAGTGAAGCGTGGGTTGAGCTAATGCGCATCAAAAAGGGCCAGGCAACCTTGATAAGACCCGACCAACATATCCTGGCCTGTTTCGACACGACCATCGCAAGCTCCTCCGATCTTCGCAAGGTACTCGCTGGCCATCTGGGGTGGTAGACGGCTGTAAATCTCGCCACTATGGGATAATCAGTAGACCGCGTTTGCTAGACTGTTATAGACCCGAATGAAATTGTGGTATCTAGTCCGTCCCACACGTATTGACAGCCAAAGGACCTTGGAGTTGAAGTGTCTTCTCATTCGCGCCAAGTCGCACAGAACGGAGAAGTGAAGTTGTCCCCACAAAGTAGCTGAGATATCGTCATTATAGGCAGATCGATTGAGGATGATATACCCCACAAAATGCAATCGCATCTCGCCTCTAGCCAAGGCCCGTTTCCCCGCTTTACCCCAGGAGACTCGGCTAGAACTTCTGGGGAAGGTCCAAGAAATATGATCGCCAAGGTGGGACAGAAGTGGAGATGATTGCAAGGGATATCCGGCCTCCTGGATTCAGCGTCATCGTATAAACTGCACGAAGTTGCCTGCACTTACCTCCTCGCCACCCAGCACTCAATCAATATGGCTACCATGGGCGACACAATTGAAGTTCGATACGATGCCGTTCCTGGAACCGAAATACTCGTCGACCAGGGCAATGGGAGCAACAAAACAGCGCCTGAGTTTTCTGCCTATCAACACGTCAGCCGTGGCGATGCTCGCATCCTGCTTGTTCCGCAGCCTTCTCTCATGGATCCCAATGATCCACTTCGATGGCCCAAATGGAAAAAGTGGCTCGTATTTGCCAATGGCTTGCTGTATGCGTTCAATGGAGCTGTAACTGGGCCGATGATGGCTGGGGGTGTGTCTCTCTTGTGGTGGTCTCTGCGAATTGTAACGGTAACTGTAACTGACTTGGCCCTGGTAATAGGAATGCTACAACTGTCAGCCTTTTTCAACCGCCCTCTGGCCGATATTACCTACAGCAACGGAGCAACACTCATATGTCAGGGCTTTGGCACACTCCTGTGGATGCCCCTCGCCGTCAAGTTCGGAAGGCGACCCGTTTACCTGTCAAGTGCTTTCCTCATGGGAATCGCATGTGTCTGGCTAGCCATTGCGGCTGAGAAGACATACCCAGTCTTCGTTCTGGTACGAACATTCCTCGGACTGTGGGAAGCGCCAATCGAAGCCATTGTCCCTAGCACTGTGACGGATATCTTCTACCTCCATGAGCGAGGCGAAAAGGTCTCGATATACGGTCTTAGCGTGCTGGGCGGCAATGAATTGGGTCCGTTGGTCTCCGCATATATCATCCAGGCCTTGAGCATGCGGTGGGCGTTCTTCATCGTCGCTATGTTTATCGGAGTGAATGTTGTAATCATGATTATCTTCATGCCCGAGACCAAGTTTACCGGGCCAAGGCCAGTCATCAGGCCCGGTGGCGACGGTTTGCGAGAGTGCCATGAAGCCAACCCGAAATACTCATCTGAGCACCATGAGACAATCGAAGATACTTCGACTGATATTGCACCGGACATGGAGGCACCAAGTCCAGCTAAGAAGACATTTATCCAGGAGCTCGCATTCTGCAGCGTCGTCGACCACGACGTTAGCCTGTGGAGGGTGTTTAGACGCCCGTTCATCCTTCTAGCGTACCCAACCGTTCTCTGGGCGAGCTTAGTATACGGCATGTCCCTAAGTTGGAACGTTATCCTCGGAGCGTTGGTAGCCCAGCTCTTCGGACCGCCGTGTGTGACCCCTTTCCAATCCTCTCGATTCCCCGCTAGGTAACCACAATACTAATCATCGCCAGTCCGTACAATTTCGCCTCCGACTCACAAGGCCTAATCTTCATCTCCCCGCTCCTCGGTTCCCTGGTGGGCACCTACCTCTGCGGCCCGATCGCCGACCAAGTCGCGACCTTCTTCACAATCCGCAACAACGGCATCCGCGAGCCGGAAATGCGCCTGCCCACCTGCCTCGTCGCGGCGCTGCTCACATTTCTTGGCGCTCTTATATCTGGGCTCACGTACAATTATCAAACTCATTGGTCCGGGCCCATTGTGGGCTTCGGGGTTCTTTCTGCGGGGGCGCAGATGGGGGCGACGTTGTCGATGTCGTATGCGCTAGATTGTCATATTGAGGTAAGACTGCCTAAAGGAATTATACAGAAATAACTGGATCATTTTGCTAACGAGGGAACCAATAGCTCTCTGCCGAGATGATGGTAACGATATCCTGCCTCAAGTCCGCGGTCGCATGGATCTGGACCTGGTGCATCAACGACTGGGTTGAGGCAAATGGGCTCTTGGTGGTCTTCATGGTTATTGTGAGTTTGAATGTCGTGGTTTATACCAGTACGCTCGGATTCTATTTCTACGGGAAGAGGGTCAGGCTCTGGATTTATGAGAAGCGGTTTATGGGGTAGAGTGCTACCACGAAGGATTTGGAGATATAGGGTATGGGACTTGGCAAAGTGGTGTTGGAACGAGAGCTCACACAATCTGATTTACACCAAATGCAAAGGAAACCACTCTTAGAGGCCTGACGTATCCGGGAGGGAAAATGCGGAATAGTGAGCTTGTATTAGCTTGGTTTTCCCTTGCCTGTGGTGTTGATATCAGTCTCCTACAAAGGTCTAGTATATACTATGTAGTTAGTGTTAGTGCTCTAGAGACATGGTACTGAAGCATCTGGTATTTCAAAAATAGAACTAGCTATTAGGTTAGGCCCATTTGGAATCGGCCTTCGTTAACACGCCACTTAAAGATATTTAAACTTGAATGAAACGGGAGTTCGGCAATTGGGGACAAAGAAGTCATGGTATGGAGCAAGCAGGAGGGTGGCCTCAGCATGGTGCTGTCTAGATAGCTTGTGAACGGATTTGTCAGAACGCGGCTGAGATGTGTGCTTGTTAAATGCTACCAAACTCGCTAACCTAGACTCACAATCTTCTAAAAGGGATATAACAGCTGTAGATTGAACCAAAAACGCCAATCGAACCGAAACCGAGCTATTGACACATGCGGTGAAACATGGATCTTTCTTCTTCTTCTTCTTCTTCCTCATCCTCGGAGTCAACTTGCCTATTCTCCCACGAAACAGAAACAACCGGAAGAAAAACACGAAAGAGACAAAAAACGAGAGTGCCAGACAAACAGGCGCTCGGTATCTTTCGCAGCCAAGAACCGCCACCACCACTACCCCTGGTTCCAGTTCCCAGCCGCCTAAATCCAAAAGGGAAAGATATAACAAAACTTATCGCCCCAGGTATACCGCACAAGCATCTCGTTCATAAACGGCGCGATCACAGCGAGGAAGACACCAGGGACTTTAATCACAAGGCTTTTCGAGCGCTTGAGCAGCGCCCGCGTCTGGGTCTGCCAAGGTCGCAGCTGCACGATGGGCGGGAGGCGCGCGGGTGCGTGGATCGGGGTCCGTGGCGCGATCCGTCTTATTCGTTGTGGAATTCCGCGGTCGCTGGTTGAGTGAAAGGCGAAGCGGGCGGCCATGCCGTCGACACTCCAGGTAGGGAGTGCGGAGAGGCGGTGCATTTGGATGTGTGTTGTTGAGCCTGGGCGCATTGGTTGGCGCCAGGTGTGCGTTCGTGGGAGGTCATCAGGGTTGGGGTTTCCAGGGCGGTCAAGGCCCCTTGTTTCGGGGTGCCAGGTCAGACCTGGGAGTGTTGGACAACTGTAGCTATCAGGCACTGTCTTAGTTTCACAGTTAAGGTGGAAGGTTGTTGTGGGAGGACGCCGAGGTGGTGTTGAGGATGGGGATGAAGGGACGCACTGGTGGATGCGCATTGTGTGAGACGTGAGAGGATAAAAACAGCTAGAGGTTGTCTGTACGTCCTGATCTGATCCTGATCCTGATGGCTTGGAAAGGTAGAGGGTTGATGTGCGACAATAGTTTGATGGTTGTGATACCAAAGTGAGCGAGGTGGGATGGAAAAGAACGAAGAAGAGAGGAAAGAAGAATTTATGAGGCAGAGACAGGCCTTCGCTCGTCGAGTGAGGTGAATGACAAGTTAGTCAATTTTGACATTTAGTAAAGGCAATCCGAAACTGTGAATGAAGTCGCCTCCGGCAGAGCCTCACCGGGACAGCATATCACGCGGAATAGGCTCGAACCCTGAAGCATCGAGACGGCCTTTCTCAAGGAAGTCCGAGTGTGAGCCAGTGGAAAAAAACTTCCCGAAGGCGAAGCTCTCGAAAGTCACATGTAGCCCAAGTCTTGATTCTACAAACGCTTAGCATCAGATGCGATTTGCTCGCTCCCCAGTGACTGAATATGAAGCACGGCTCACTTTCACAGGGATGAAATATTCATTACCAAGTGACAGGGGTACTATGGCTCCAATTCACACACGCAAAGTACATGGAATGGCAAGCGGCTTCACCATGCTGGCCGCCAGCCCCATAATCGATAAACGGTTACTCTAACACTGGAGGTAGACTCCACCAGATATGTCTCTTACAAGGTACTGCTAGTCCGTTGATTACATTGTTTAATTGCTTTATATAGCAGGGCTAGATAGCGCTGGCAGAAAGTCGCATGTAGCAGCATTTCCATGTACTACAGGGTGACAGTGATCTGTATAGTTTTATCAATGCAATGCTTTTCATTTCGTAGTTACAGACTCGACGACTCTAGTGCTCAATCTCCTCCCCCGGTGCCGGCCAATCTTCCCACCCATCCTCCCACATCCCACTCAGCTTTTCATGTTTTCCCAGAATATCCAACTTCTTACTCCCCATAACCTGCTCCCAGCGCCGCCAATCCTTATCATCAAGCAAACACTCATCCAGCAGCTTCGTAATAGCCTCGATATCCAGCCCTTCCCCGATAAACACCAGCTCCTGCCGACGATCGCCCCACTTCCCCTGGAAATCCCGCTCGATCGACTCGCGCACGTCCTTGTCCTCCGGCCACATCTCCTCGGGCACTTCGGCGAACCAGGGGCCTCCCGGTCCGACTGTTAGCATCCCGCCTGCTTGGCTCCATTCGCCAAAGTGCATGGGGCGTGTCGCGAGCCAGAAGAAGCCCTTGCTGCGCAGGATGGGGCCGAAGGCGGGGTGGGCACGTTTAGTAGCGAGGATCACGGCTTGGTCGGGTTGGTCGAAGTCGTCTATTTCAGAGCTGGAGTCTTCGTCTTCCATTTCTTCATCCTCATCTTCGGCGTCTTCTTCACCATCATCCTCTTCATCTCCGTCGCCGTGCGAGTGCAGTGACTGCAGGATGATGAATTTGTCGTGTAGAAGGGAGAAGAGTCGTCGCGGGTGGAATGGCCTCCGGGCCGAGTACACGAAGTTGTTGATACCATATCTGCGACAGTCATTAGCAAAAACAGAAACACATCTCAATCAGAAAAAGCAAAAGACGAGAGAAGACATACTCAAGCGTCTCGGGCTTTGGCGCAACCCTCTTTCCATTCCCCGTATTGACCACCGTCATCTCATGCAAACTCCTCAACCAGCCCGCACCACTGGCCGCTTTCAGGAAATTAAACCTCCCCGTCCCGATAATCTCCTTCACATCGACCTTGGAATACGAGCACTCGACGAGCTTCGCATCAGGGTTCAACAGCCCGACCAGCCGCCGGATCTTGCCGCGGGTCTCCTCGGGGACAGTCTCGATCTTGTTCATGATCAGCACGTCGGCGAACTCGATCTGGTCCACCATGAGATCGGAGATCGTGCGCTCATCTTCGGGCACGATCTCGTCGCGTCCGTACCGGTCTGAGAGGAACTCGGTCGTGTCGAAGTTGGAGAGCAGGTTGAAGGCGTCGATGACTGTTACTGTTGTGTCGAGCTTGGCCATTGTGTGCAGGCCGCCCATTTGGGCACTGTTCGTACACGATGCGTTAGTCCCCCATACTCACTTCAAGCCCTACAGCGAAATTCAAACAGGAACACAAGGGAAAGTAGTATCTCACATTTCCTCTAAAATCCTCCTCCCTTCCTCATCAACGCCCTCCATGGCATCCTCGCCGTCAGGACCATCGGGCCCAAACTGATCCTCAGCCTCGAGCATCGCCATGCTAAACTCCGACGTGAACGTCTCAGCAACCTGCATCGGCTCGCTGATGCCTGTGCTCTCGATAACGACGTAGTCGACCTCCTTCTGCTTGGTGAGTCGCGCCAGCTCCGCGAGCAGATCGCCGCGCAACGTGCAGCAGATGCAGCCGTTTTGCAGCTGGATCAGCTTCTCTTTTGTTTGGCTAACTTTGTGGTGTGTTATTAGGGCTGCGTCGATGTTTAGACTATATATATGTGAGAGGGTGCGTTAGTTATGGTTTTGGTGGTGAAGGGAGGAAGTTGGGTTGGGGGGCCGGGGGGGTTAGGAGGCGTACGAGCTCATGTCGTTGACAATGACGGCGATGCGGAGGCCGTGCGAGGGGGACTTGAGGATGTGTTCGAGGAGTGTTGTTTTGCCGCTTCCCTATAATCCCGGGGTCATCACATTAGCTATTTTGTCCCGGTGGTAATAGCTCGGCGTAGGTCATACAAGGAACCCCGAGAGCAGGGTAACAGGAAGCTGGCGCGTTGGTTCTTCTTCCTCTCGTGCAATCATCTTGCTTTGCTTATTCTTCCTCCTTTACTTTGTTTGGTGTGCTCTATCCGTAGGAATGAATAAAAACTCGAAAGTTGTAAAATCACACGTTAAGTTTAATTAATTTGTGCGCTTCTGTTCCCATATATATATACACACACTACGCCGCAAAACCCTTAGTACACCCCCAAGGTACGTCGCCAACGCATGTCTCTGGCATGAATCTCAAACGGCAGCCCTAAGATTGTAGTAGTTGTATGAAGGTGATCGATGGAGAATGACATTTCCGCAATCATGATTGGTGTGTCGGTTCTCCAAGGTACCTGGTTGCGACAAACAAGGTCCCCAGGCGCGAGATAACGAGATTTCGAGGGATTTTGATTGGATGACCGGCGGGGACAAGGAATATGGGAGGAAAGAAAATAAGCCTTATTTTTTTTTTTGGTCGTTGTCTCGCGCGCGACATTGTTGTCAAATGTACGATATGTTGTGCTGGAGTCCATACATATAGAAGCTGGGTTGTTCCGCGCAATGCTTGGTTCACTACATACATCGCCACCACGGGAATTTCTACTATAGCGTACATATATATATGTCGCCAAGTGCATAATATACTAGGATCAGGAATGCAGAAAGTGCAAGGTGATTCAATGACCTTCTAGATATGTACCATGGATATGTCTCATTAAGCCTTGCCCGCATTGCCATTTTGCTTCGTGGATCCAGGAATGACCTACCTACTGGCACAACCATGGCAGAATTCAAATCTGAGAATTCAGCATGGCTCAGTCTGATAGTGTGGAATCAAAGTCCGAGTAGGGTATATGTGTGCTTGGTATGTGCTGCGCCAGAGCGAAGATCATGTAGATGACAAAATAGAGAACACTCGCTCTCATGAGGTATATATATTAAAACAATCGATCTCGATCGTAAGGGGGCATGCATACATAAACTCTATCAATAACGCCCCCCGCCCGCCTATTCAGTGGCAGCAGCAGGGAGCATTCTGAGAACCCACGCATCACCACAAAAGAAATAAAAGAAATAAGGTATGTAAACAAGAGCGGAGTGGTACACTCCCTCGGACCCAAATAACCAAGCAACCCCGAGACACCACCGACATTCATCTAAACCATCGCAGTCCCATTAGCGTAGGTCGGAATCTCGCCACTCCCATACGGCAGACCCCAGCGGGGCGCGTTAATAATAATACCGACCAGACACCCCGAGATAATACCCGTAACGGGTAAGGTGATAATCCAGCCCATGTAGATCCAGGCAACCATGCGCCAGTTGATCGTGCGCCAGGTGCCGTTGCACAGGCCGACGCCGACGGTGGCGCCCGTGATGCACTGGGTGGTGGAGACGGGGAGCTTCAGCTTCGTCGCCATGATGATTGTGATGGCGGAGCCCAGCTCCATGGTGAAGCCGCGCGAGGGCGAGTGCAGCGTGATGCGATTGCCCAAGTTGCGCATGATGTTGTAGCCGTAGGTCCATAGGCCGATGACGAGGGAGATGCCGCCGAAGGCGCTGTGAGCGGGGTGTTAGTTTGGTGGATTCTGTAAGGGGATAGGTAGGGGGGCTTACAGGATCCAGTAGGGGACTTCGGTCTTGGAGCCCTCAAGGGTGCGGTTCTTCCAGATACCGTAGATGGTAGCGTAGGGGCCGACGGCGCTGTTTACGTCAGTTTCTCGCTATGAGATGGCGGCAATTATAGTGAACGTACTTGGACAGATCGTTGGCACCGTGGGTGAAGGAAGCGGTAGAGGCAGTCAGGACTTGAAGGAAAGAGAACATGTACTCGGCGCGGTTTTCAAAGTGCGTGGCGTGGGCGTGCACCTCCTCGATATCACCAGTGAGGATGTTGCGCTTGGTCTGCATGCCAATAACATCCTGCTCGACACCGCGGAAGAACCAGCGCTTGACCTGCCAGAACAGAACCTGCGGGCTGTAGCTGCCGCCCTCGGGGCGCGGGCCAGAGATGCGGACAACGTCCTCGTTGACTTCCGTGGTGTCGGACTCGGCGACGATGCGGGGCTCCGTCTTGCCTCCCTCCTCGGAGGGGGCGTCGCCGCTGGTCTTGCGCGCGGTCTCCTCGTCGTTGCCGGCGGCGCGCTCAGCTTGCAGTTCCTCGAGGGTCTTGTGGCCGCGGTAGTAGTTCTGGACGCCGCTCTTGACGCCGTCGGGACGGGGAGGGACCTCCCCGCGGCGGAGGACGAGGGGGCCGAGAAGTAGGTGCCAGGGCCGAAGCTCCCAGTCCTCCTTGATGACGCGGCGGTAGAGCCAGGGGACAAGGAAGAGAGCGGAAATCAGACCCATCACAGCACCGGTTCCGACAACGGTTCCAGCAATCTCGCCTCCAGTCAGGTCGATTCTGCTGGAGCCACCCTTCCAGACGATAAGCACTGCGTTGGTTAGCCTACAGCAATTGTATCTTGAACAGGGATGTACGTACTGGCAAGAAGAGTACAGGTGACGAAGAAGTAGAAGGGGATGGTGCACAGCGCCTTGAAGGCAGGGTTGCTGCGCAGGAGGATACCGTATTTGGTGACCAGGAAAATAATGGCACCGAATGCAGCAGAGCAGAAGGGGGCAATAACCCAGGCGAGGAAGACCTGGACGACACCGGAGTTGATATCTCCTCCCCACCACTTGATACCATCAGACCCGACGAGCGCAATACCCATGCCGATAACACCGCCCATGATCGAGTGGGTAGTGGAGACGGGGAGACCGATCTTGGTGGCGAAGGTGAGGTAGAGCGACGAGGCGACCAGCGCGCACATCATGCCGAGCATGAGGAGGGGAGCATTGCCGTCGAAGAGGTCGAGATCGACGACCTTGGTACGGATGGTATCAGCGACGGTGGCACCTACACCCATACTACTCAAGTTAGCATCAACAGTTGTTGGTAAGCTGTCAGGAAACCGTACCCTCCACCAAACTCCATAACGGTCGCGAGAACCATGGCCTGCCAGTACTTGACGGAGCGCGAGGAAATCGAGGTGGCCCACGAGTTGGCGACATCGTTGGCGCCGATGTTCCAGGCATCGAGAAAGGCAAAGATGGTGCCGATGGCAAGAATGTAGTCGAACTGGTGAAGAGGCATCGTGACGGATGTGGTCAGACACCAGCGGGATGGATCGTCGAGCTTGTCGTGTTCGAGCTGTCGGTCGGGATCAGCATGGCCAGGGGGGTGTTATATATGCGGCAAGGCAGAGTTGGCGTACGCGAGATACCTCATCGACCTCGTCTCCGGCTGGTGCAGAAGGTGGACTGCCAAGAGGCTCCGCCTGCCATCTTGACCAGGGCGAAGCTCACTTGGAACTGCCGTTGGGCCAATCACAGCCTCCTCCCAAGGAACGTGTCTGCTTGTCCGGAAAGGTCGAGCCCTTGGCAGCCGCTTCTCTTCGTATGAAGGCTTGGCCTTTGGCTGCAATCTGCACCTCAAACCAATCCGCGACACAGTCGGGCCCATGCCCTGCAACCGCACGACTCACTACGCGATCAGATGCCTCCCTTCCAGCCTAGAAAGGTCTCGAAGCCCGACACCACCGCTGCAATACACCCCCATTCGACAGCTAGGAATCATAATTTGCAGTCTATCGCCCGTTAATTCATTACTATACAGGAAAGGTCCCGTCTCTCGTGTCACTCGGTCGCGTGGTTGCCCCCCTCATCTCCTCGATTTGCCCCTGTAACCGCTGGATATAGCCGATTGCTGCCTCGAGCAGTTCCACCTAGATGAAATAAATTCTCCGAATGAGCACACGCTCGTACAGGCTCGTGGCACCTCCCGTTCCCCGGATTGGCCCTTGTTACGGACACTGGAAAGCTGCTCGACTTGGGTAGGTGAACTTACCTTCGTGCCACCAGTCCCTGCATCCACGCCATCCACGCCACCCCCCTCCATTATCTGCGCTATCCGGTCCAGCGCCGCCTTCATGCGGTCTCGCTGGTTCTTCTGCGCTTGCGCGTGCTGCTTGCGTTTGAACTCCGTCGGGTCGACCGTCGCCACAAGGACCACCGAGCCTGGTGCTAACTAGTAAGCCTGTGCCCACCTAGCCCGGCCCCGGCTGGATCTCTGACATGGAAAAAACACACCTTTCGGGCGTATATCGATGAGCTTCCCCTTCGCGCTGGAGATGGAACCTCGCTTGCCCGACGGTGCCCGGCCAAGAGGCGAGGAGGAGCTGCTGTCATTCTGACCTGCAGTCATACTTGTGGTTGGCAATTATTGGCAACGATGCTTATCAGCGCTGATCCAGTCGCCAAGGTCTGCCAATTCCTTGGAATCGCTTGTTCGCAGGCTTGGTAAGGGGGGATCCTGGGTTGTCGCGTGGGGTTATATAGACTCGACGATCAGTGTACTTATGTATGTATGTGCTATTTTAATGGGGGCTCTCCTCTCTTCGTAAAGGAGATACCTATTATTTTCTCCCTAATATTCCGTGTTGTTCTCTGTCTCCGGAATGTGAGCGGTGATCCTTCGCTCGCGCGTGGCTCACGTTCGCGTGTGCGTGATTGGGTTGGCGCACCGCTGGCCGCTATCGCTTTAGCTCCGTTTCGTGTTTTTGGTGCGAAAAGCGCATGCTCTCTGTCTCCCCAAGGCAGATTCATTTGTGGTTGTAGTTAGCTCTGGCTCCTTCTCCGCGGACGCCCTAGGGGCAATGCAAGCGCCCGTCCGCCCCAGGCAGGCCGCACCGGATTTCGCGTAGGTAACCAGGTAGACATTTGGATCTCCTCGTTCCCTCTTCCTGCGCGCATCTCTTCAAGAGACTTCGTTCTTCCGGATTGCCCAGTCGCTGTTCTAGCATTCAAATGTATGCAAATCAACACACCGCAGTCCGGAAACAGTCGACAGCTCAGTCTGTGCTGCTGTCGCGCGTATACAAACCCGCAACAATCCGGCTGATCCGTCCAGCGCTTATTGCTTTGGCCTCTTCTCCCGGCATGTCACTCCAGGAATCGCCGTCTCCCCAAATTACAAATCTAGTGTCCGCCGACCGAACAGGAGAGGCCGCCATTCTTCCTCTGAGTGTGTGATTTCGGACCATCGCTGGTACGCTACCAAGAACTGCACTAAGCTCCAAGTCAGAGCACGTTGCCAGTTTCGGCGACCTCATTGCTCGGGTCTGGGTCCCTCGAGCGCTCACAATTATAGTGGTGGCCTAACCAGTCGGAGTCGGGGCCTTCGTCGAACACGCGACATCAGCCCTGCGCTCTTGGCGACGACGGTGGCCAGACCGGGTTCTTTCTATCGTTCAAATGGGGAAGAGAAGCCGAGATAGGTTCTTGCAGTGGTAAGTCTCCTCGAACCTATCTTACATTGTGGTGCTATTAGCTCAGGTGGCCTCCGGGCATTATTGGCGTGGTTGTGCGCCACACGCAACGAGGATGGCTTGGGTTACATGTTATTCCAACCCAAAGCGAATGGCGATATCCAATGGAAAGAGAACGTGCCATGTTCACTCACTATTTCATTGCAGCATGTAATAAACATAGGGCAGTCCCCAGCCGTTAACCACTGTTTATCCTGACCAAATTTGCCTCCTGCCATTGGGTTGCTGCATCTTTGAACTACAAGCACTATCCCGACGTGTGGAACATCCCTCTCTAAGAGGAAAACAGGCAAACAAACCCCTTCGTAATCGAATGACTGCTAACGATACAAACTCTCATCGCTTTTCTACGTCTCTCTCTCGAAACCACGACACCGTTATCTCGCTTGCCTTCACCCTGGGTTAGTCTATACCCACTCAGCGAGATCCTGCACTGTAGTCGCTGGTCGGCCAGATGATTGGTGGGGTTACTGGGGAATTGGCACGGACGGAAAAACAAGACCCTTCCATTGCATGAGGAAGGGAGTGGTACAGAGCCGTCATTCAGAGGGAGCGTCAAGACGCGTATCTTCTTCGTCGTCGTTATTGAAACCACTGGTCAGGTTCTTTATCATCTGCCTTGCATAATGCATATAAACACACAAGGAGCAGATGGCAATGGAACGTACATGGTATGATGCCCCAAATGGCTCTATGATGTCCTTCACTCGTTCTTCCTTGTACCGTACAAAGAGAACAAAGAATGTATAACAAGACGATTATTTCCCTGAAAATGAACCCTCTTTGTTCCAACGGCTATTTAGGCCTCCGATACACTCAACATGGCACCCATATACCCTCCCATAAGCACTTAACGATGTCTACAACACCCGCCTCTTCCAAATCGCATCAGCCTGCCGCCAACCTGACAGTCCCTTCTACCTGCATGATCCCCAGCTGGCTCTGCACCAAATGTAGCTTGCTCAACTCCAAACTAACCCCAATCTTCTCCCCCGCGCAACTAAACACCTACCCAAAAACCTACCCAGTAATCTTCTGGAACACCATGTCCGGAGACTCCGACCATCAATGGCTGCACTCGTTCAGCAGGCACACGGAGCACCTCCGCCTGACAAAATACAAGATCCACGCGCTCGTCTGGACATCGATCTTCAGGGATGACCCCGAGTGCAGGACGGCAACTGTCAAGGTTCTCGTTGATTTTCCCCAGTATGCATTTGTAACTGATGAGATAAGACAGGAGTTGTTTGCGGAACGGACTGGGGGTGGGTTATGGTCGAAGGGAGGGGCCGAGATGCTTGAGCTCATGGAGGATGAGGGTTCGCTCAACGCCGCGAAGCATGCGAGTCTCGTTCGGTTGCGGTTCTTCGATGAGACGAATATGGCGTCTGTTGAGAGGAGGTTGCTGAATCCGGGTTATTTGGCGCTTAGTGCGGCGATTTGAGGCCCTTTTTTTTTGGTTTGTCGTCTGTCTGCATTGTTGAAGCTTAGTGCCGGTGGTGGTTGCGATGGATAGAAGGTGTCAACTCACAGTTTGTTATTAAATGAAGTTTATTAGAACAGTCCGAAGCACATCATTCTGTCTTTGGCTACGCTGCATATGATGACCGAATAAAGCCCTCCCAGGTCTGCATCCGTTTGAACTATCCAGATGATCTAGTAGGATACTTATCAACTCAACGTGCCTTGGACTCCGATGACCAGGCCGTCTGGTTTTCCCTTGTAGATTTACAATTTGAAGACTGCCTTTTGCCATAGGCCTTTGTATATAAGATACCCGCCAATTTTGTATTCTCAACGGGTTCCCAGGAGATTGGGTTCAGCTTCGTATAATTACCAGCGCATCGTAGTCTCATCCTGTCGGAATCTGATCCACTGTCAGATCAGGAGTCACTTGGAAAGCAGAACCAGAAGCAAGAAGTCATTGAACTATAAACGGTTATAATGCTTAGGATATATTAAAACTCCATTCCATCTCCTATGCTGATATAGGTATCGAGTGTGGTATTTTAGGGGTCCAGTATGCTCTTCAAGCGCATAACAACGGACGTTCGCTCTTTCAACATTTAGCTACCTCTTGGCTTTGTAGACTTTGACAATACGCCTATTAAACTTCGAAAAGACCCCCTGCAAACATTAGTTGTTTATTATATCTGTTCACTTGAGACGATACAAAGGGAGTGGCCACCTTACACAAAGGCCTCTCCTCCCATTATTGTACATGTCCCTTTATTCGAAGGGCATATATATAGATAGATCAATCGAGACATTCACTTCGACACCCTGTTCCTCTCCGTACTCGCAATAATGCTATCCCGATTCTACACGGGGGCCGCCAAAATGTCTTCCCCGACAGAAGCCCCCGTCATCACGACTGTCCCCACGACAAACAACACTCCAACCAGAAACCCCTCTAACATCCCCAGAAGACGGCCTTTTACCAAGCGCACGGTACCCCTCAGCGCTGACGACTGCAGAGCGCCTGCAAGCTGCTGTATCAGGAACTCCTGATGACATACAGAGTTGACCAACTCCTTTGCTCGCCGGGATTCTACCCCGTGGTCTTCACGAATACCTTCCCGGCCAAAACGAAGACGAAGTTTCTGGATACGGTTCGGAAGTCTCTCGAGCGCACGCTAAGTCTTTCGTACGGGATGGCGGATGCGAAGGTGTGGAAGGTCGCGTTGAAGAATAAGAGCAACAATAGTAGCCAGGACGAGGATGGGGATGAGGATACGAACAAGGGAAAAGGGAAAGCCAAAGATAAGAACAAGTACCCTGCAATTACATTAAGAGTCCTCATCGACTTCCCACACAAGATCCAAGTCTTCGACGATATGCTTCGCGGGCTGTTCTTGCAGTTCCCTGTTTCGTTTTTGGCAGATGAGGAGGCTAGCGCGACCGGGTGGATGATGCAGCTTCATGAGAATTGCACACCGGATGAGGATGGAATTATGTGCGTGGGCATGATGAGTCATTGGCGAAGCTGAGGTATTGGAAGGAGGTGGATGCGCTGCTCGCCGCGAAGAGGGTTATCAATAAGGATGTGTGAAAGTGACTACCAAAACATAGATATGTAACTCAGTAATTACTTTCATGATATGTTTCTCATTCATCTAATAGAGTAGAAGGGAAAGGGGCTGGACACTGTTGATTAGTCGGAATGAATAAACAAAGTTTGACGAGCGAACGGATTTTTTTTTTTCGTGAAATCTCATCGTAGCGACCGTAAATAGAGACATTCTCAGTAGCATTTACACTAGTAGGCTTGTTATGCAATCGTACATATGTCCCTGCTAAGAGAGGGAGGAGCATAGCTGCCGCCTTGCAAGCATCAGAGGGGTCAATACAGCGCGCATGGCAGATTATGGAGCGAAATGGGAGTATTTAATATGAAACTGGTGCCGCGTAAGCGACGAGTGCTAATCGGGTGCTAGTGAGATGCGGTGCGCAGAGATGCGAAGGCTTGCGAGATAAAATAATGAACCCCGCAATACACATAAATAGCAACCCGGCAACAGCTTGACGGCAGTGGGCAGGGACCACTAGTCCAGTACCAAACACTCATATTGGGTTCACCACCTCAACATGACATGATACTGCATCCTATCAGTGCGACTCTGCTGCCATGTCCTGAAGAGTTCAAGAGGCTCCCAAAGGGAAAGCTTAGCAATCCAAGCATTCTGATTCCGCTTATTTCCGTGCGCCGCCCTATGATTCGCGGCATCGTAACGCCCGTCAGCCGCCAACCAGAGGGGCTAACTACCCTTGCAAGCTCGTCTTGAATTCATATATGAGATGTTTCACCTCCCCGAGATACCCAGGGTCCGAGAAAGATAATCAGGCCTCGTTCTAATTCTACACGTCAAAATCACCGCTAATTTGACCGGAAAAATGCCCACTACCAAATCCCTCGTCTCACAGCTCACATTCGGCTTTCAATCGATCCCGCTCTTCTTCGCAGGGATATACTACTCCTTCGTTTGGAAATGGACTGAAGACGCAGAGTACCCGCTATCGGTGATCGGGGAGGGCGATATGGGAATTCTTTATGCGATGAGGTACACCCACGCCCGAACAACAATTCTTACATCCACTCCCTCCTTCCTTCCTGACTACTTCCATCTAAACTCTGTATAATATTGCGGGGGGAAAATTTTTTTTTCTTAATTTAAGCACACCCGAGTATATACACTTACCACTTCTAGTACGATGTCGCTAATCCTCGGCATTTTCTACGCGCTGGTCGCATACCAGAACAATACGACGCTGATGGCCGTGACGATCCCGACCCGACTCCTGGCCGCGGTGCTCTTTCATGGATCTGGGGAGGCGTGGCAACCGGTTGCGAAGTTTGAGGTGGCGCAGGCTGTTTTGACGGTTGTCGGGGTATGGGCTGCGTGGACGGGGAGGTAGATTGGTCTGAGGCTACAATCATGATTGTACGATGCATAGGTAAAGAGCGATTGGTTGTTAAGGCTCGGAAATTGTGATGAGGCTGATATCAAGAGGACTTGAGGGTAAAGCGCGAGACATAAGCAAAATAAGTCTACAAATTGATCCCTCGCAAGATCATGGAGTCGGGGCGAAGAGGATAGGAAAAGCGGATATTAGTGAGGTCATAGGGACCGGCACCTCCTGGCCATTTATCACTGTTTTCCAGTGTCTGTTAGACAACAGGTTGTAGCTTGTCAAGCCAGAAAATGTAGTTGGAAGCATTCAAGCCCTTTGTAATGCTTGTGGTGAACCGAAGAGCTGGGATGTGGCCTGACCGGAGAAGAAATCGCCAAGGAAGGCAACGTAGAAGTTGTACATGGTAACTTCGTTGAAGGATAGGAGGCGGCAACCATACCAGAAACTAAGAGCCATAAACCAGTATTCAATTGCTTGCGTGAAACTGAAGCAAGTCATGATCATGAGTAATGGCTTCGTGGAGCCTGTTACAGCATGGTCAAGCTCATCAGTGTACTGTCCGAGGACAGTGTCTTCGATAGCCAGAGATGAAATAGTCCGAATAGCATTGATAGCTTCCGACACTATTGAGGCACTGGCTGAATATAGCTTCGATGTATCACGGTCAAGCTTCGAGTCGAGTTTCACCTTCAAGTAACCAGAGCCGATTAAAGGTGATAGTCCAGCGAAAACAACAACCAGGCCTAGCTTCCAGGCGTGAGCGATAGCCAGGATGCCGCATACTAGGACATCAAGAATGGCTATAAGAATGAGAGCCATGTTAATCCCCATAAGCTCAAGAATGGCTTGCGGATAGGAATCAACACGACTCATAAGAGCTCCGGTACTGTTCTCCTTGCCGTCAAAGAACTGAAGATCCTGACGAAGGGTCTTTTGGAAAGTCAGCATGCGCATGACATGACTTAACGTTTGGGCAACGCAGTTTGTCGCGCAGCCGAGGACAAAGTAAGAGACCAAGGCACCCGCCGCAAGGATAATAAGCATTTTTACCAAGAAGTTACCCTCACGCTCCATTGCAGCGCCCTGGAGCTTGAAAAAATTAATCATGTTCGCTAGGAGGATAGTTTGGCCAGGGTATAGGCCCGCTTTGTAAATGATTAGCCGCTGGTTCTTGTTTCTTTTTGGTTATACATATTCTGCGACTTACCTGCACCAATGCCTCCAGCTAAAACAAGGAAATAGTACCATGAAAATTCCGGGGTCATCCGATTCATGCGAACTAATGCAGCATGCCGTAATGCTTATGATGCTCGTAGTTATCGCGCTCCTTTTGTGCTTCCAGGCGCTCCTGCACAGAAGTAGAGTGCTGAGTTAAGCGCCTGCGCAAATCTTGAGGATCGACTTTGTTATTGTCGGAATCACCCCCATCGTCCGATTGAGGAGCCGTAGATTTATCGTCGACTCCCAGGTTCTGGATCTTCACCAAGCGTGCGTACGCGCCACCCTCGGCAATCAGCGACTTATGAGTGCCCTGCTCGATGATCCAGCCTTTCTTCATGACAATAATTTTGTTCAGCCTTACGAATGGTAGCAAGCTTGTGGGCGATAATGAGCGTTGTCCGGCCTTCGGCGGCTTTATCAAGGGCTTGCTGGACAATGCCTTCAGCGTGGGGGTCAAGTGCACTTGTGGCTTTATCTAAAAGAAGCACCTTGGCTGTGACATAATG
Source organism: Penicillium sp. S1316 (assembly GCA_023627405.1). Classification (NCBI taxonomy): domain Eukaryota; kingdom Fungi; phylum Ascomycota; class Eurotiomycetes; order Eurotiales; family Aspergillaceae; genus Penicillium; species Penicillium sp. S1316. The sequence goes on along the minus strand of JAMAHF010000039.1, from coordinate 13,546 downwards.
GTACGGGCAATGGCAACGCGCTGTTTCTGGTCGCCAGACAGTAGGCTTCCCTGCTGGCTAATCTGCGTATCATAGCCATCTGGTAGCTGGGAGATGAAATCGTGTGCATATGCTATTTTGGCGGCTGAGGTAACAAGGTCAAACTGCTGATTATATGGTGAATTCTCCCACTCGGTTCCAATTAGTCCCTGCTTGATATTCTTGAATACAGTGCCTTGGAAGAGGGCTGGCTCCTGCTCCACTAGGTGGATATTTCTGCAAAGCCAGTGTAGGTTTAGGGTGTCGAGGCTCCGTCCATCTAAACTGATACTGCCGGACTTTGGCTCATACCAACGTTCCAGAAGGCCGACGATGGTGGACTTACCAGAGCCAGATTGTCCATTTTGGCTGTAGTTAGCGGTTGCTCGGGGTGTGTTTGTTTCTAAGTTAGGATATAGAACGTACGACAAGGGCTGTGACTTTGCCTGCAGAGTCTTTCAGGAAGAAGTCATCCAGCATAGTGACGGTAGGTCGAGTGGGATAGGCGAAGGTGACTTTTGCGACTTTAATGTTGCCCTCAATATCGGTGGGTTTCTCCCCTGCCTGATCGAAGGGTTTGATTTTCGAGTGGCGATCAATCAGCTTGAACAGCACTACGGCGGCGGAACCCGCACGACTAAAGTCGATTGTATATGACAGCATGGTCATCTGAACGGCACCGATAGCAACACCCTAGGTGAGAGAATGTTAATTTTCGGGAGGATCAACACCAGTAGTTCTCTCTTACGTGAAAATTTTGCCTGGCTCATTGATCTCATTTGTCGCCAACATCTTAATACCCTGCCAGAATGCGAGGCCAAAGCCAAGGTAGATGATGGTATACTCAGCGGAAAACATGATACCGAAAAGGGGTGAGATCTTATCACCAAGTTTGTGGGCGTGAGTGAGATATTCGTTAAATCTATTGACAATCCTCTCACGCATTTCGGACGCTTGGACATTGCGCGCGAACTAGGCTGGCAAATGTACGAGTTAGCCTGCGACTACACGCAGGGTCTCAATCTTCATAGCCTAGACGCCGTTGAGCCTTCTTCAATAAACCGAGACAGAACAAGCGATGTAGACCGCAAAGGGTTTTTGGGAATTCATCTAGGTTGATTTAGTCATACAGCTTCTTTTCGATAAGCCACCGTCGTTTACCGCCACAACTTGGAAGGTCAATATGGCATGGCTGAATCCAAACTCCCAGCCGAAGGAGAAGATTGGGGCGACGTTATTCTTGGCTAGATCCCGTATTAGCTTTGTCCTGTTGAGATTCTTTTCTTTATTGAATGGTGATGCAAACCCTGAAGATCTGGTACAGAGGACAGAGGACTTATGCCGCGAGATCCAGGAGCTGTACACCCAAGGGCGGTTGGTAAGCCATTCCCGCGTTCTGCTTGATATCATCTCCCCCACCATCCCTCCTTTTGGGTCCAACAAGTTGCTGACGTTTCCCAAGGGCAAATGGATGCTACATTCGGCCGAGAGCGAGGCCGATGTGTGGAAGGTTTTCCAGGCCACATTGACAGGCTACACCTGCATCTTGTTCATGCTGCGTAGAGCCAGAATGCACGGGCATGGGACCTCGCCAGCTCCTGCCGACATCGAAATCGCGTTGCTTGACAGCCCATCGCCTTATGTACAGCACGGAATATCAACAAGACTTCCGAATGGCTCTTGACCAGATATTCCTGGCCCAGTTCTGTTTCTGCGTTGTTTGGCGCATTCAAGATTCATATCGCCTACAGCATGCTTGTTAATGCTGTCTGCCGGGCTCCCGATGTGCTCGTCTATGCGGCAGAAATCAAGATACTTCACTTACTTGGGGAATCGATTATTGGGATAGCGGGCGCTGAGAGGGAGTATGCGCAACTGGTGTATGCTGTAAAGGCTTTGAATGCCCGTGTGAAATCTAGGATATGACCAGAGTAAGTTTTCTTGATTTCGGGCGGCATAAACTTGATTAAGCTTCTTTTTATTCTAGCATATAAACAAGAAACTCAGTGCAATCTCAGTTGGACTGATCTTGTCCAAACACAGCTCAAGTTATTCGTCATGTGACCAAACTCCTGAAACCTCCTGTCGACCTTTAATGACCGCTAGTAATTGCTTCAACGCCGAACTTACTGTTAGTCAGCGCCCGCTCGGTCATTTCTAATCATTTCACTGTATCGTTTCTATTTCCTATTGCAGTTAGTTCGATCGCCCCTATTTCTCCTGTATTTATTGCAGTATCGCTGCTAGATTCAATGAATCAGACCTTCTTATTCTTTGGGTGGTGGACCAAATATTACGTACGCTAAAAAGGTTGACACCTCCGAATCTACTTGACGGCGTTCATGAAACTTGGGCAGTACATACAACTGCAAGGCCCAACCATGGACAAGGAGATCTTCATGCATACCTGGTTCGGCATTTCCACCCTTAATATATAGTATATGTTAACACGCAAGGGTAGCGCCAACACTGACCTATACTAAAGCGTTATATTTCTTTGTTCCATATATTCGAAGTATTAAGCTAATGTGAAACTGCCCAGCCGTTCTGAAGACAAAGACTCTCCGTGTGGCGCTGACTTGGTACGTGTATGTCCACTTCAAAACCTTCATAGCACACCACTAAAGTATAACTCCCGTGTTATTGTAGGCCTCGCCAAGACTTGCTATTTCCCTGAAGTACTGTATTAAAGGAATGGACTATCCAAGTAAAAACATACACATGCCACATCACCGTCACGACTCAGGGCGGTCCATATTCCTCCTCACCATAAAGCCACGGGGGATAGGGAGGCCTGATGTGCGGATGAAAGAGAGGCCTCCTACCCCTTTCCCTAAATGGGACAAAGACTGAGAAGTAAGGGATAGGCCGCCTAATCTGTGCTGCATCTACTCTATCAACCGTGTTACTACCGCGGCTTGGGAGATCCCTGCGTCGGAGCTTAGGCTCCTGGTTAGGTTCCCCTATAAAGTAGACCAGTTGGCGGCAGCTGTACGCTCCCCGGGCTGTAACTGCTGGCTCCAGTAAATGGTCCAAGCATAATCGCTTTAAACCAGCCTCCTCGGACGTGCAGTAGCCGAAGATGGGCTCGAACTTTGCCCCCTCGAGGAGAATCAGATGCTGCAGCGATAACTCTCTAAGAGTTGGGTTTAGCCTGCGTAGAAACGCTAGTACATCTGCTGATCTAACACGGAATCCGCGGAGAACGACGCGCTTCAAGGGAGGTAACTGGACCATCTCCGCTATGAACGGGAGGAATCTTTCACGGTGCCGGTTAAGTTCCGAGACCTCCAGATCCCTGAGTTGATAATGATGGAGTTCTAGACTCTCGAGCCCCCGGCAGCGTTGTAGCAGGGCGGGGAGGCCACTAAACGTCGATTCCTGATACACCTCATGCTCGATCTCTTCAGGTTCCCTCCACTCTTCTTCCCAATCATCCTCCCACTCGTCCGCTAAGTCACCCGTCAGGCCGAAGTCCTCCGTCCTTGGGTTGATGATCCGATCCGAGAAGCTCACGGCGAGTGTTTTCAGCGACGCGAGTGACGTCACTAGCGCGTTGAATTCAAAGTTTACGGTACTGGGCTCGTTGCACGCCAGGCTGCACCGCTCTACACCGTTGTAGACGTCGAGGCACTCCACAACGATCCCACTCGCCGCAAGCGCCGCCACCGCCACATGGAACGTGTCGGCTGCAGCTTGCCATATCAGTGTCCAGCCGCCACCGTCGGCGGGGGGCAGTCTCGTCTGCGCGTCCTCGCGATACACCACGACTGTCAGGGACAGGGAGCGGAGACCTCGGCGCCTGCCATGGGCCATGAGGTTGCGGAATATCTGACTCAGCAAGAGGATATCGCGACTAGACGTATGCAGTATTTCATACTCTTTTTGCCGTCGAGTTAGGATCTCTAAGTCTTGCTGTGCCTTTGCTCGCTCTGCTGTGCCCTCTGCAGTATACTTGGCCTCTTGCGTGAGGAATTTTGTGTTGTTCACCACGCCGACAAGCACCAAGGCTTGAATAAAGCAGCCTAGTTGGCCTGGCTTTGCTGTTGCCTCGGCTAAGCCCCGCAGGCCGCTCTCTGTAACGTCGACATGTCTTTGCTGCAGGTGAGATCTGAGAGACGGGCCTGAGGAGACTGTGAGTGCAAGGCCGCGGCCCGTGAGGCGGAGATTGCAAATATCACGCAGACTTAGAAAGGAGACGATATTGTCAATTATTTCGGCCGGACACTGCTTGAGTGTGCTCATCATCTTTCGAAAGATTCTCTTTGACCGACATTAGCAAATGTTCTTGGTCCCCCACCTGAAGCAGCGGGGAAGGAAAGGTATGAGAAGGGAGAAGGGGATCAGCGCTTCTTATAACCGGCCCTACTGTCGCCAAGTGCCTATACTAGTGGGCCTCTAGTACCTATGAGCTAACCTTGCTTGGCTAGCTTGTGTGTCATGCGCACTGTTAGGGAATGCGCAAGGATTGCTAATGTCACCTGTCGAGCACCGAACTTCGGCCAACCTTGTTCCATGCATGCAACCACATTGATCTCTCTACCTTGTATATTGTAGGTGCAGCTAATTGAAATTATCTACATTCTTTACCTTGAAGTCCTCCAAAAGCACATGTGTTATCTATAACGTATCCGGCTAGTATTACAAACATGATCCCTTCGAAACGAACTCATCGATTTAGCTTTTGACTTGAGATGTTTTGTATACATGGCTAGGGCCACGCGGGTGGAGCTTACATTTATACAACGACGACTCCGATTCTCGTACCCAACACTCATAGTAAGATGCAAATGAAATTCAGTCTTACGATACAAAACAACATCCTTAGTCTGCCTCGGTCAACACATACAAGGTGGGAGAGATATTGTAATTGTGGTTGTGGCAACCGCATGTCTATCGTACGTTTCTACCACTGCGTCCTCATCGGTTGTTGTACTTGTAGTCAAGTATCTCTGCTCAACAGGGCTTTCCTAGCGATGAATGAAGATAGTGGACGGGCTGTCAAGCTGGAGCGGAGGCATGATTAGAGTGCATGGAGGGCCATATTGAACGACAGGCGAGGGCATATCCCAGATACAAGGGGCAACGTAGACCTCTCCATCGCTCTGTCCATCATCGGACACAGAGCTCGAGTCCTCCGAGACGACACATGCTCCCTCGGGGAAGTATCCTCGTTGACAAGTGTACTCGCAGACAGGAGGACTGTAGATGGTGGCGCCTAATCCAGGCGCTACAGCATTAACCATATCGCTCGCCGGATCCATAACATTTAGCGGCATTTCACCAGTGCAGGTCCAGGCGTTCATAGGGCAGAAGCAACGGGCACAACCAAAGTCGCACAACCCAGACAGGTTGCCGTCAAACGCGGGCAGCCCACTCTAACTAGCGTCTTCGCCCAGGTGGGTTTCCCAGGCAACTAACCCACCCCAACCCAGAGCGGGCTGGGGCAAGGCTTCTAAGGTGGGTTAAACAAGTCTAGATATATTATATACTTTATTAAAGATTATACATGAGTTATAGTCCATAATTTCTTGGTTGTTGTGATATTAAGGCCTAAAAATGGGTCATTCTATATGGAATACTGAGGTGATCCGTTCGGTCGGGAAATACGTTACATGGAATTTGATCATCAATATAAAAAGCAGAGCGAAGCAACACGTAGAGGTAATAAAAGAGCTCTACTCGAGCAAAGCCAACTACCAGGAACTAAGGGAACTAGTAGTTATACCAGTGTATACAGAGATTATATAATACGCGCTCTTCAAGCCAGACAAGCGTGGCGAGTCTTGAAGACTTGTCAGGTATTACCTAGGTAGAAATAGACGCAACGAGTTTGTATTGAAGGGATGCTTGTATTCTTGGGCGGCTTCTAAGCTTAACCTTGTGCTCACTACTTACAGCAATCTAGCAAATGGTCCCAATGTGGCTCTTGCCACGGGCTGCACACTTAACACCACAGAAACGGAAGGACGCAGAATCACGAGCTATGCTATATCAAGTGCTGTGGCACGCTACCAGCCTGGAAGACTAAACCTACGCATGATGTCTCTTAATCAAATCTAGCGCACATCTGAAACCCCATGTCCCGACAGCTTGTCTGTGCAACCAGACAAGTCTCTTGAGCTCAATACCCAGTTTTCTCCTGTTAGCGTCAAGGATAACGGCCTGGAGTCAAATTTAACAGGCTCAAGACCTCAATATAAAAGAACCCTACTGGCAGTCTGTCTTTAGTGAAATCTTATTGAATATAAGACCCGTCTCCCTTTAAACGGACTGTCTTGGTCTCTGGTCAGTCGTATTTTAGTGAACTATAAAACAATACTGCCTTGCCCAGCAGCCGTTCTATTACCCAGATATTCTCTTTGTAAAAGTAGAGGGCCGTTGGCTCCTCTATCTGCTCCAAAGTAATCCTCGTGTACCTAGGGCCTATTAGTTAGGTCTCCCAGCCCATAAGTGTTTATTAATGCGTATATAAAAGGAATTGCGTTCCAAACATACAGTAGCATGCCCGTTGTTGGAGGCTGGAGAGTCCTAGTATCCTTCTTCGAACGACTGGCTTGCGTCTAACACGTTCTCGCCATCCAGAGCAGCATCAATCGTCTACGTCTAGATGACTATGATGGCTTCTATTCCCACCACTTTTCAAGCCCTCCTTCCTCCTTATACCTCCCTCAAGGGCCTGGCTCACCCAATCCCTCAATAGCGCCATATCCAGATGCCGCTCTCGAATCAACCTTCTCTTTGCGCTGAGTCCGTCGTTCCAGGAGGTCATGGTACCTCGCTTATGGGGAATTAAATCCCATTTGACAAGACTCTCGACTTCTTCCTCTGTGAGGTCAAGCCAGGCGTAGAGATCCATACGTTTCATGGACCGTTTCTCGGGATCGTGTCCGCTGGTTGAACCACGAAGCTTCCAGCTTCCTGTCGCTGTTTCTTGAAACTCCAGACCTGTAGGCCACTCGAATACGGTGGCCTTGAGATACGACCCGATCCAGCAAGTGTACGCGCGCGTATCTCCAAAGCCATCGATGGCGTCATTGCGGGCGCCATCCAAGTGCACAAGGCGCCGCGGCGCCGTATCTGCACACCCAAATCCTACACATATAAGGATAGATGATATAATAATAAGCGTAACAGTATATATCTGTGTTACCAACGTTGCCATACCCAGTGTCACAACATGCACACCGAATGCGAGCCAGCTCAGCCAGCGCGCAGCCTGGTACAATAACCCAGGGGCAGGTTCCGTGTTATGGATGAACACAGGAACGATGAGTTCACTGGGGACGAACATTGTAATGGCCTTTGAATCCGGTCCGATAATGATGATCTTATGGGTCTCTGCTCCCCGAGCAAGCTTTCGAACGAGGTGGTTTATCGCACTGCGGTTCGCATAAATAATATAGGCTCGAGTTATAATCGATGTTATCAAAGCACAAGAGTTGGCCAGACCATATAAGTCGCAGGAGAGAATAGTAACGATTAACAGCCCGCTGATAAGGCAAATAGAGACGGCGGCTGCTGTCAGGTGATCCATGGCATGGCTTCTCGGCTGGTCCACTGTCTCCCAGTAGACAATACTCCTTGTAATCTCGAACGTCTGGCACTGGATCCAACGCGAAAACCACGCAGCACTGTCGGTCGTATGGATCCCCAGCGAGAGGTTGTAGATCCGGAAAGAGGGTGCTTTTCGCCGGAAGCGGTCTCCTGCAATCACATACATGGCGAGCAGAGGCATATACTCCACCCAGCGGCTCGGCACTAGCCGTCCGACCCAGCTATCGATCTCTTCCGCGCCGAGCAGCGTAATTAGTCCAAGCGCATCCACCTGGAATGGCTCCCAGTTGGATAGGGTTTGCCATGGGTAATGCATGGTTTTTTTTTCGGGTTTGACTCGATGTGAGTGCAACTGTCCAGCAAGTTTGTATGGCCCCCAGCCACACAAGGGGATGAAATGGCCTTTTTAAGGCACGGAGGTACCCTGCTACGATTCGTTGGCAGCAACGTGGCAGTGCCGGGTTGTCTCATTCTCTAATCCCTGCAATCCCTAACCAGCCATGCTTGGCGTGTCCGTCTGTTGGTGAATCATCAGCCGCACTTCACGCGTCAGCCAATGACTACAGGTGAGTAGCTCACAATTCTACGGTCTTGAAATTGCTTTCACACGTGATCTGCCTATGGAACCCCTATTTGTTGGCAGCCTCAAGAAACACCACCTTCCCTCTGCCCATCTCTTTCTACTCCACGTTCAAATGCCATAATGGAGTGTTCTCCGGAATTGAAGGAGTTTAGCCCTCTTTCTTATGGTCCGCTTTTGCTTGGCGGCCTCTGCATAGAGGCAAGTATTCCTTGATCACAAGATCAAACCCTGGTATCCTCATTGACCGAGATGCCTAGGCAGCCCTGAGACCATCAGAATATGTGACGTGGGTAGAGCCTTTCGCAACCATACACACCTTCATGATCCAATTTATGGGATCAACTCTTATTCTGTGGATTCTGCGTATGTTATAGGGCAGAGAGCTTTCGTTCCTATTCTCACTTTTACAATGACACAGGCCTCCTGTCATCTTTGCGGCCCCCCTATGCGTACAAGCCCATCGCTGAGAGACAGATCAGGGTTCTTCGACTTTATCCAGACAATGTCTACCACCGCGTTCGATGTTCACTCATCCCTTACGGGTTGCCGACCACGGGGAGACCAGGGGAGAAATTGGAGTTCTCGCCTGTTTCATATTCTTGGGGGTCAACAGAACGCTACGTGCCCATTTTATGTGACGGGTGCATTCTCCATGTAGGGTTCAATCTTTACGAGCTTCTCCTATATATGCGACACCGGGGGATTGAGTATCTCTGGGTGGATGCCATTTGCGTCGACCAGGATAATGCAATTGAAAAGGCTAGTCAAATCCGTCATATGAATCTCGTCTACGAAAGCCGCAACGTTATAGTGTGGCTAGGACCTAGTACGGCAGGAACGAAGGCGGCCTTCAAGCTACTAAATGAAATTGGTGCAGTACATATCGGGAGTAATATAGGCACCCCAGCCATGCAGAAATCAGCCAAAAAGCGTGCTGCGCTATCCGAGTTGCTGAGCCGGCCGTGGTTCGGCCGGGTGTGGATCATACAAGAAATCTTGTCCACAAGCCGCGCTTATATCTACTGCGGCAAGCGTGCTTACCGTTGGGATCACTTTGTCGCGAATTTCCACAGAGTGTCCCTGGCAGGAAATTTGCAAATGCTACCTGGCTACCAAGAAAAGCCCATACAGAGGGCAGTGCAGCAGATGCAGTTGTTCATGCACTTTGGAGCGGATTTTGGCCAGTCATACCACACAGAGTGGTGGAATCAGACTCAAAGAATGGAACCTGGACAGTTTGGTCCGCGTAAACCGAGGCTCACGAAAGATTTGTTGGACTGGGTCTCAAGCTCAAGACATGCCGCTTTCACAGATCCACGGGACAAAGTGTATGCCTTACTGGGACTTGCTGAGAAAAATTCGACGTCTCCGGAAGAAAAAAGCTCCTTATCAAACTTCAATATTGACTACGAAGCTCCAGTCAGAGAGGTCTACATTTATGCGGCCAAGGAGATGATCAAGGCAAGCGGAGCGCAACGCCTATTGTCAGTTGCAGGAATATGCCGACGATCCTCCCTTAACCTACCGTCATGGATACCGGATTGGAGTATCGAAATGGAGTGGCGGTCTATTGAAGGGGGAGCTGACCCCGGGGGCGATCTGTTGATGGACAGCGTCCGTTCGACCAAATCTCCTTCCTTTAATGCATGTTCTTTTCCAGTGGATCGAACATTTCGCTTTCAGGACCCGGACCTTCTGGCCATACAGGGCATTGAACTGGACACGATTGCGGAGATGACGGAGCAGTTTCCTGAGGAACCGACAATGCCGCCTTTTGCAGGCGGATCAGACTTGCAGTACCTTTGGCTCCTATTTAATTTTACACGTTATCAAAGTGCGCGTGCCAGACGATACAGGGGATGGATGGTACAGTGCGACGCGATTGTGTCGAGAGCGGTAGGAGTTACCGAGGATGCGGTCTGGAGGACACTTCTCTGCGACAGTTGTCGCAATTATCGACCTGCACCAGAACTATTCGGTGAGGCTTACAAGTGCTTTCGACGGAATATCTCAGCTCCGCGATGGGATTCTTTAAGAAATCTTGTTCACTGGGCTAAAACCGACCTCGATGAAAGTGGACAAGATTCCGACATCGCGGGCGATTCAATTTTTACATCTGCCATGCTCTGTAGTGGGCGGCGGCTTGCTCGCACAAGGGGGGGCAGGATTGGGCTGGTTCCATGCACGGCAGAGGTAGACGATACTGTCACCATCCTTGCAGGTTGCAACGTGCCCTTTATCTTACGCAAGATCCCTGATTATTGTAACCGATATCAACTCATTGGTGACTGCTACGTACATGGGATCATGTACGGGGAAGTGTTTTTCCCAAATAAACCAACAAAGTCATGGGCAGAAGTCAGTCGACATCTATCCAAATATACGATGCAAGAAATCGTTCTCGCGTAGTGATTTGACATCGCAGTTCGAGACCTGGAACCAAGCTCAAAGGCAAGCTGCACCCTCAGATTGACCTAATCAGATCTACGGTGTTTTGATATACATAAGCGGCTAATCTCGCCGAGCCTGAAAATCAACCGAATCCTGAGATACTTATACCTAGTAAGTGTCAATGATCTAAGGATGTTAGCCTACTGTAAGGTTGCAAGCCACATGTAAGTTCATATATCGAGGAAAGTCCCTGCGCTCTCCGTGGATTCCAAGTGTGCCGGCAGAAAATGGGCTCACATGGGTGATCCTAGAAACGGAATTTGTCGTTTTTATGGTGAGCGTCCAAAGGCACATTTATAGACTCCCAACATCTCATTGCTTTGCGTTCCATGTAAATCTGCTCGTCTGTGAATATCATGAGTCGCGGTGATGCTATAGCTTCTTGGTATGTCCAGCCCTTTGTGATCCGTGGAGAACCCTCTATCAAACTCGGGGGATTCCACAGAGTGGATATCCACTGTTGTCCCGCCGAGTGTATTGCTGAACGGCACCCAGTTCGAGGGTTTGACACACCGAAAACCCCATTTTGCCCGTTAGACCCGGCCCCGTCGACGACAGCAAGATATGTATTCTTGTAAATTGCATACATGCTGCTCTATTGTAGTTGTAATTTGTGTTGATCATGCTGCTTGATGCAATAATTGTCCACCCATATATAGTTGATTCTGAGTTGTCCCCCTATGATGACGTCAACCACTTTCGGTGTTGATTGGCTCGTCTTGGATCAATATTTGATGTAGAGGAGACTGAATAGCGGCTCTAAACGCTGTCAGCCCGGGCCGGGATAGAGTATGGGAAGAAGTTCCACCGAGATATATACTTACCAAGTAGTACGAGTAGGAACCCAAACCAAAAATATGGGGAAGCCCTATTTTCGCGGCGATTCCAGAGCGCAGACCATAGGAAATGGATATTTTCCCACCCCTTATCAGCAATTGCAAGCGTCTGTCGAATATTAAGCTCCTTTTGGCCAATCTTCTTACGGCGCTGAGTGTAGATGACAGCACCATAAGCCAGAATTGCTGAGACGGTCGGAATCGCCAGCACAGAGGCAATACCATCGAGGATTTTGGCTGCAGTGTTCCAGCGCTGCATGCGACGCATATCGACTACCGAGCACTGTCCGATCTGGATGATGTAAGATCGCTTCATGATCGGGCGGAACATCATGATGTAGGTAAGGGCCCAGGGAATTATCAGGACGGGAAGGTACAGAGCTATCAGCCACAAAGCCCGCTTCCGCTGGCTCAGGAAGCTGTTCGGCTTGTTTGTACGCAAGCTCTGCATCTCTTTGTCTCCAACGAGCAATGTCTCCGTCGTTCGATGGTGGCGTTAAGATTGGCTTGGGTGGCGTACGGTTAAAAATGCTTGAGGCTTCAGGGTCTGGGGAACCTCAGGGTTAACTGATACGAAGCAGACCTTCTAAGCCGACATAGGCGTCGGACCACGAGATATAGTGGCGATTCAGCCTTGCTGCGGATAGCTACGCTAGGGAAAAGATCGACGGATGCGGCTGGCTCTAACTGACCTCGTATTTATATCCTATATGTTTTCCAGACCCGCCTGTCTTTCTTTCTCTTCTACTAATGATGAGAGTCAAATTTGGCATTCAATACCACCTTATCTGCAGGTGAAGTTCTCTCGCGCCCGAAGACCCCTGAAGCCAACCCTGACTGATGACGTGGCCTTGCCCGTGCTGCTTTTGCTCTGCAACACATCGGTTTTAGGTACACTGAAGAGCTGGATACGGAGAATATGGGTCGCACAGTCAGAACCATTCGGCCAATAGCACCTTCTGGGATAATGAGCCTCGCCCGACGCTGCGGCTGCCTTCGATGCATCTTGCTTCCATAGCAAATCAGGTGAGGCAGTGCCTTGAGGTTGGGTAAGGTCCCCTTTATAAGCCAATCATACTTGTGAGATCGACTTAAGGCTGATAATTTTTGTTGGACCGTACAATGAGCGCTGGGGCGCTTAGCCGTGGGTCAACCCCCGCAGCGCTGCGTGTGTGGTAAGCCCCCCTGATTGCAACTCCTTTATCGCAGCTTATCACAAGTTCCTGTCAGTTGAAATGAAGCTGTAATGCTTTTAGCAGCGCCCAGACACGATCGAATGCTTGAAATATAGACTCTCCCCCTGGCAGTGCGGCCACAGTGTTGCCGGTGCATTTAACATCTTCTACACCTAGCCTAACTGTGCCTGTAAACAAAATTCTTCACTGTCCAAATCGTGGTGGCAAACAGATTGAAGCTCACCTTGTCTAGGAGCAAGCAGTGGAGTAAAAATGACAGCATGCAATTATCACCGGAGTGCCCCTTAGAGTCATCGCCTTCTTACTATCTATTATCTCTAGCTTTTTAATCTTTGATTCATAACTGTATCCCTGCATAAATGCTAGACGGTCCAGCCTTAATGATGACATGTATGTTCCACCGTTGCGTTCTTTTATATAGCCCACTGTGGAGTTTACTGGATATCTTGGTAATATATATTGTGCATTAAAAGGTTCGTTGGGTGCTAAGTTATCCTCATCAACTGGAATTGTATACAACGCGCGTCAGTGATTCAGTCCATAGGCAGGATGCGAGTCATGCCACTCAGACTCAAAGAACATCTTTCAATAATTCCAACCTCCTACTCTTCTATGAATGCATGTTAATATTGAATATACCTTTCATTAATGTCGAGAAGGAAACCCGCCTTACTGGGCAGCTGAGGACCTTAATTCGCAGCAAGGGCGGCATCCGTTGTACCCTAGTATTCATGGAAGCCGTTATATTATCAGGATCACTTCCACAGCGCCAGACAATCTCTCCATAGATCCAACCCCCTCTCTCTAACACGGAATCCAATCGCCTCCATTCCCTTGCCCCAGTCCCAAAGAAAATTGGGGGGGCGGGGGGGGGGGGGGGGGGGGGGGGGGGGGGGGGCGGGGGC